>OZ022244.1:32507103-32914603 GCA_963978895.1 Erpobdella octoculata | reverse complement strand
CCTAACCCTAACCCTAACCCTAACCCTAACCCTAACCCTAACCCTAACCCTAACCCTAACCCTAACCCTAACCCTAACCCTAACCCTAACCCTAACCCTAACCCTAACCCTAACCCTAACCCTAACCCTAACCCTAACCCTAACCCTAACCCTAACCCTAACCCTAACCCTAACCCTAACCCTAACCCTAACCCTAACCCTAACCCTAACCCTAACCCTAACCCTAACCCTAACCCTAACCCTAACCCTAACCCTAACCCTAACCCTAACCCTAACCCTAACCCTAACCCTAACCCTAACCCTAACCCTAACCCTAACCCTAACCCTAACCCTAACCCTAACCCTAACCCTAACCCTAACCCTAACCCTAACCCTAACCCTAACCCTAACCCTAACCCTAACCCTAACCCTAACCCTAACCCTAACCCTAACCCTAACCCTAACCCTAACCCTAACCCTAACCCTAACCCTAACCCTAACCCTAACCCTAACCCTAACCCTAACCCTAACCCTAACCCTAACCCTAACCCTAACCCTAACCCTAACCCTAACCCTAACCCTAACCCTAACCCTAACCCTAACCCTAACCCTAACCCTAACCCTAACCCTAACCCTAACCCTAACCCTAACCCTAACCCTAACCCTAACCCTAACCCTAACCCTAACCCTAACCCTAACCCTAACCCTAACCCTAACCCTAACCCTAACCCTAACCCTAACCCTAACCCTAACCCTAACCCTAACCCTAACCCTAACCCTAACCCTAACCCTAACCCTAACCCTAACCCTAACCCTAACCCTAACCCTAACCCTAACCCTAACCCTAACCCTAACCCTAACCCTAACCCTAACCCTAACCCTAACCCTAACCCTAACCCTAACCCTAACCCTAACCCTAACCCTAACCCTAACCCTAACCCTAACCCTAACCCTAACCCTAACCCTAACCCTAACCCTAACCCTAACCCTAACCCTAACCCTAACCCTAACCCTAACCCTAACCCTAACCCTAACCCTAACCCTAACCCTAACCCTAACCCTAACCCTAACCCTAACCCTAACCCTAACCCTAACCCTAACCCTAACCCTAACCCTAACCCTAACCCTAACCCTAACCCTAACCCTAACCCTAACCCTAACCCTAACCCTAACCCTAACCCTAACCCTAACCCTAACCCTAACCCTAACCCTAACCCTAACCCTAACCCTAACCCTAACCCTAACCCTAACCCTAACCCTAACCCTAACCCTAACCCTAACCCTAACCCTAACCCTAACCCTAACCCTAACCCTAACCCTAACCCTAACCCTAACCCTAACCCTAACCCTAACCCTAACCCTAACCCTAACCCTAACCCTAACCCTAACCCTAACCCTAACCCTAACCCTAACCCTAACCCTAACCCTAACCCTAACCCTAACCCTAACCCTAACCCTAACCCTAACCCTAACCCTAACCCTAACCCTAACCCTAACCCTAACCCTAACCCTAACCCTAACCCTAACCCTAACCCTAACCCTAACCCTAACCCTAACCCTAACCCTAACCCTAACCCTAACCCTAACCCTAACCCTAACCCTAACCCTAACCCTAACCCTAACCCTAACCCTAACCCTAACCCTAACCCTAACCCTAACCCTAACCCTAACCCTAACCCTAACCCTAACCCTAACCCTAACCCTAACCCTAACCCTAACCCTAACCCTAACCCTAACCCTAACCCTAACCCTAACCCTAACCCTAACCCTAACCCTAACCCTAACCCTAACCCTAACCCTAACCCTAACCCTAACCCTAACCCTAACCCTAACCCTAACCCTAACCCTAACCCTAACCCTAACCCTAACCCTAACCCTAACCCTAACCCTAACCCTAACCCTAACCCTAACCCTAACCCTAACCCTAACCCTAACCCTAACCCTAACCCTAACCCTAACCCTAACCCTAACCCTAACCCTAACCCTAACCCTAACCCTAACCCTAACCCTAACCCTAACCCTAACCCTAACCCTAACCCTAACCCTAACCCTAACCCTAACCCTAACCCTAACCCTAACCCTAACCCTAACCCTAACCCTAACCCTAACCCTAACCCTAACCCTAACCCTAACCCTAACCCTAACCCTAACCCGCCCGGATAGAGAAACCACCAGTCCCAACCAAACATTACCAACCCCATTACCCTCACACACACCAACATAAAGCCCCAACCAAACAAGTACCCGCTCTCATGTCCCTCAAAACTACAAACAAGAAACCCACTACATCCACATACAGCAAACCCACTCCAACCACCAGAACATATAAACAACAACACACTCAGCCCAATAAAACACCTGCCTCCAGAACAACAAAAACATCACCTCTCCCCAAGCTCAATACACAAGATTGGAACAATGTTAAAACAATCGCATCCAAACTTGTCTCCTTATTCAAAACAACTTGCGCCATTCCACATTGGAAAGACGAGAAAACAATGTCTTTTGAGCAAGCCTTCACAAACTTACACCGAACTATTAACCCGCCCATGAAGAACGCCAAAACCACCGCGGCCATGAACCTAAACTTGGCCAATTTCCTGATGATTAACAGGCAAATCATCCTCCAACACCTTCGGGAAACGTCAGACAACCTGAAACTTGACTTCTCAGTTTCTTTAGACACACAGAAGCTGAGAGACCCCACCCACATGGAACACCTTAAAACAAGAATTAGGTTCCTCATCAGAAACAAAACGGCAGCTGGCAAATGTCTTGGTTGGATGGAAAATAATCTCCATAATATCATCACTAATGCCTCATGTCTCTCACAACCCACCAACCCACCTACACAATCACCCACCCTCTCACCCACATTATCCCCAACCCCAAGATCCAACACCCCTAACCCCACCCCTAATAGAGAATCCCCCCCTATTTTTTCCCCCTTCCCCCTCCCTAATACTATACCCCACACAACCCCACATCGTAACAAGAGGAGAAGAACTATTTCAGCACCTTCCACCCACAAGAGACCCAGACCTCAGACACCGTCTGATACATCCTCTTCTCTCTCCTCTCACCCTTCTAGCCCTCCCTCCACCCCAAACAACCAACTCATTTCCCCACTCACCCCTCACACCCCACACAGCCCCCGTGTACCCGCCCCACCCCCCCCTTCTACCCCAAGCCATTCTCCTATCACCTCACACCACAACCCTTCCCCCTCTCTAACTTCCTCACCTCTCGCATACTCCACCTCACCGTCCACCTCATATCACCACTCAGAGGACGAAATCACCATCACACCTTATAATCCCCTTCCAGAACATCTTAAGAAAAAATTCTTCTTAAGGGCCACAAATTGCCCCTTAGCTATAGGCCACGTAGACTATGTTCACCGACAAGCTACTAACACACAATACGACAAGATATACATCAGACCACCATTCGACCCCTCCAACCCACCTACCTCAGTCATTCCTCCCATCATCTACTTCCAAGGAAAAATTTCCAAATTAAAAGATGACGTAGTACTGGACATCTTCAAAGCCCAGCCACCCAGCGTGGCACAACTCGTCACCAGCCTTACCATGGATGACTTACATCATGTAACTACCCACTACATATACGAATCACTCAAGAAATATTCGTGTGATGGAAAGACTCATGCGTGTCAGGACGTCTTTAAAACCATCATCAGCAGTCATTTTTTATAGACAGGTTCGAGGGTCCATCTAGCCCCACTCCTTACCTAGATGGATTCCTCAACCTGAGCACCTACATCTTAACCGATGTAGAAAAATCAGTACTCAAGAAGGGGACTTCCTTTGTCCCCTCCAATACTCTAGCGGATTTCCTTACCATCGAGCAAAGGACCCATAAACTAAATTCCCAACTATTCACCAAGGACTACTTTGCCAGGAATCCAACCTACTCCACCAGTCTTAAATCTGACACTCCCCACTTCGTCAAAAGCAACTGGACCCCAGCCAGATCAATGGTTTCCAAAGAAACCATTTCAACCACTGACAGAATACTCCAGTTCACCTTTGACACTATCAAATCTTTTGAATTCCATCACAATAGTAAATTGACCATTAAATCAGGAAACAAATCCAACTTCTCCAAGGAAGAATGGAGGGCCCTTAAATCTCTCCAAAACAATCCAAGCATTATAATTAGACAAGCTGACAAGAGCAACGTCTTTGTCATAATGAACACAGCTGACTATGTCAACGAGGGTCTTCACCAACTCTCAGATACAAAATTTTACTCCCCTATTCGTAGCAGCATCCAGGCCCCAAAAAAACTCATAAAAATTCTCAAATCAGCCCTCAACCACAAAATAATATCCCATAAATTATATTATTTCCTCCTACCCCCTGAACATTCTAAAGAAAGAATTTTCTACACACTCCCCAAAATCCACAAACCAACCAACAAATGGTTTAACACAAACCAGCCCCCAGGGCGCCCTATTGTATCAGACATAGGGTCCCCCGATAATAGAATCAATCAATTTCTAGATTTTAAGCTCAAAGTAATCTCCACCCACCTCGCCCACATCACCCAGGACTCATACTCTTTCATCCACAGTCTTCAAAAATTCTCCTCCACCAAAAACCTAACCCCAGCCATCCTCTGTACATTGGATGTAACATCCCTCTACACAAACATGAAAAATCAGAGAAGTCTGCAAATTGCAACAAATCTCTGGATTCAAAGACTTAAACACCCAGGAGAACCAATATTTCTCAACCACCTACTACGTCATTCACTCTCACATAATGACTTCACATTTTTCAACCACAGGTACATCCAGACTAATGGCTGTGCCATGGGTAAGGCTTACTCCCCTACCCTGGCCAACCTATACCTCCATGACCTGGACATATTCATCACATCCAACCCAGCAGTTTCTTTCTACAAAAGATACATAGATACATCTTTCTTATATGGTTGAATGACCTTCACTCACTCCAAAATTTCATCCAACAATCCAGTAACCTGATAGAGGGTATACAACTCACTTCAGAAACAGACCAGACATCCATAAATTTTCTTGACTTAACAATCAGCATTTCGGATTCTGGCATCCTGTCATATAGACCATACTTTAAACCCACAAACTACTTCCTTTACCTCCACCCTTCCTCTCACCACCCCAGCCACACCTACAAAGGGATTATTAAATCTCAATTCATAAGGTTTCTGAGACTGTCGTCATCAATGAATGACTTCATTTTTGCCTCAGAAATCCTTATCTACCATCTCTTAAACAGAGGATACACCTTTTCCCAACTTAAAAGACAGTATAATCTAGTTAAAAACAACTTCCCTAACCACACCAAAAAACCCCCCATCTCCAGGAACAACACAATCTTCGTCACCAGCAGTCTCAATAAGGTTTCCTCATTAATTTTCGCATTTGCGAAGGAAATCATTCCCCAAAATTACTTCTTCTCCGAATATAAAATTATTCGCTCTAACACCTGTGGTAAGAATCTTAAAAGGGTACTTTTTAAGACACCTTCACTTCCACCTCCTTAATCAATACTAAAATTAATAACTTCCCATCGACTTTTCACCTTTCCAAATTCCCCCCCCCCCTTTTTCATCATCTTACATATACATATATACTTACATATATACATATCCTCTACATATACATATACATATACATATACATATACATATACACATACATATACATATACATATACATATACATATACATATACATATACATATACATATACATATACATATACATATACATATACATATACATATACATATACATATACATATACATATACATATACATATACATATACATTACATATACATATACATATACATATACATATACATATACATATACATATACATATACATATACATATACATATACATATACATATACATATACATATACATATACATATACATATACATATACATATACATATACATATACATATAACATATACATATACATATACATATACATATACATATACATATACATATACATATACATATACATATACATATACATATACATATACATATACATATACATATACATATACATATACATATACATATACATATACATATACATATACATATACATATACATATACATATACATATACATATACATATACATATACATATACATATACATATACATATACATATACATATACATATACATATACATATACATATACATATACATATACATATACATATACATATACATATACATATACATATACATATACATATACATATACATATACATATACATATACATATACATATACAAATACATATACAAATACATATACATATACATATACATATACATATACATATACATATACATATACATATACATATACATATACATATACATATACATATACATATACATATACATATACATATACATATACATATACATATACATATACATATACATATACATATACATATACATATACATATACATATACATATACATATACATATACATATACATATACATATACATATACATATACATATACATATACATATACATATACATATACATATACATATACATATACAATTACATATACATATACATATACATATACATATACATATACATATACATATACATATACATATACATATACATATACATATACATATACATATACATATACATATACATATACATATACATATACACATACATATACATATACATATACATATGCATGTACATATACATGTGCATACAAATCATATATATATACCATATATATGTAATTATATATATAATCCATATACATATACCATGTATGTTATATATAATATATATATAAATCCAGCCCGTATATATACATATATATACCTGTATATATATATATATATATATTTTTATCGCGTAGAATATATATATATATAAACCTTTTCCGTTTTTTTAACTTCATTTACGTTTTTGTTCAAATTAATAAATCGCTTCTGAAGAAGGTCCTTGTAAGACCGAAAGCTCAAGCACTCAAACAAAATTCACAATCAGTGATTTCTATATCTCATCACTTGTATCTCGGTCTCGCTCTTACTATTAGCGCCGGGTCATTTATTTGTTTCTCACCCTAACCCTAACCCTAACCCTAACCCTAACCCTAACCCTAACCCTAACCCTAACCCTAACCCTAACCCTAACCCTAACCCTAACCCTAACCCTAACCCTAACCCTAACCCTAACCCTAACCCTAACCCTAACCCTAACCCTAACCCTAACCCTAACCCTAACCCTAACCCTAACCCTAACCCTAACCCTAACCCTAACCCTAACCCTAACCCTAACCCTAACCCTAACCCTAACCCTAACCCTAACCCTAACCCTAACCCTAACCCTAACCCTAACCCTAACCCTAACCCTAACCCTAACCCTAACCCTAACCCTAACCCTAACCCTAACCCTAACCCTAACCCTAACCCTAACCCTAACCCTAACCCTAACCCTAACCCTAACCCTAACCCTAACCCTAACCCTAACCCTAACCCTAACCCTAACCCTAACCCTAACCCTAACCCTAACCCTAACCCTAACCCTAACCCTAACCCTAACCCTAACCCTAACCCTAACCCTAACCCTAACCCTAACCCTAACCCTAACCCTAACCCTAACCCTAACCCTAACCCTAACCCTAACCCTAACCCTAACCCTAACCCTAACCCTAAACCCTAACCCTAACCCTAACCCTAACCCTAACCCTAACCCTAACCCGGACATCTCTTATCCTAACCCTAACCCTAACCCTAACCCTAACCCTAACCCTAACCCTAACCCTAACCCTAACCCTAACCCTAACCCTAACCCTAACCCTAACCCTAACCCTAACCCTAACCCTAACCCTAACCCTAACCCTAACCCTAACCCTAACCCTAACCCAATTTTGTGTGTTGTTAAGGAGCCAGTCTGCTACCGGAATCTACCGGAAAGCTTAGTCACACGAGTTGTAGCAGCTCAGCCTGAAGATTTGAAAGCTGAGTTGAGACGCCTGCCAGTCAATGACCGCTTGGCGATATTTTACAAAGCACTTAAGAGTAGGCGTGATGACATACGCTGCACGCGCACGGCACATCCATGCGCATTACTCAATCCTTCTTTTTTATAAGTTCTTTCGCCCGCTCCGATAGCGTAGAGTTATGTTTTAATTTCAGCAATATAACTCTGTCTAGCCATCAACTAAAGCTATTGGAACTGGGCACTTCATTTACAATGAGCCATAGCTCAATAAGTAAAGAAATATTTCTTAAAAACTACCGTTATATCAAACGGCGTATTTCATTGATTGACTTTTTTGAAAACAATCCATTATCTAAAAAGTTTGTGTCCAATAAGGCTAGGTTCCCATTTATTAAAAGTGAATGGACCCCAGCTAGTGTACTCCTGACTGATACCACACGGGAGAACCTTAGGCAAATAGATGAGGATACCGATAAATTAATCAGTAAATTCTCTAAGTCCAATAAGTCAAATAAAATTAGTAGTGGGAACAAACCCAACATAAATGACATAGAAAAAGAAGCTTTTATGTCGCTGAAAGACACGGAGAGCGTAATCATTAGGAAAGCTGATAAAAGCAATGTGTTTGTGATCCTTGACAAAAAAAACTATATTGATGAATGCACACAGCAACTCAGTAACGCGAATTTCTATCGCAAACTTAATGACGGCCTTGACAGCGCTAATAACATTAAACACATTCTCAGCGTCTGTAAAATACAGGGCATATTCCCGGATAAGTTGCTGAATTATTTAGCGCCCCCTCCGGATGCCAAGGATAGAAGATTCTATACGCTTCCTAAAATTCATAAGCCCCGTGCAAAGTGGTTTAACGAGAACACGCCACCTGGGCGCCCAATTGTCTCTGACGTAGGGTCCATCGATAATAAAATTAATGTATTCTTAGACTTTGTGCTGAAAAATCTTCTTTCTGGAGTCCCGGCTGTCATACGGGATTCGTTTGATTTTATAGAGAAATTGTCTAAGTCAGTCGAATCATTGCAAAATTGTCTATTAATTACAGGTGATGTAGCCTCTTTATATACTAATATGGATAATTCCCGTAGCTTAAAAATTGCTAGGAGCTTCTTACGTAAGTTCCAAGAGGTTACTAATAACGAACACAAATATAGTGATAGGCAGATTTCGATGATTATTGCTCTGTTGGACCAATCCCTGAATTTCAATGATTTCTTGTTTAATGATGAGAGATATTTGCAGGTTAATGGTTGTGCTATGGGTAAGGCGTACTCGCCAAACCTGGCGAATTTGTATTTAGCTGAATTAGATGAATTCATTAAATCCTTCCCTCATTCATTCTTTTATGGTCGGTATATTGACGACATCTTCTTGGTGTGGCGAGGTGATAAAAATTCCTTTGTTGAATTGATTCCGGAAATTAATGGTTTGATCCCAGGCATCAATATCGAGTTCAACTTTGAACAGGAAACTGGTATAGAGTTTCTAGACCTCCTGGTGTCCCGTGACGAAGCCGATAAATTAATTTATAGGCCCCACTTTAAAGAAACTAACAGGTTTCAGTATCTTCACATCCGTTCACATCACCCACGACACACGTACGCTGGTATTGCTAAATCTCAATTCAATAGATATTTTCGGCTTTCATCCTCACCCGAATTTTATCGAGATACCTGCCTACTTCTATGCCACAAATTAAAAAAACGTGGTTACAGCATCATAAAGACGAAAAAACTCATCAGAGAAGTTGCCGACAAACTCAACGGTACCAAGAACACCATCTCCCAGCAGTCCAATCCTCTCGCCAAGAAAACAACAATCCTCCCGGTGATCACCAGCAATGATAAATTCTCCCAAGATTTTTTCAGAATCATTAAAAGAAACCTGGAGAATAATCCGTGCATCCCGAAAGACACACGCCCAGTACGAGCATGCACGACAGAAAAAAGTCTATTAAGAAAACTTTTCCGTTACTGGTGATCTACCATTCAAGTCCAAGATTTTTTAACATTTTATTTCAACGGTTTTGTGAAAATTTAACCTCGATTTGAATGTTTGTACATACGGGTTATTATGTGACATAATTTATTTACATTCCTGGCACTTTCCATTTTCTTCATGTGTCATGAGAATAATTCCATTTAATTATGTACGGATCTTAGAAATTTCCATAATAATTTTTTTAACTTTTTGATGGAATTAATTAATTTTTAATCAACGATTATACGAACTTTTATCGTTGGTTTTAATGTACATAAGCATGTCATAAAAATAATGTCATTAATTTTACAACTTTTTTGATTGTATGACTTCATAGTTTTCAATTTTTGAAATGTAGATTATTTGCTTACATGCCTTTCTGTTGGTCATGATAATAATTCCATCTCAACATTTTTTATGGAATTAATTAATTTGTTATCAACGATGGTATGAACTTTTATCGCTGGTTTTAATGTACCTAAACATGTCCTGAAAACAGTTTCATTAATTTTGTACAAATTTTACAACTTTTTGATTGTATGACTTAACAGTCTTTAATGTTTGAAGTACAGATGACTATAATTATTTGCTTTACTTCTTTTCGATTTGTCAACTTGTAAATTGTATGACTGTTATGTGCCTGGTACCTTCCATTTTTATATGTGTGTTTCATTTGACTTTATACGGAATTTACAATTTTCCGTAATAATTTTCTATAATTATTTCAGTCCAATTTATTATAAAATTATTATCGTTGATTTTATTAACTTTTATCGTTGACTGTAATGTACTGTAGTATACTCGTCATCATGAATATTCATTAACATGTAGCATCCAATAGAATCTCACCTTTGGATGAACTTTTCAGAACAACCTATCGTTGTAGATTTGCATGTATGGTATACTTTTAGCGCGTGATTCTGTGTATAAATAGCACCTTGAAATGTAGTAATTTTATCATTTGAGTTTCCTCACCGAGTAAGCTGTTTTGATCATTTGGTTAACTTGTGACTTTTGCAATTCTTATGCAATATTGATTATGCAAATGTAACGCGTGCTAGTGATTTTTTATGAATTTACGCAGTTTTTACGTGGACATGTGTCAATTTGCAAAATTTTGTTATTTTTAATGCTATTGACGCTTTTGAATGTATCATATTCTCATGGATGATTAATTAATGATGTCGTCTGTTACTTTGCGTATATCACGTGAATTTTTTCTCATACTATTTTTGTATTTTACCTCTTGTAGATATTTTCCTCCTGTTGCTCCTGAAGAAGAGAACGTTGTTCTCGAAACGTTGGGCAAATCTATTAAAAAGTCGCGTGAGCAAATTGGTTGTTTTTGTTTTTTCAGTCGCTTGGCAAGGTCTTTTTGTCGCGGTTTTCGTGCCGGACATCTCTTATCCTAACCCTAACCCTAACCCTAACCCTAACCCTAACCCTAACCCTAACCCTAACCCTAACCCTAACCCTAACCCTAACCCTAACCTCAACACCTATCTTCGTTCTAATCGTACAGCAGTTTTTTCTCATCTTATAAATATTAAAAACGAACTCATTGATAAATTTACTAAAAGAAAGGATTTGAACCACCTAGCGACTAATTCAAATTCTGTTATTCTAGATTGCAAACGTTTATTGCGAATTCATGATTTTAAAAATTCGAAACATAACAAATTTCCGCTTTGGTTCGAGAGAAAGGTTAAGGATGATTGGTCGAAGGTCACTTCGATAGCTAATTCTGGCACAGATTCTGGAAACTCGTCATCCAACATCGATGTTTCTCATTTGTCGCCTGGTATCTCTACAAATAACCTTACTAAATCGACTAAATCGTATTTTAAAAAAAGAAAAAGCAATAAAATTATTATTAATAAAAAATGTACTTATCGTCCTACTGGTACTAAAAGGCTTTTTCAAAGCTCTTCTTCGTCTTCTCCTCGTACCTCGCTTTCCTCTCCGAAGGATAAGAGGAAAAGAGAAAAGTATCTGTACGATTATTCGTCTTCTGCAGTCATTGAAGAGGATGTCAAGGATAAGTCTGTAGATATGGTGACTACAATCGACATGAGTGATAATTCTTCTAGTGACAAGAACGTCCTCGAAGCCACCTCATCCCCCACTTTATCTCCTACGTTATCCCCTACTTCTGGCGACTATGCGTCGTCGCCTTGCACCTCAACTGATGATGAATTCGATGATGAAGGTTTATTGAAAAAGGTTAACTTTAATGATCTGTTCGAGATGACTAAATGCAAACATTTCTATGAAATGCATCGTTCTTCATTGATTTCCATCTCTGAGGAAAACTCTCTATTCCTGCTTATACCAAAAGATAACGATTTTAAATCTAATCCTCCATCACAATATAAAATACCGGTTTTATACTTTAATGCATCAATCGATATACCTGAATCTCACCTTCAGGAAAGTCTTCTTCGAGAATTTTTTGACTCCATGTCATCTCTGGAAGTCAGAGAATATATTAAGGATCAAATCCGTTCCAATATTATTAATCTTTTCTTCAAAATTGTAAAGGACAAGTTCAAGAATTTTCCGAGATGTTACGACGACAGCCACCCCTGTGAAGAGTTTTGCACTCCACGTTCTGGGCACGTTGCTTTTTTAGAGCCAGACGCCGCGATCTCGAAAGCAGACGGGATCTCGGCGATTCAACATCATTAATCGACGACTCGGCGGCTACGGGATTCGTCAACCTGTCGTCGCAATCCCTCTCCGATGACGAACAAAAATTACTCTCGTTAGGATGCGGCTTCGTCCCGTCGAGACGTATAGTTCCCGTTTCCATCTTAGAGAAAAATTTGGAAAGAATCAAAAGACAAATTTCAATCAAAGATTTTTTTCTAACTCCGCGTCCTTTCGTTGGGGACACCCGACCTAACGATTTACCCCCTTTCTATCGCAGCATGTGGAGACCTGATGACTCCTCTCTTAGTAGAAGTACTCGCATCACTCTTAACACTATATCCGAATCGTTTAAAAACATTATGGAAATTCGTTCGGATGGCCATGGTTTCGTTTCTACTGGAGATCGTCTCAACCTATCACCTAATTTACGTCGAGCCATCCACAGTCTTGGTAATAATCCCACCCTAGTAATTCGTAAAGCTGACAAAAGCAATATCTTATGTGTAATGGATCGTGAACAGTACGAGCGTGAAGGCAAAAGACAACTTTCCGACATCCGATTTTACGAACCAATCGACAGGGACGTCGAGCCTGTCAAAATTCTACGAGAAATTTTATTACGAGCTCGCAAGAACAAATCTATTTCTAATAAACTATATAATTTAATATCCGAGAGTTTGCAATTGAAACACGTAACGAGAAAATTCTACCTACTACCAAAAATCCACAAACCCATTTCCAAATGGCTGGATCCCCGTCTCTGTCCCCCTGGTCGTCCTATAGTCTCTGACATCGGATCGCCAGACTACATATTTAATAGATGGTTGGATTTCCGACTTAAAAAACTTACTTCTCATCTTTCTTCCGTCTGTTCAGATTCATATGACTTTGTTCGTCGAATATCATCATTTAGACAGGTCAATGAAAGCGAGTTTGTTTTAGCCACCGGAGATATAACTTCACTGTACACTAATATGTTAAATTCTCGATCTCTTGACATTGTCCAAGAACTCCTCGGATCGTCTAAAGATGCCGATTTCGTCTTGGAGATCCTAAACCATTCTTTGCACAATAACACATTTGAATTTGCTCGAAGAATGTACCGTCAGACGGATGGTTGTGCCATGGGTAAGTCGTACTCGCCCACCCTGGCCAACCTCTACCTCTTTGAATTTGACAGGTTCGTCTCTTCTCGTCCAGAGGTGCTGTTATACGTAAGATATATCGACGACATTTTCATAGTTTGGGCCGGATCGATAAAATCATTCCAGGAATTCGCTCCATCTCTCTCCTCCCTCATCGATAGAATTGAGATAGAATTCACAGTCAACGATCACCATGTCGACTTTCTTGACCTCACTATATTTCGTAGTGAGGATCATCTTACCTTCAGACCATTTTTCAAACCCACCAATTTTTTTCAGTACCTCCACCCCTCTTCGCACCACTCTTCACATGTCTTTTCTGGTATTATTAAATCGCAATTCATTCGTTTCGCCCGTCTTTCGTCATCATTAGCTCATTTCGATTTCACAAGTTTTATTTTCATTCATTTCATAGTCGTTTTCAGAGGTTATAATAGAATCAAAGTTAAACGCATTTACCGATCTATACGGGCTGAATTTGATAAATATAAATCTACAACTCTAGCGATCACCATAGAAAGAACCTTGCCCGACTTCGTCCTAGTATGTACTGACCATAAAGTCTCCCTTGAACTCTTCAGAATCTATAAATCATCTATCCTAAATAACCATCGTTTCGCAAATCACTCCATTATGAGATCGTGTTCTAGTGATAAAAATCTCCTTCGTCTTCTTTTTAAACATTAGGTCTTTTTCTTCTTGTTAGTTGCCGGCGGCCGTCGTGGTTGTCTGATGGCTGAAGCTGACAGTTTGGCCGAAAGTATTCCATTAATTGAAAAACCCTAACCCTAACCCTAACCCTAACCCTAACCCTAACCCTAACCCTAACCCTAACCCTAACCCTAACCCTAACCCTAACCCTAACCCTAACCCTAACCCTAACCCTAACCCTAACCCTAACCCTAACCCTAACCCTAACCCTAACCCTAACCCTAACCCTAACCCTAACCCTAACCCTAACCCTAACCCTAACCCTAACCCTAACCCTAAACGGTGCGTCGCAGAGCAAAACTGACTTGATTTTCGTGATCAGCGCATGGAGTTCTATAAGAATATAAGTAAAAAAAATATTAATTTTTATCTAAAACTTAAAATCGCTCTAGCGCCTAAACGGTTCGTCCTAGAGCAAAAAGGACCTTATTCTGTGATCACTCAAATCATCGATTCTTTTTCGTTCTAGCGCCTAAACGGTGCATCGTAGAGCAATACTGACTTGATTTTCGTGATCAGCGCATCGAGTTCTATAAGAATACAAGTTCAAAATAATTTTATTTTTTTTAAATTTTTATCTAAAACTTAAAATCGCTCTAGCGGCTAAACGGTTCGTCCCAGAGCAAAAAGGACCTTATTCTGTGATCACTCAAATCATCGACCCTTTTTCCGTTCTAGCGCCTAAACGGTGTGTCGTAGAGCAAAACTGACTTGATTTTCGTGATCAGCGCGTCGAGTTCTACTTTTAAATTTTACTTTTTATCTAAAACTTAAAATCGCTCTAGCGGCTAAACGGTTCGTCCTAGAGCAAAAAGGACCTTATTCTGTGATCATTCAAATCATCGACCCTTTTTTTCGTTCTAGCGCCTAAACGGTGCGTCGTAGAGCAAAACTGACTTGATTTTCGTGATCAGCGCATCGAGTTCTATAAGAATACAAGTAAAAAATTTTTTACTTTTTATCTAAAACTTAAAATCGCTCTAGCGGCTAAACGGTTCGTCCTAGAGCAAAAAAGACCTTATTCTGTGATCACTCAAATCATCGACTCTTTTTCGTACTAGCGCCTAAACGGTGCATCGTAGAGCAATACTGACTTGATTTTCGTGATCAGCGCATCGAGTTCTATAAGAATACAAGTTCAAAATAATTTTAATTTTTTTAAATTTTTATCTAAAACTAAAAATCGCTCTAGCGGCTAAACGGTTCGTCCTAGAGCAAAAAGGACCTTATTCTGTGATCACTCATATCATCGACCGTTTTTTTTGTTCTAGAGCCTAAACGGTGCGTCGTAGAGCAAAACTGACTTGATTTTCGTGATCAGCGCATCGAGTTCTACTTTTAAATTTTACTTTTTATCTAAAACTTAAAATCGCTCTAGCGGCTAAACGGTTCGTCCTAGAGCAAAAAGGACCTTATTCTGTGATCACTCAAATCATCGACCCTTTTTTCCGTTCTAGCGCCTAAACGGTGCGTCGTAGAGCAAAACTGACTTGATTTTCGTGATCAGCGCATCGAGTTCTATAAGAATACAAGTAAAAAATTTTTTACTTTTTATCTAAAACTTAAAATCGTTCTAGCGGCTAAACGGTTCGTCCTAGAGCAAAAAGGACCTTATTCTGTGATCACTCAAATCATCGACTCTTTTCCGTTCTAGCGCCTAAACGGTGCATCGTAGAGCAATACTGACTTGATTTTCGTGATCAACGCATCGAGTTCTATAAGAATAGATGTTCAAAATAATTTTAATTTTTTTAAATTTTTATCTAAAACTTAAAATCGCTCTAGCGCCTAAACGGTTCGTCCTAGAGCAAAAAGGACCTTATTCTGTGATCACTCAAATCATCGACTCTTTTTCCGTTCTAGCGCCTAAACGGTGCGTCGTAGAGCAAAACTGACTTGATTTTCGTGATCAGCGCATCGAGTTCTATAAGAATACAAGTAAAAAAATTTTAATTTTTATCTAAAACTTAAAATCGCTCTCGCGGCTAAACGGTTCGTCCTAAAGCAAAAAGGACCTTATTCTGTGATCACTCAAATCATCGACTTTTTTTCCGTTCTAGAGCCTAAACGGTGCGTCGCAGAGCAAAACTGACTTGATTTTCGTGATCAGCCCATCGAGTTCTATAAGAATACAAGTTCAAAATAATTTTAATTTTTTTCAAATTTTTATCTAAAACTAAAAATCGCTCTAGCGGCTAAACGGTTCGTCCTAGAGCAAAAAGGACCTTATTCTGTGATCAATCAAATCATCGACTCTTTTTCTCGGTCTAGCGCCTAAACGGTGCGTCGTAGAGCAAAACTGACTTGATTTTCGTGATCAGCGCATGGAGTTCTATAAGAATATAAGTAAAAAAAATATTAATTTTTATCTAAAACTTAAAATAGGTCTAGCGCCTAAACGGTTCGTCCTAGAGCAAAAAGGACCTTATTCTGTGATCACTCATATCATCGACTGTTTTTTTCGTTCTAGAGCCTAAACGGTGCGTCGTAGAGCAAAACTGACTTGATTTTCGTGATCAGCGCATCGAGTTCTATAAGAATACAAGTAAAAAAATTTTTACTTTTTATCTAAAACTTAAAATCGCTCTAGCGGCTAAACGGTTCGTCCCAGAGCAAAAAGGACCTTATTCTGTGATCACTCAAATCATCGACCCTTTTTTCGTTCTAGCGCCTAAACGGTGCGTCGTAGAGCAAAACTGACTTGATTTTCGTGATCAGCGCATCGAGTTCTATAAGAATACAAGTAAAAATTTTTTTAATTTTTATCTAAAACTTAAAATCGCTCTAGCGGCTAAACGGTTCGTCCTAGAGCAAAAAGGATCTTATTCTGTGATCACTCAAATCATCGACTCTTTTTTTCGTTCTAGCGCCTAAACGGTGCGTCGTAGAGAAAAACTGACTTGATTTTCGTGATCAGCGCATCGAGTTCTATAAGAATACAAGTTAAAAATAATTTTAATTTTTTTAAATTTTTATCTAAAACTTAAAAGCGCTCTAGAGCCTAAACGGTGCGTCGTAGAGCAAAACTGACTTGATTTTCGTGATCAGCGCATCGAGTTCTACTTTTAAATTTTACTTTTTATCTATAACTTAAAATCGCTCTAGCGGCTAAACGGTTCGTCCTAGAGCAAAAAGGACCTTATTCTGTGATCATTCAAATCATCGACCCTTTTTTTCGTTCTAGCGCCTAAACGGTGCGTCGTAGAGCAAAACTGACTTGATTTTCGTGATCAGCGCAACGAGTTCTATAAGAATACAAGTAAAAAAAGTTTTACTTTTTATCTAAAACTTAAAATCGCTCTAGCGGCTAAACGGTTCGTCCCAGAGCAAAAAGGACCTTATTCTGTGATCACTCAAATCATCGACCCTTTTTTCGTTCTAGCGCCTAAACGGTGCGTCGTAGAGCAAAACTGACTTGATTTTCGTGATCAGCGCATCGAGTTCTATAAGAATACAAGTAAAAAATTTTTAATTTTTATCTAAAACTTAAAATCGCTCTAGCGGCTAAACGGTTCGTCCTAGAGCAAAAAGGATCTTATTCTGTGATCACTCAAATCATCGACTCTTTTTTTCGTTCTAGCGCCTAAACGGTGCGTCGTAGAGCAAAACTGACTTGATTTTCGTGATCAGCGCATCGAGTTCTATAAGAATACAAGTAAAAAAATTGTAATTTTTATCTAAAACTTAAAATCGCTCTCGCGGCTAAACGGTTCGTCCTAGAGCAAAAAGGACCTTATTCTGTGATCAATCAAATCATCGACTATTTTTTTCGTTCTAGCGCCTAAACGGTGCGTCGTAGAGCAACACTGACTTGATTTTCGTGATCAGCGCATGGAGTTCTATAAGAATACAAGTAAAAAAATTTTTTAATTTTTATCTAAAACTTAAAATCGCTCTAGCGCCTAAACGGTTCGTCCTAGAGCAAAAAGGATCTTATTCTGTGATCACTCAAATCATCGACTCTTTTTTTCGTTCTAGCGCCTAAACGGTGCGTCGTAGAGAAAAACTGACTTGATTTTCGTGATCAGCGCATCGAGTTCTATAAGAATACAAGTTAAAAATAATTTTAATTTTTTTAAATTTTTATCTAAAACTTAAAATCGCTCTAGCGCCTAAACGGTGCGTCGTAGAGCAAAAATGACATGATTTTCGTGATCAGCGCATCGAGTTCTACTTTTAAATTTTACTTTTTATCTAAAACTTAAAATCGCTCTAGCGGCTAAACGGTTCGTCCCAGAGCAAAAAGGACCTTATTCTGTGATCACTCAAATCATCGACTCTTTTTCGTTCTAGCGCCTAAACGGTGCATCGTAGAGCAATACTGACTTGATTTTCGTGATCAGCGCATCGAGTTCTATAAGAATAGAAGTTCAAAATAATTTTAATTTTTTTAAATTTTTATCTAAAACTAAAAATCGCTCTAGTGGCTAAACGGTTCGTCCTAGAGCAAAAAGGACCTTATTCTGTGATCAATCAAGTCATCGACTCTTTTTTCCGTTCTAGCGCCTAAACGGTGCGTCGTAGAGCAAAACTGACTTGATTTTCGTGATCAGCGCATCGAGTTCTATAAGAATACAAGTAAAAAAATTGTAATTTTTATCTAAAACTTAAAATCGCTCTCGCGGCTAAACGGTTCGTCCTAGAGCAAAAAGGACCTTATTCTGTGATCAATCAAATCATCGACTATTTTTTTCGTTCTAGCGCCTAAACGGTGCGTCGTAGAGCAACACTGACTTGATTTTCGTGATCAGCGCATGGAGTTCTATAAGAATACAAGTAAAAAATTTTTTTAATTTTTATCTAAAACTTAAAATCGCTCTAGCGCCTAAACGGTTCGTCCTAAAGCAAAAAGGACCTTATTCTGTGATCACTCAAATCATCGACTTTTTTTCCGTTCTAGAGCCTAAACGGTGCGTCGCAGAGCAAAACTGACTTGATTTTCGTGATCAGCCCATCGAGTTCTATAAGAATACAAGTTCAAAATAATTTTAATTTTTTTCAAATTTTTATCTAAAACTAAAAATCGCTCTAGCGGCTAAACGGTTCGTCCTAGAGCAAAAAGGACCTTATTCTGTGATCAATCAAATCATCGACTCTTTTTTTCGGTCTAGCGCCTAAACGGTGCGTCGTAGAGCAAAACTGACTTGATTTTCGTGATCAGCGCATGGAGTTCTATAAGAATATAAGTAAAAAAAATATTAATTTTTATCTAAAACTTAAAATAGCTCTAGCGCCTAAACGGTTCGTCCTAGAGCAAAAAGGACCTTATTCTGTGATCACTCATATCATCGACTGTTTTTTTCGTTCTAGAGCCTAAACGGTGCGTCGTAGAGCAAAACTGACTTGATTTTCGTGATCAGCGCATCGAGTTCTATAAGAATACTAGTAAAAAATTTTTTAATTTTTATCTAAAACTTAAAATCGCTCTAGCGGCTAAACGGTTCGTCCTAGAGCAAAAAGGACCTTATTCTGTGATCACTCAAATCATCGACTCTTTTTTTCGTTCTAGCGCCTAAACGGTGCGTCGTAGAGAAAAACTGACTTGATTTTCGTGATCAGCGCATCGAGTTCTATAAGAATACAAGTTAAAAATAATTTTAATTTTTTTAAATTTTTATCTAAAACTTAAAAGCGCTCTAGAGCCTAAACGGTGCGTCGTAGAGCAAAACTGACTTGATTTTCGTGATCAGCGCATCGAGTTCTACTTTTAAATTTTACTTTTTATCTATAACTTAAAATCGCTCTAGCGGCTAAACGGTTCGTCCTAGAGCAAAAAGGACCTTATTCTGTGATCATTCAAATCATCGACCCTTTTTTTCGTTCTAGCGCCTAAACGGTGCGTCGTAGAGCAAAACTGACTTGATTTTCGTGATCAGCGCAACGAGTTCTATAAGAGTACAAGTAAAAAAAGTTTTACTTTTTATCTAAAACTTAAAATCGCTCTAGCGGCTAAACGGTTCGTCCCAGAGCAAAAAGGACCTTATTCTGTGATCACTCAAATCATCGACCCTTTTTTCGTTCTAGCGCCTAAACGGTGCGTCGTAGAGCAAAACTGACTTGATTTTCGTGATCAGCGCATCGAGTTCTATAAGAATACAAGTAAAAAATTTTTTAATTTTTATCTAAAACTTAAAATCGCTCTAGCGGCTAAACGGTTCGTCCTAGAGTAAAAAGGATCTTATTCTGTGATCACTCAAATCATCGACTCTTTTTTTCGTTCTAGCGCCTAAACGGTGCGTCGTAGAGAAAAACTGACTTGATTTTCGTGATCAGCGCATCGAGTTCTATAAGAATACAAGTAAAAAAATTTTAATTTTTATCTAAAACTTAAAATCGCTCTCGCGGCTAAACGGTTCGTCCTAAAGCAAAAAGGACCTTATTCTGTGATCACTCAAATCATCGACTTTTTTTCCGTTCTAGAGCCTAAACGGTGCGTCGCAGAGCAAAACTGACTTGATTTTCGTGATCAGCCCATCGAGTTCTATAAGAATACAAGTTCAAAATAATTTTAATTTTTTTCAAATTTTTATCTAAAACTAAAAATCGCTCTAGCGGCTAAACGGTTCGTCCTAGAGCAAAAAGGACCTTATTCTGTGATCAATCAAATCATCGACTCTTTTTCTCGGTCTAGCGCCTAAACGGTGCGTCGTAGAGCAAAACTGACTTGATTTTCGTGATCAGCGCATGGAGTTCTATAAGAATATAAGTAAAAAAAATATTAATTTTTATCTAAAACTTAAAATAGGTCTAGCGCCTAAACGGTTCGTCCTAGAGCAAAAAGGACCTTATTCTGTGATCACTCATATCATCGACTGTTTTTTTCGTTCTAGAGCCTAAACGGTGCGTCGTAGAGCAAAACTGACTTGATTTTCGTGATCAGCGCATCGAGTTCTATAAGAATACAAGTAAAAAAATTTTTACTTTTTATCTAAAACTTAAAATCGCTCTAGCGGCTAAACGGTTCGTCCCAGAGCAAAAAGGACCTTATTCTGTGATCACTCAAATCATCGACCCTTTTTTCGTTCTAGCGCCTAAACGGTGCGTCGTAGAGCAAAACTGACTTGATTTTCGTGATCAGCGCATAGAGTTCTATAAGAATACAAGTAAAAATTTTTTTAATTTTTATCTAAAACTAAAAATCGCTCTAGCGGCTAAACGGTTCGTCCTAGAGCAAAAAGGTCCTTATTCTGTGATCCTCAAATCATCGACTCTTTTTTTCGTTCTAGCGCCTAAACGGTGCGTCGTAGAGCAAAACTGACTTGATTTTCGTGATCAGCGCATCGAGTTCTATAAGAATACAAGTTCAAAATAATTTTAATTTTTTTAAATTTTTATCTAAAACTTAAAATCGCTCTAGCGCCTAAACGGTGCGTCGTAGAGCAAAAATGACTTGATTTTCGTGATCAGCGCATCGAGTTCTACTTTTAAATTTTTCTTTTCATCTAAAACTTAAAATCGCTCTAGCGGCTAAACGGTTCGTCCTAGAGCAAAAAGGACCTTATTCTGTGATCACTCAAATCATCGACCCTTTTTTTCGTTCTAGCGCCTAAACGGTGCGTCGTAGAGCAAAACTGACTTGATTTTCGTGATCAGCGCATCGAGTTCTATAAGAATACAAGTAAAAAAAGTTTTACTTTTTATCTAAAACTTAAAATCGCTCTAGCGGCTAAACGGTTCGTCCTAGAGCAAAAAGGACCTTATTCTGTGATCACTCAAATCATCGACCCTTTTTTTCGTTCTAGCGCCTAAACGGTGCGTCGTAGAGCAAAACTGACTTGATTTTCGTGATCAGCGCAACGAGTTCTATAAGAATACAAGTAAAAAAAGTTTTCCTTTTTATCTAAAACTTAAAATCGCTCTAGCGGCTAAACGGTTCGTCCCAGAGCAAAAAGGACCTTATTCTGTGATCACTCAAATCATCGACTCTTTTTCGTTCTAGCGCCTAAACGGTGCATCGTAGAGCAATACTGACTTGATTTTCGTGATCAGCGCATCGAGTTCTATAAGAATACAAGTAAAAAATTTTTTAATTTTTATCTAAAACTTAAAATCGCTCTAGCGGCTAAACGGTTCGTCCTAGAGTAAAAAGGATCTTATTCTGTGATCACTCAAATCATCGACTCTTTTTTTCGTTCTAGCGCCTAAACGGTGCGTCGTAGAGAAAAACTGACTTGATTTTCGTGATCAGCGCATCGAGTTCTATAAGAATACAAGTAAAAAAATTTTAATTTTTATCTAAAACTTAAAATCGCTCTCGCGGCTAAACGGTTCGTCCTAAAGCAAAAAGGACCTTATTCTGTGATCACTCAAATCATCGACTTTTTTTCCGTTCTAGAGCCTAAACGGTGCGTCGCAGAGCAAAACTGACTTGATTTTCGTGATCAGCCCATCGAGTTCTATAAGAATACAAGTTCAAAATAATTTTAATTTTTTTCAAATTTTTATCTAAAACTAAAAATCGCTCTAGCGGCTAAACGGTTCGTCCTAGAGCAAAAAGGACCTTATTCTGTGATCAATCAAATCATCGACTCTTTTTCTCGGTCTAGCGCCTAAACGGTGCGTCGTAGAGCAAAACTGACTTGATTTTCGTGATCAGCGCATGGAGTTCTATAAGAATATAAGTAAAAAAAATATTAATTTTTATCTAAAACTTAAAATAGGTCTAGCGCCTAAACGGTTCGTCCTAGAGCAAAAAGGACCTTATTCTGTGATCACTCATATCATCGACTGTTTTTTTCGTTCTAGAGCCTAAACGGTGCGTCGTAGAGCAAAACTGACTTGATTTTCGTGATCAGCGCATCGAGTTCTATAAGAATACAAGTAAAAAAATTTTTACTTTTTATCTAAAACTTAAAATCGCTCTAGCGGCTAAACGGTTCGTCCCAGAGCAAAAAGGACCTTATTCTGTGATCACTCAAATCATCGACCCTTTTTTCGTTCTAGCGCCTAAACGGTGCGTCGTAGAGCAAAACTGACTTGATTTTCGTGATCAGCGCATAGAGTTCTATAAGAATACAAGTAAAAATTTTTTTAATTTTTATCTAAAACTAAAAATCGCTCTAGCGGCTAAACGGTTCGTCCTAGAGCAAAAAGGTCCTTATTCTGTGATCCTCAAATCATCGACTCTTTTTTTCGTTCTAGCGCCTAAACGGTGCGTCGTAGAGCAAAACTGACTTGATTTTCGTGATCAGCGCATCGAGTTCTATAAGAATACAAGTTCAAAATAATTTTAATTTTTTTAAATTTTTATCTAAAACTTAAAATCGCTCTAGCGCCTAAACGGTGCGTCGTAGAGCAAAAATGACTTGATTTTCGTGATCAGCGCATCGAGTTCTACTTTTAAATTTTTCTTTTCATCTAAAACTTAAAATCGCTCTAGCGGCTAAACGGTTCGTCCTAGAGCAAAAAGGACCTTATTCTGTGATCACTCAAATCATCGACCCTTTTTTTCGTTCTAGCGCCTAAACGGTGCGTCGTAGAGCAAAACTGACTTGATTTTCGTGATCAGCGCATCGAGTTCTATAAGAATACAAGTAAAAAAAGTTTTACTTTTTATCTAAAACTTAAAATCGCTCTAGCGGCTAAACGGTTCGTCCTAGAGCAAAAAGGACCTTATTCTGTGATCACTCAAATCATCGACTCTTTTTCGTTCTAGCGCCTAAACGGTGCATCGTAGAGCAATACTGACTTGATTTTCGTGATCAGCGCATCGAGTTCTATAAGAATAGAAGTTCAAAATAATTTTAATTTTTTTAAATTTTTATCTAAAACTAAAAATCGCTCTAGTGGCTAAACGGTTCGTCCTAGAGCAAAAAGGACCTTATTCTGTGATCAATCAAATCATCGACTCTTTTTTCCGTTCTAGCGCCTAAACGGTGCGTCGTAGAGCAAAACTGACTTGATTTTCGTGATCAGCGCATCGAGTTCTATAAGAATACAAGTAAAAAAAATTTAATTTTTATCTAAAACTTAAAATCGCTCTAGCGGCTAAACGGTTCGTCCTAGAGCAAAAAGGAACTTATTCTGTAATCAATCAAATCATCGACTATTTTTTTCGTTCTAGCGCCTAAACGGTGCGTCGTAGAGCAAAACTGACTTGATTTTCGTGATCAGCGCATGGAGTTCTATAAGAATACAAGTAAAAAAATTTTTTAATTTTTATCTAAAACTTAAAATCGCTCTAGCGGCTAAACGGTTCGTCCTAAAGCAAAAAGGACCTTATTCTGTGATTACTCAAATCATCGACTCTTTTTTTCGTTCTAGAGCCTAAACGGTGCGTCGCAGAGCAAAACTGACTTGATTTTCGTGATCAGCCCATCGAGTTCTATAAGAATACAAGTTAAAAATAATTTTAATTTTTTTAAATTTTTATCTAAAACTAAAAATCGCTCTAGCGGCTAAACGGTTCGTCCTAGAGCAAAAAGGACCTTATTCTGTGATCAATCAAATCATCGACTCTTTTTTTCGTTGTAGCACCTAAACGGTGCGTCGTAGAGCAAAACTGACTTGATTTTCGTGATCAGCGCATAGAGTTCTATAAGAATACAAGTAAAATTTTTTTTACTTTTTATCTAAAACTTAAAATCGCTCTAGCGGCTAAACGGTTCGTCCTAGAGCAAAAAGGACCTTATTCTGTGATCACTCAAATTATCGACTCTTTTTCGTTCTAGCGCCTAAACGGTGCGTCGTAGAGCAAAACTGACTTGATTTTCGTGATCAGCGCATCGAGTTCTATAAGAATACAAGTAAAAATTTTTTTAATTTTTATCTAAAACTTAAAATCGCTCTAGCGGCTAAACGGTTCGTCCTAGAGCAAAAAGGATCTTATTCTGTGATCACTCAAATCATCGACTCTTTTTTTCGTTCTAGCGCCTAAACGGTGCGTCGTAGAGCAAAACTGACTTGATTTTCGTGATCAGCGCATCGAGTTCTATAAGAATACAAGTTCAAAATAATTTTAATTTTTTTAAATTTTTATCTAAAACTAAAAATCGCTCTAGCGGCTAAACGGTTCGTCCTAGAGCAAAAAGGACCTTATTCTGTGATCCTCAAATCATCGACTCTTTTTTTCGTTCTAGCGCCTAAACGGTGCGTCGTAGAGCAAAACTGACTTGATTTTCGTGATCAGCGCATCGAGTTCTATAAGAATACAAGTTCAAAATAATTTTAATTTTTTTAAATTTTTATCTAAAACTTAAAATCGCTCTAGCGCCTAAACGGTGCGTCGTAGAGCAAAAATGACTTGATTTTCGTGATCAGCGCATCGAGTTCTACTTTTAAATTTTACTTTTTATCTAAAACTTAAAATCGCTCTAGCGGCTAAACGGTTCGTCCTAGAGCAAAAAGGACCTTATTCTGTGATCACTCAAATCATCGACCCTTTTTTTCGTTCTAGCGCCTAAACGGTGCGTCGTAGAGCAAAACTGACTTGATTTTCGTGATCAGCGCATCGAGTTCTATAAGAATACAAGTAAAAAAAATTTTAATTTTTATCTAAAACTTAAAATCGCTCTAGCGGCTAAACGGTTCGTCCTAGAGCAAAAAGGATCTTATTCTGTGATCACTCAAATCATCGACTCTGTTTTTCGTTCTAGCGCCTAAACGGTGCGTCGTAGAGCAAAACAGACTTGATTTTCGTGATCAGCGCATCGAGTTCTATAAGAATACAAGTTCAAAATAATTTTAATTTTTTATCAAAAACTTAAAATCGCTCTAGCGGCTAAACGGTTCGTCCTAGAGCAAAAAGGACCTTATTCTGTGATCACTCAAATCATCGACTCTTGTTTTTCGTTCTAGCGCCTAAACGGTGCGTCGTGGAGCAAAACTGACTTAATTTTAAAACTTTTATTTAGCTTACAATCTCTGTTTGTGGCTTTCTCTGTACGCAAATCTGGCACGTAAAATTTAACTAGCTTTTTGACTAGCTAGGAAGCTGAAACTTTCAGCATAGCTTTATTTTGGATGACAATACATGATTAAAAAAAACCTAATTTGAACATTTTTCGTATTTCTAAATCGAGTGCATTTGAAATAAAAGTTTGTGATGAAAACCCCATTTTTCCTTTACTTGTTTCGTTATTGATTGCTGTTGAAATTATGATTAAGACCGTACTTGATTACAGCATACTATTACGTTATTAGTATGACACCAGTATAACTCTGATAGATAAATTCTATTTCAAGCATTAATTATCGCTAAGTCGGCTATGTCTATTTACAGATTTCAATATGTACCTCTCAATTAACCCCATAAAAAACTAATGCAGAGGAAAATATCACAACTTAAATAACAATCATAAAACCACCTTACCTTGTGTTCAACTGGATAAGTTATTATGTAAGCTAAACCAATTTGTTCAAGAAACGCAATTGAGAGATGGTGACTAGTAAGGCAAAAAAATATGTAAATGTTTTTATGCTAATGTAATAAGTCTGGCTAATAGGATAAAAATGGCTGAATTGGAAATATATGTGAAAAATGAAAACCCAGATATTATTGGCTTAACAGAAACCTGGACAAACAATAAAATCAGTGATGATGAACTAAAGTTAGTAGGCTATGATATGTTTAGAAAAGACAGAGAAAATCAAAAGAATACTGGCCATGGTACTGGGGGTGTACTGTTGTATGTGAAAAATGATTTGAATGCAGTGCAAAGAGAGGACCTAAACAACAGAAAATTTAAAGAAAGCTTGTGGTGTGAATTGAAGCTGAAAACATATAAATTAATAATTGGGGTTTGCTACAGAACTCCGAGTTCTAATGAAGATGCAGACAAGGGATTGTGTGAATTGATTTCCAAGGCAAATGAAAAACCAGTGATGATTATAGGAGATTTTAATTACCACGTTAATTGGGATACTCTTGAGGGTCAGACACACAAAGACGAGCAATTTCTACACTTCATTAAAGATGAATTTTTGACACAGCTGATCAGAGCACCAACAAGAGGAAGAAATACTCTTGACTTATTATTAACCTGTGAAGAAAATATAGTTGAAAATATAATAGTGGGTGAATGTTTTGGTACAAGTGACCACCAGATTATCAGATGGGATTTGACAATAAGTGATATTAAGCAAACATCAAAAGATGTTAGATACAACTACTTCAAGGCTGATTATGATAACATAAGAAAATGTATCATAAATAAAAATTTAATGAGCAAAATAACTGGATTGAATGTAGAAAGTAGCTGGAAAGTGTTTATTCAAAGCATGCAAGAAGTCATTGAGGGACAGGTTCCAATTCAGAAAAACTGGAATAATAAAAATCCATGGATGACGAGACTGATAATTAAAAAGCAAAGAGCAAAATGTAAAGTATGGAAAAAATATCGAGATCTAAATTGTACTATTGGAAGGGATAAGTCAAACACAGAAAAAATAAAGGAATTAAAAGAAAAATTCAAAAAGAAAAGAAATGAAGTTAAAAAAACAATTAAAATGGCCACATTGGAGTATGAACAGAAACTGGCAAAGAATATAAAAATGGATTGCAAAAGTTTTAACAAATATGTGAGAAGTAGACAGAAGAAAAAAGACAAAGTAGGTCCATTAAAAGATGACAAAGGGCAGGCAATAACGAACGATGAAGAAACAGCAGACATTCTAAATAACTACTTTGGATCTGTTTTTAATAAAGAAGATATCCAAAATATCCCTAAGGCTAAAGATTTGTTTCAAAGTGATACAGACGAATTAATAACTGAAGTTGTTTTAACAAAAATGAAAGTTGTTGAAATGCTAAGAAAATTGAAAACTGATAAAAGCCCTGGGATGGATGAGCTGCACCCAAAGTTCTTGCTTGAGGTCAGAAATGAGATTGGAGATGTGCTGGCAGAATTGATGAATAGGTGAATGCAAAGTGGGGAGGTCCCGCAGGACTGGAGGGATGCTGTTGTGGTGCCACTGTTCAAAAAAGGCAACGGAAGCGAAGCATGCAATTACAGACCAGTTAGTCTTACCAGTATTGCTTGCAAAATTATGGAAAAAATGATCAAAAATGAAATTGTGATCCATCTGGAGAAATATAAATTAATTAAAGATAGTCAGCATGGATTTGTGAAGATCGTGTTTGTCAAATTTGTTGGATTTTTTGAGGAGGTTTATGGAGGTATGGATGCATGTCAGTCGGTGGATGTGATTTATTTAGATTTTGCCAAGGCCTTCGACACGGTTCCTCATCAAAGGTTGTATTCAAAGTTGAAAGCAGTTGGTATAGGTGGTAATCTGTTAAGGTGGATAGATTGTTGGTTGCTGGATAGAAGACAAAAAGTGGGAGTGAGAGGAAGTTTCTCGAAATGGATGAAAATAACAAGTGGAGTGCCTCAAGGTTCTGTGCTTGGATCACTTCTTTTTGTTGTCTATATAAATGACATTGATGAAGGAAAAGCAGCTAAAATATCAAAATTTGCTGACGACACTAAATTGTGGAAAACAGTGTGCAATAGTGACGATGTCAAAGTGCTGAGAAACGATCTTGTGCAATTATTCAAATGGTCGCAGGAATGGCAGATGCGGTCCAATGTTGACAAGTGTCATGTTATGCACTTGGGTAGAAGAAATCCAAGATATAAATACGAGGTTAGAAGGGATACAGCTAAAAGAAACGAAAGAAAAAGATCTTGGCGTATTATTAAATGAAGATGCCAAACAGTCTAGACAATGTGCAGAGGTTGCAAAGAAGAGAAACAGAATTTTGGGCATGATCAAAAGAACCATAGTCAGCAGAGATAAAGATACAGTTTTAAGATTGTATAAATCTCTAGTTAGGCCACACTTAGAATACTGTGTGCAGGCATGGAGCCCTTGTCTTAAAAAAGATATCTACATAATTGAAAAAGTGCAAAGACGAGCTACAAAGATGATTGCTGAGTTAAAAGGACTGAATTATAAACGTTTGAGTAGATGTAATCTGACCACACTTGAAAAGAGGAGGACTAGAGGAGACTTAATTGAGACACACAAATTATTGAACGGATTGGTTGACCTAAATCCGGAAAGATTTTTTGAGAGATCGAGATACAAAAGTACCAGAGGGCACAACTTTAAGCTATATAAGAAAAGGGAGAGTTCAATGAAACAAAAATTCTTCAGTGCAAGAGTGACGAATGAATGGAATAAATTGGAGAATGAAGTTGTGAATGCTGAAACTGTTGAAGAATTTAAAATTAAATTATGTAAATATGGTTTTTAAATGTTTGATGGTGGATCTCACACACGATTATTATTAATTGTTCTGATTCACTTTAAAATAAACATTATGTTATGTTAGTACTATATGCTGGGGATGGGTCGGAAGTTCCAATAGGGCGGCCACACTCCTACCAACAAAAATTTAAAACATTCGACAATATTGCTAGTTTCCAACGTTGAACCACAGCTGTCTCGAACTGAAATGATGCAAAAAGCAAAACCTGTTTGCAGTTGGCTTGTTTGAAATTAAATGCACGCATAACCGAGTCAGAAAAACAACTTTGAAAATTTGTATAAAATATTTAAATATAAATATTTAGTGATGTACACTGCCAGCTTTTTCAGGAGTATAATTATTCAAACAAACCATTTGGATTGAGTTAATACTAAACTTCCTATTTTAGCACCACCAAATTAAAAACATAAAAAACTCCTTTAATGTTTGACAGTCCAAACCATGTTTCGTTCCATACTTGAGTTTCAACTCCATTTAAACAAATTCAAATATGCAACCAAACACTACCTGCCTGTTCACCAAATCTCGAATGACATTCATTAAAGTTATTGAAATTATAATTTATATAAAATAAGGTTTTTGAAAAAAAAGTTGTCAATCTGCCCCCGAAACTGCACTGTGTGAATAAACTAACATATGAATGACAACTGACTTCACATCTCCCTGGTGGTGATATATGTCATTTTAAACCAATTAAATTTAAAAAAAAACTATAGTTAAGAATAAATTACCAGATGGTCTCAGTTATTTGCAGAAAATAATCAACCAGCCAATCAGTCTTACAAAACAATCAATCAGTCTTACAAAACAATCAATCAGCCATTCAGTCAATCAATCAGTCAATCAATCAATGGATTAAAGTCAAGTGATTGGCTAATAAAAAAAGCAATATTTAACATGATATTAACAAATTGAATATCAAATTGGAAAATTTGAATATATTTATTTTACATTCAGATTCAACTATTTTACAAAATATCTTTATAAATTCATTACATAAAACTAAACAAAAACTCAACAAATACAAACTCATACAACAAGAAAACCTGACAACAGTAGGGAAACAAGTATAAGTAAATATAGTAGTAGTAGTTGTTGTTGTGTGTATCTACAAGGGAAAAACGAGTGCAAATGTTTCACTTGACAGAAGCCTGTAGTTGTCGTTGTTGCATTTTAATTGTCGTTGCAGTGGCAGTGGCACCGTCAGATTAGTAGTAATTAATCATTAAAAAACAGTAATCTTATTAGTTGTGGTTACAACAACCACCACTTGTAGTTGTAATATTTAGTTGTAATTGGCTGCAGTACCGAACGATACCACCATCGTCAACCTGTCGCTTTGTTAGTCGCAGTCGTACAAAATTAAGGAACTAATGTGCTTTGAAATGCAGGCCCCCGTTCCGTTCATGAAATACCACTAACGTGTTTGTTGCTGATATGCAAAATGTTGTTCAAAATGTCCCAAAACAACATCTTACAAATCCGCAACAAGGAAAAAGAGAATGACTAGTCACTTCAAGAATGCTAGCACCTTTATCTACAAAAACGTTATAAAATTTGCTCAACAAGCCTAAGAAATAAAAATTAACTTAATTTAATCATGTAATAATAAAAATATGTGAGTTAACTAATTTAATAATAAAAATATGAATTAAATAATTAAATAATAAAAATATGTGAGTTACCCTAATTCATAAAAGTTTTGACTTAAAAATAAAATATATTAATAAAATTACTTGGCAGGCAAGAATAATCTTGAGATGATTAGATTAGATAAAAATAAAGTAAGAGTGAACAAAAAAAGCACAAAAAGAAAAAAAATTAAAAGAATGGAAGATTAAGCTGATTCCACCTCTGTTGAGATTCCAGATGGGACAAAACGATGGACTCTGAATATTGCCTCAGACAAGGCCAATAAAAAACTGTAAGAAGGAAGTTAATGTATAATCATAATTTAAAAAAATTTTTTTTAATTCACTCACAAGTTGTAGTATATAATAATGTGTCAAACACACATAAAACCAAGAACATTTAATTTGTCGAGTAATTCCAATGTGCTGCTCCTGGGAACCTTTGAAGCTAGGCTAATGATCAAATTGATTCTTCTTTTTTTAACCAGTTTTGAAGAGGTGACTCTTGAAATTAGAAAACTTCTATCTGATTCAAAACTTTCTCCAATAGACCTTTTTTCTCATCAAATCTTTATACATTGTTCCGCATACTGTCGACGGCAATCTCTAATCTCTGTAATCTCTCGTTCTGTAAAGGTTGCTTTTCATCCAAGACCAGAAGAACCCAACTCTCGTAGTCATGTTTGTCAGGTCGGTCGCAGTTTGTCAAGCTGAATGACTGCAGTTCTTCATCAGTTCTGCTCTCCATTGGTGTTCCTCAGGGCTCTGTGGTGGGACCTCTCCTCTTCACCACATACATATCTTCTGTGTGTAGTACATCGGTGAACAGAACATAGCATATCATCAATATGCTGACTACAAGCAGCTTTTTGAGTCACTTTCTCACAGTGACTCCGAGTCGGGAATTAAGAGACTTACTGACTGCATCAGATCCAATTTAACACATCCAAAACTGAGGTTTTTCTTTTAGGTTCCAGTCACTCTCTTAAGGCTCTCTCTCTCTCTAACTTATCCCTCACTGTTGGAGACCACTCAATTCCTTTCTTTCCAACTCTAAAACCCTCCGTGACTTGATTGATAATCGTCTCAATTTCGCAAACCATATCTAATCAGTTCTTTCTTTCCTGCCGTCATCCGATAAGAGCAATTGCCAACACCCAAAGGTTTATATTAAGAGAAAACACTAACTAGTTGGTTTGTTGTCTGATCCTATCAAGGCTTGACTACTGCAACTCCCTGCTTCTTGGCATTCCTCAGATTCAGTTGAAATAACTCCAGCGGATGAACAGGGTTGCCAGAGTTGTCTAAGGAGAATATCCCTTGGAATCGTCAACATCGTCATCTTTATCAGCATCTTCATCTGTCATCATCGTTGTCATTTCGCCTCTCCATACTTCACTGGCTTCCAGTAGTTTGCAGTGGCCGCCAGACGACATACGAAACTCGGAATCTACAGCTGTTTTCAAAGCTAAACTAAAACTTTTTATTACAAATCCGCTTTCGACAAATAATCTGAGCATTTTTATGTTGTCCAAGGGCACCTCAGACGCATGCCTTGGCGCTTTAAAAATTCAGTTTTATTTACTTATTAGTGGGGCCACAAAATTTTCTTTATAAATTAATTACACAAAGTTAGACAAGTAGCCAACTGAAGTTACCAAAGTGGTCAAATGAAACCAAGCGGTAACTGGATGGTAGACAAACTGTTTAACAAACGGTTAGCTGACTGGTCAATATACCCAACTCATTACCATTAATCAGGACATAGATTTGAACACAGCATGGCTTAGTGAATTTTTAATAGTTTCAGGAGTGAGGATAATAAAATCCAGTACATTCTGGTTTAAGACAATTAGCGATTGCATATTCACACACACTCGTCTCTGATTGTTGATGCGATAAACTTCACAAAACAGCACCCTTATCTCATGGTTTTTGCTTTTAAGCTTTGCAGAAAAACAAATAAATAAATCCAAAAATGCAATCAAGGAAACACCAGGTAACCTTGATTTTTGAGAACAGTTAAGAGAGTCTCAACAGCTTGTCAGCACAGAGGTTCTCAAATTTCAGACGTTTCGATTGGTTCCACATAAAATAATATCAAATACTCCAACCAGGGATTCTAAAATCTTTACAGATAAAAATTTTTAAATAATACTAGGAATTTTTTAGCAGAAAAAGTTCTTATTTAGAAATACAATTCAGATTCAACAATGATGTTGGATAATGATGATGATGATTGGATGTTTATTTATTAGTTGAAAACAAACTAACAAAATTATTAAATTCTCAATCCTAAATTGTAAACATAAAATAAATAAATCAAATTTCAGACGTTTCGATTGGTTCCACATAAAATAATATCAAATACTCCAACCAGGGATTCTAAAATCTTTACAGATAAAAATTTTTAAATAATACTAGGAATTTTTTAGCAGAAAAAGTTCTTATTTAGAAATACAATTCAGATTCAACAATGATGTTGGATAATGATGATGATGATTGGATGTTTATTTATTAGTTGAAAACAAACTAACAAAATTATTAAATTCTCAATCCTAAATTGTAAACATAAAATAAATAAATAAATGAATAAAATAATAATAAAAACTCAGTCAAAATTAAAAAAATCTACCAATGAATAAAAATTTAGAATCTGTGATCACCAAAGCAGCCATAACTGTCTGGTAGGTGTATGTTGACAAGTGCATCTAACTGCATTCTGTTCTTTAAGCTTGTCGAGCTTTTAGTCTCCTAGAAAAGAAATCCAAAATTCACATTCGAAAAATACAATTTAAAATTTGTTAAATGAATAAAACCAAATTAAATAAACATTTAGCGTGGGGACTAAAAAATGAATTACACTCTGAATCAAGGTACCCCCCACCCCATTAGAGTGGTGTGGGACATACATTTTTATCAACCCCACCCCATTCAAGTGACATTGGACATACATTTTTATAAACCCCACCCATTAGAGTGGCATGGGACATATATTTTTATCAACCCCACCCCATTCAAGTGACGTGGGACTTTAATCACACCTCAATCAAACCAAACCTGTACATCACTATGCAACAGTCCTCACTACCTAACAAATGAAAATATATTTAAAAAAAATTTAATATTACACTTTTACTTCTAAATGCCCTAAAAAGGAAGAAATAGTTTTTTCTTGTGTTATCTGATTATATCTCTTAAACAGTTTGATGAAATATAAAAGTGTGGGATGATCATAGTTTACAAACTGTCAGTCATAGAAACCATATATATAGAATAGATATATCGGCCCGCCTGTTGTTTAGGAAGGCTTTTAGCGAGGCAGCCTAGTAGACCGGAGATCCAAAAACGAAGAACTGAGAGTTACAACCGTATAGTAATTTAATCAAGTATTTTTTTAAGAGAAAAAAAAGAATTTTTTATGTACAAAATAAATTTTTAACTTTATAAAAATTAACAAATTTTTTTTATAAAAATTTCAGTTGACATTGAATTTTATTTGCGTAGCCTCGAGTTCGATGGTCTATTTATGTCTATTTAACGTCGCCTGTGTTATCGGTAAATTAGAATTGTATATTTCTTATGTCGGATATCGCGTTAAATTAAAATAAAGCTCATATCAACTACTTTTAGCTATAAGAAATCGACGTTTCTGTTTCTTACAAACCGGAGTTTAGTCTCCGCTGTCGTACCAAAAATAGATTAATACAAATAATGAATATTCATGGATCCAAAAGACTCTAAATCGTTTTTTCGGAGTCCATCTTGGCATCTCACTCAAAACCTGCTTATCTCCGATATATCTATTCTATATATATGATAGAAACATATCAATAGAACGTCCCACACTTTTATATATCGTCAAACTATTTAAGAGATATAATCGTAAAATACTAAAAAATTAGCCAATCTCCTAGTTTTGCAGCCTGGACCAATTTTGATAGAAATTAACATTTTTACAAACTTTTATTTAGGTTACAATCTCTGTTTGTGTGTGTGTGTGGCTTTCTCTGTACAAAAATCTTGCAAGTGAAATTTAAGCAGCTTTTTGAAAGCTCTTTAAACTTTAAAGAAACAAAAAATTGTGGTTTGTTTTTCTACATAAATGTTAATTTTTTATAGGTTTTATTGATTTTATAATTCACTTACATTTCTTCCAATTAATTTTAAAATTTAATAGAATGTAAAGTCCGCAGCGATAAATAAGCCCACCAAATTTCAACTTGATTGGATAATGCCTATGGCAGGTCGAACAGGAAAACAGTTTCTTGTGTGCGTTAATAGGGTATCAACGCACGCTCAAGCAAGCAAGTAAACAAGGTGAAGTTAATATAAAAGATCTAAAAAGCTAAATAAAGCTAGAATACCCAGATAGCCAACATTGAACGGTTAGCTGAACTCCGACGTATTATTAACTTTCCGTTTAATACTGTTTGTTTTATTAAAAAAATAAATACAAATTTTGTTTACGAAATCCAAAATAAGAAACAGTAACCTTAACAGGAGCTTACAAAAACAAAACTCTACCAAGTCAAGAACCAGCCATGGCCGCCGTTGTTTATTTACAACACTTATCCTGTCTCGAATTGACTACTGCAATTCTCTATACTATGGTCTTCCTGACACTACCCTCTATCCTCTCTCTAAAGCCTTCAACTCGGCTGCTCGCTTAGTTTCTCGCACCTCCTACTCCTCTCACATCTCTCCATCTCATCTTCTTCTCCATTGGCTTCCTCTCAGATATAGGGTGATTTTTAAAATCTGCTTAATAATGTACAAAATAAAAAATTGCCTTTCTCCTCTCTACTTAACTAACTTAATACATATCCCTCCTAAGTCTGGTCTTCGTTCTTCTTCTCGTAATCACTCTCGCATCTTCACTATTAAGCATTCTTTTGCTAAACGCTCTTTCTCCTACTCTGGTCCCTATCTCTGGAACTCTCTTTCTTCTTCTCTTACTAACTCTACTTCTCTCACAGTTTTCCGTCGTGGACTTAAAACATATCTGTTTACTAAGTTCACGACCGAGCGCTATTGAACACTGCGGAAATAGCGCTATATAAATAATTGATTGATTGATTGATTATCGCCAATGCAGCATAGATATTATATAACACGATCAGAAATGTGCGTCACAACGGAAAATATACAAAAAAACTTTGAAGTAAATAATTTTTGATAATTGAATTACTAAAGTACTCAAAACAATTTTAAAGTAAATTAAAATATTTAAGTAAGCATATTGATGCTAATAATTTGCCACAATTGGTTGTTTGGTTAGGTATTTCAATATTTCAATGACTTTAAAACAGAATTAATTACAACTTTTTCGATACTTTAAATTATTACACTAAACAAATATCAGCAAAAAATAGTTAAAGATAAAAAAAGGTTATTGTTAATGAGTTTTAAAGAATTGAGCCAGCAGGCCCAGTCAGAAGGGGGTTAGGGGAGATAAGCCACCCCCAGTGCATGACCTGAGTCCCAAAGTACATGAATCCAGTTTTTTGACAAAATTTAAAAGATAAAAATGATAAAATATCAATTATTTGGTTCAATAAATCAATAATACAAAACTCTTATTTTGTATTTTGGCAATCACTGTTGCCAACATGATGTACCTACTCAGTGAGTAGTATATTGTTTTTGCAACCATAACTACTCAGGCTATTGGAACGTAGAAACTAGAAACATTATAAATTGAATAAATTCCCAATTCTAGCCCAACAATCGCTCCCAAAATTCACCATTCCAGACGCAAAATTGCAAAAAATGTATTGGCGAGGTTACTCATCTAAATCGCCTCTCCTCCGTTCAGCCTTCAAGCGCTCACCATGTATAAATCTTCAAATTTATTTATTTTTGATGTGTAGAGAACCAACGAGTGTCAATATATTCCTAAGCCCACGCCACACGAACATACGTAGTGCTTAGTGTTTACAAACGAGCATGCATATATGATCGACAAAACGAACACTTGATCTTGCCCCCAAAACCTTTCTTTGCCTCCCCAATCGGAAAATCCTAGCCCAAGGGTCTGTGAACTCATCACATTATTAATTTAATACGTTTATTCTCTGCATCTTTTTATCAGTTTTCTATACCCATTTTTTATTTTCTAATATGATTCTTATAGTAACGCAAGGTTCTTTTGGTTCGTTCATTTCATGTTAACTGGAGTTTATTATAACTATAAAATTAAATATTAGCTAAAATATTTCTTCATGTTTTGAGAAAAGTTAGTGTGATGAAAAACAAGGGTAGCCGTCAATTGGGCGCCCATCAAAATATAGTATACCAACACAACTCCATATTTCTTATAATAAATTTACTTCACAGATCATCTACAGAGCAGACATGATAGTATTTCATGAACAGAGTAAACAAACATGCATCTTCGATAAGTAAAAAACAAGAAAATCAGTACGAATTACAAACACGACTGAAACAAATACAACTTGAATAATGGCAAAATTCAACTGATAACAAGAAAAAAACTAGACAGGTCCATAACGTTTGTTAAAAATTACCCACAAAACAAACAAAGATATTATATTTATTAAGAAAGTAGCAATTTGATATTCATATATTGTGTTAGATATTCATCATAATATTTAAGTATTCCGAGAGAGTGATCAGACATGTATGAATCCTTGAACCTGATATGAAAACGAAAAACATAAGCAATACATTATAAAGTAAAAATCTTTTTATAAATAAACAAAATAATTGTATTTTCCCTTCTAAAAAGCTAATATGGGATTGTGCATTTGTCATTGTCATTATTATTATTATTATTATTATTATTATTATTATTATTATTATTATTATTATTATTATTATTATTATTATTATTATTATTATTATTATTAATTCAAACCTACCTGATGTCATATGATTTTTCCAACCATTTTATCGTGAAAAACCCACCTAGTTCTGACCATGGATTACAACATTTCCTGTCAAAAAATATCCATTAAATTTAAATTTAAATAAATAATTTAATAATTTAAATAATTTAATTACCTGATGTCATATGATTTTTCCAACCATTTCATCGTGAATATCCCGCCTAGTTCTGACCATGGATTACAGCATTTCCTGTTACAAATTTAAATTTATTTCACATTAGAAACAATATTGAAAAATATTGCATATATTTTAGTCAATTAGTTAATACAAGACACTCTACAAATTGATTTTACCTTTGAATAAAACCAGATATGCTTCCACTTCATCTTCATTCTTCCCATCTTTATTTGTCATTCTTTCATTCCATCTTCTTTGTTTAATTTGCCATCAGTTTACATTAAAATTAGTCTATGCGCAAACTACGTTTATATTTTTGAAAAGAACAAAATATTAATTAATATATTTCAGCCGAAACTCATAAACCACTCAAGGATAATTTGACACATGTCTGGAATTTATGGAAAGTTAATAAAATATTCTTTTATACCAATAATTATACATATTTTAATTTTATATGACTGAGACTCAAAAAAGTTAATACTAAGAAAAATGTTTTAAAAAATCCATATTTTTTCCTATGATCTAAGAAAATTAAGTAAAAACAGAAACCATCAATACTATTTTTTACCACCAGCACCCAAGTAGTAGGTAAAAACTTTGATCTTATAAAAAGTAGACAATAGTTTTATTTAAAAAAGTTTTATTTTAAATCAACTAATTTTCAATAAAAATTATATCATAACATAAAATTTTGTTAAATTTTTAAGATTTATTATTAAAATACTAACAAGAGACAAAAAATTTGGCAGCACAAACCCACAGTCACGCCACTGGTTGGCATTATTTGGAGGCCTGAAAGTAACAACCATTTGAGACCGGAAAATTTAATAAGATCATTAAAATAACAACTCACGCGACTCTTATTAAAAATTCTTTTAGAAAATTCTAGGTCAGAACCCTGAGTAATAATCGCCATTAGCACGAGACAACAAACAATGGACTAGATCATGGGTGACCTCTTTTACCAAAACATTAAGCTAAGTTGTCACAGGTTTTTCTTTTGATTTTTGATTGTGATGATAGCAAGCATTCTAGGAAAATCTGAATTGTAGGAAAAACAATAAATGCAATAGCAGGACATCATTTTTAAAGAGATATGTTTTTCCTATTTATTAAAATAGCAAAATTTTTGCTACGAGACTACAAAACGCATCAAAGTCGACGGCACAGGAGCCAACAATCATCCAATGCAGCCTTCTGAAACTCCATCAAAAAAAATGATTCTCCCAGTCATCACAAGAATGCTTTAGATTGATAAACAAGAAATCTTGAAGATGACCTAGCCGTTCCATCAAATATACAACCAGTATGGGCGTGTACAACAGATTGTAAATTGTTTACTTTGACTCGGCTCCATTACATATTAAGAACTACAATAATAGCATTATTTGAACCATTGTAGGTGACCGTATCAATTAAGAAGAGGAGCAATTTCGTAGTTTGTCATGAGTGATTCCAACACAAGGTCATATGCTTGATCAAAATCAGAAAGTTTTTATTGCTTTTGATCGAAACTTGATCTCGTCAGGTTGAGCCAACATAGCCGTCTTGTTTGATTTGCTGCTTGAAAAGGCTTCCTTCCTACTCATTTGTTGTTCAGATAAAGAGTAGTTCCCCTAACACTTCAGCTTCACACCATCCGTCTCATACATACGACGGGATTGTGAAGTCACAGTTCACCCTCTGCCACAAGCTTAAATTCAGAGGATACTCAATAATTAAAATGAAAAGAATTATGTGGAAGGTAGAGAGATATGACGGAAAAACCGGCGTTACCAACTGCGACTACAATCACCAAGAAGGAAGTGGGAATCCCAGTCATAACGGGAAATGACGGCATCTCACGGAAATTCTACAAACTTGTCCGTAACTCTACCACTAACAACCCAGCTCTACCGCAACCCGTCATCACACTTCGGGCATGTCGAACGGAGAAAAATTTACTCCGCTCACTTTTTCGATATTGGTAGTGGTCATTTGCCGTAGTATTATTAGTTGATTTTTTACTAATATTACTTGTATTTCCCTATAACCTTAGTATGTGATTTTGTTATAGTGCTAGTTACTTTTTATAGTGCTAATAATTTTACAAATATTTTTTGTGCAATTTAATTAGTGGTCATCCAAGAATTTTGGTATAATTGTTGCGATTCTGCGTGGGGAGGTGACAAGGCATCCTTCACTGTCTTCAGCAACTAAGTCAATAACCTTATCCCTGGCATCTTAATCGAATTCAACGTTGAGAAACACACAGGGATTGAATTCCTAGATCTCAGGGACGTAAACGGAGCGCCGTCGTTCAGGGTCCATTTTAAAGATATTAACAAATTCCAGTACCTCCACCCTGCTCACACCACGGGATTGTGAAGTCACTTCAGCCGAGACTGGGTTTTTCTCACGACAAGGTTTGTTTGATATTGTTCCTTGTTTAGGATTAAAATGCCAAAAGAGTCTAGTAATCAGTATAACAAGTCTAATTATAAACGGAAAGAAAGTCCTAGAACTTTCGTTAACTCCAAGTTTGGTACAAATTCGTCGAATTTTCCAGATAAGTCTAGATTTCATCCGTTTAAAAACAAGAATTTCTATCGTAAACTCAGTGACAGTCTGGATATCGCTAACAACATCAAACATATCCTTAGTGTTTGTAAAATACAAAATATCTTTTCCAGATAAGTTGCTAAACTATTTGGCACCCCCTCTGGATGATGAAATTTGAAGCCGCAATAATGAACAATATTAACATTAAACCGCCATCTATAGGAGATGTGGTGCAACCTAAATATCATGAATTGTTCATAGTAGCGCTAAAACAAGCGAGGGATAGATGATAAATCAGCGGAAGTTGTGCATTATAAGAAAAACTTTTTGGTACAACTATTACGTTCTAAATTTAATTCTAAAAAATTAAATAGAGAGGAATTCATTACATGGCTTAATGCTCATATTATTCCATGTATCCCGAATAACCTCACCCTATTAAATTATACTCCTCGTATTACACCGCCAATGACAGCAGTCTTTAATAGTACCAAGAACACAGTCTCACAACCATCTCAATCTCTCTCCAAAAAGATGATTCTCTTGGTGATCAGCATGAAAGGACAAATCTCAAGAGAATCTGGAAGGTTACTTATGAAATTATCCAAGTACCTGCCTGTTTTTGTGCCAGAATTTGAAAAAAACGTTGATATAGCATCCTGAAAACAAAAAAACTCATCAAAGAAGTCGCCGACAAGATTAACGGTACCAAGAACACAGTCTCCCAACCATCTCAATCTCTCTCCAATAAGATGATCCTCCTGGTGATCACCAGTAACGACAGATTCTCCAAAGATTTTTTCCGACTGGTTAAAAGAAACCTGGAAAATAATTCGGCCATCTCAACAGATATACATACTCCCAGTACGAGCGTGTACGACGGAAAAAAATCTGCTGAGAAAACTCTTTAGATACTGGTGAACTACCCTCAAACGACATTTTACTTCAATGGTTCTGTGAAAACAAATCGTAACGTTGTTAGTCCTTACGTTGGGCACTCATATTAAAGTCGAATATCAGGATATTTATATGAAATTCTTATTTTAATAATTTTATACATGCGCCGACTTTTTTAACATACATAACTATGCTTCAGACAACCATGGCACTAAAAGACACCTGGTGGACAGCATGAAAGGACAAATCTCAGGAGAATCTGGAAGGTTACTTATGATTTTTTTTTTATTTCGAACTGTATCTAACAAAGATACCTTGTCATACAGACAACTTGGCACATGATGTGAGTGCCAGGCTGTGAGTCGGATGGCTGTGGTTCGACTCCAGCTACAATTTTTATTATTTTTTTCTGATTTTTATCGTGGAATATATCTTATTTCTGACCTGTAATTCTGTTGATTCTTATGATAATCGTAGCGATTGATTGGTTAAGTTTTGCCTATCGGCACGTGTTTGGACCGCACGTTACATATCTATTTATTTTCAACTTACCATTATGCTCATTTACCACGTTATCTGTTGGAATAATTTTCGCTTCCATAGTTATTTGGAAAAATTTATTAATTGTTCGAAATTGTATTTGTCATCGATTTTTTATTTTCACCTCTACTTTCTTGGTTTCCGCTCAACCGGAACCGGTCACTTTACACGTGGACTTGGTGAAGGTTGGGTCGTTGTTTTTACTGCTCTATCTCAATTGTTTTTATAATCTTTTGCCTCGATTATTTATATTAATTTATATTATTTCGATGGCTTTTTGCAGTTGTTTTTATAATCTTTTGCCTCGATTATTTATATTAATTTATATTATTTCGATGGCTTTTTGCAGTAATTACTTCTTATGTTTGTTATTTTTATTTTGTTCGCCAGATCGTTACTCCTGAAGAAGAGGACGTCGTCCTCGAAACGTTGGGCGTATGGCGGTCTTGATCTAATAAAGGATTTGTCCACGTGTTCGACTTTGTTTTTTAGTTGCTTGGAAAGGCTTGGTGCGAGTATTCGTTCATAGTACCGTTACCCCCCCCCTAACCCTATTTGCCGAGACTGGACTACAATCCACTGGCGTTCACGGGGGCTCTTTCTGTGTTGGGGATGGACCGCCTAACAAAGAGTCAGAATAAGTGGTTTAACCTTAATACTCCACCGGGCCGCCCGATTATTTAGGATGTGGGGTCGGTGGATAACGGGATTAACATTTTCTTTGTGTTGAAGCAACTGATCCCATTGGTACCCTCTGTCATTCATTGAAAAGATGATGTTTCTTTGTTATACACAAACATGGACAATTATAGGAGTCTGAGTGTATCTAAACAATTTCTTTCTATTGGTGGTGGACTTTCCAGACAGCAGATTGAGGCCTTTTTAATCCTTCTCCGTCAATCGCTATTTAACAATGATTTCATTTTTAATAATGAGAGATTTTTACAGGCTGTGCAATGGGGAAATCTTACTCCCCAAATTTAGCAAATATTTACTTAGCTGAATTGGACGACTTCATCCGAAGCAACTCCTTCTACCAATACCAAGAAAGAAGGTGGAATCCCAGTCATAACATGTAACGATGGATTACGTTCGTAATCCTCGTAAACCTTTCTGTGGTTTTTGCATTCTGATGTTGCCAAATGTCATTTCAGTGTATGCATTATTGATTTCCCTACAACTTATTACTCTATTGAATGACTCATTTATAATGCTGGTTACTTTTTATTGCATCTTCCATGCATTAATTAATGTATTATTGATATGATTATTCTACTACCAATGGAAGTCAACACTAGGATCCATGCCACGATCCGTTCGCCGGCAAAACAAAACGTGTTTCAGTCGGCCTCGGAAATAGTACAAAATAGTCTTCAAGTAGAGTTGCTTCCCAGATGGCACACAACGAAAAAAAGCATATACAACTTTATAAGGTAAAGTAATTGACATATAACTCAATTATAATATCAAATAATTAAAAGATATTAAAAATTTATTTCAGAATTTAATATGCTTTCTTAACAATTCAGGCGTATTATGGCTCTTCCTTTTCTGTCTGGCATTGACATACCTGAGGCATTTCTTCATTTAAAAAGAAAAGTTTCGGTTGAAAGTGATCAAAGAATAATTGACCTTGTTGACTATTTTGAAAAAACATGGATCAACAGTCAGGTCTGGCCACCTCACGCCTGGTCGACTTACATGGAAACCGTCAGGATAAACAACGATGTTGAGGGTGAATAGTTGATTTATATTATATTGCTGCTAAGAGTGGCATATTAATTATGTTTTTATGTTATTAATTATCCTAAGATGGCACACACGCCAGGCGTGGTAAGTTGGATTTGAACCAACCCTAACCCGCTACTCTTCAACGAAGCGGAATATGTTACCCTGCAAGTCAACCTGATATCCGAGAAAAGACTTCGCAGGTACCAAAGGACGACCACTTTAAAGTAGCTTTTGCACCCCGCATGATCCAAACTAACCCTTTACTTCAGCGGGCCATTCATTCTCTATTCTGTGTCGTAGAGCCAAATTGTTACCGGAATTTACCGGAAAGATTGGTTATGTTAAAAATTACTACTTTCTAAATATCAGCAGTTCCCACGCACTTCTACGGCACCAGGTAAAACACGTAATGCCGTCAACATAGAACTTATTGATAAATTATCTAGAAATATCAATATTAAGGTAACGTGCTGTCCGAAATTCATCACATATCTTATCCTAACCCTAACGACCTAGTTGGGCAGTCTATTAAAAAGTCGCGTGAGCAAATTGGTTGTTTTGTTGGTTTTTCAGTTGCTTGGAAAGGTCTTTTTGTCGCGGTTTTCGTGCCGGACATCTCTTATCCTAACCCTAACGACCGAGACTGGGCTGTTTTTACGTAGGATAGCTAGTTTGTTTGCTTTGCTTTTTAGTACTATGGGTAATTTCAAGAGGCCACGGTCGTGATAATGATCGCAATAATAATAATAATTATAATTATAATTATTATAAGAAACGGTCATATAAGAAAAATAACAATAATAATTATACGAATAATTATGATAACAGCGATAGGAATAATAATAATAATTATCGCAGTAAGGATGATAGAAATAAAAATAATAATTATACGAATAATTATGATAACAGCAATAAGAATAATAATAATTATTATCGCAGTAACGATGATAGAAATAACAGCGATAACAATTACACTCGCAGTAAAAAACCTATTAATGCTAGTAGGAATCCTACGCACTCTAAAATTAACAATAGTCCCCAGGATAATGCAGAATTTTCTTTGCTTCCAAAAGAGCAGCATTCGCAGCTGTTGAATTTGTTAATGCAACCATTGATTTATGGAATTTGAGTGCAGCTAAACCTCACTGGCTAGATAGTGAATTGATGAATTTTGAAACTAAGGTTCTAAACACCGCAGCTATTGTTAAACCGTTAGAAACGGTTGTTCAACCGATTTATCTAAATCTTATTAATAATGCTCTTAGAGAAGCTCGTTTGTATACTTTACAATCGCTTGATCATAAAATTGCAGAAGTCACCAGCCTCATAGCGAACTTGCCGCAACAAACCTTTCTTTAAGAAAATGCTGCTTGCTAAAATTAAGACGTGGCGTTCGCTGGACCAGGAAGTTTTCTCAGAATGGCTTAAAGTTAATGTCTGTTATTCAAAATAATGTTTCAGTAGCGGCACCTCCTCCTAGTGCACGCACTGTGCGTGAAACCGCGCATCAAGCGGACTCTCGCATTACAGACTTAGAAAGCCAGGTAGCGCGCCTCACGAGAATACTTGAAAACTACTCAAAAAATACTCATCGTTCGCCTCAAGACTCAGTAAGATGTGTGGTGACAATGCACAATCCAGACAGCAGATTGAGGCCTTTTTAATCCTTCTCCGTCAATCGCTATTTAACAATGATTTCATTTTTAATAATGAGAGATTTTTACAGGCTGTGCAATGGGGAAATCTTACTCCCCAAATTTAGCAAATATTTACTTAGCTGAATTGGACGACTTCATCCGAAGCAACTCCTTCTACCAATACCAAGAAAGAAGGTGGAATCCCAGTCATAACATGTAACGATGGATTACGTTCGTAATCCTCGTAAACCTTTCTGTGGTTTTTGCATTCTGATGTTGCCAAATGTCATTTCAGTGTATGCATTATTGATTTCCCTACAACTTATTACTCTATTGAATGACTCATTTATAATGCTGGTTACTTTTTATTGCATCTTCCATGCATTAATTAATGTATTATTGATATGATTATTCTACTACCAATGGAAGTCAACACTAGGATCCATGCCACGATCCGTTCGCCGGCAAAACAAAACGTGTTTCAGTCGGCCTCGGAAATAGTACAAAATAGTCTTCAAGTAGAGTTGCTTCCCAGATGGCACACAACGAAAAAAAGCATATACAACTTTATAAGGTAAAGTAATTGACATATAACTCAATTATAATATCAAATAATTAAAAGATATTAAAAATTTATTTCAGAATTTAATATGCTTTCTTAACAATTCAGGCGTATTATGGCTCTTCCTTTTCTGTCTGGCATTGACATACCTGAGGCATTTCTTCATTTAAAAAGAAAAGTTTCGGTTGAAAGTGATCAAAGAATAATTGACCTTGTTGACTATTTTGAAAAAACATGGATCAACAGTCAGGTCTGGCCACCTCACGCCTGGTCGACTTACATGGAAACCGTCAGGATAAACAACGATGTTGAGGGTGAATAGTTGATTTATATTATATTGCTGCTAAGAGTGGCATATTAATTATGTTTTTATGTTATTAATTATCCTAAGATGGCACACACGCCAGGCGTGGTAAGTTGGATTTGAACCAACCCTAACCCGCTACTCTTCAACGAAGCGGAATATGTTACCCTGCAAGTCAACCTGATATCCGAGAAAAGACTTCGCAGGTACCAAAGGACGACCACTTTAAAGTAGCTTTTGCACCCCGCATGATCCAAACTAACCCTTTACTTCAGCGGGCCATTCATTCTCTATTCTGTGTCGTAGAGCCAAATTGTTACCGGAATTTACCGGAAAGATTGGTTATGTTAAAAATTACTACTTTCTAAATATCAGCAGTTCCCACGCACTTCTACGGCACCAGGTAAAACACGTAATGCCGTCAACATAGAACTTATTGATAAATTATCTAGAAATATCAATATTAAGGTAACGTGCTGTCCGAAATTCATCACATATCTTATCCTAACCCTAACGACCTAGTTGGGCAGTCTATTAAAAAGTCGCGTGAGCAAATTGGTTGTTTTGTTGGTTTTTCAGTTGCTTGGAAAGGTCTTTTTGTCGCGGTTTTCGTGCCGGACATCTCTTATCCTAACCCTAACGACCGAGACTGGGCTGTTTTTACGTAGGATAGCTAGTTTGTTTGCTTTGCTTTTTAGTACTATGGGTAATTTCAAGAGGCCACGGTCGTGATAATGATCGCAATAATAATAATAATTATAATTATAATTATTATAAGAAACGGTCATATAAGAAAAATAACAATAATAATTATACGAATAATTATGATAACAGCGATAGGAATAATAATAATAATTATCGCAGTAAGGATGATAGAAATAAAAATAATAATTATACGAATAATTATGATAACAGCAATAAGAATAATAATAATTATTATCGCAGTAACGATGATAGAAATAACAGCGATAACAATTACACTCGCAGTAAAAAACCTATTAATGCTAGTAGGAATCCTACGCACTCTAAAATTAACAATAGTCCCCAGGATAATGCAGAATTTTCTTTGCTTCCAAAAGAGCAGCATTCGCAGCTGTTGAATTTGTTAATGCAACCATTGATTTATGGAATTTGAGTGCAGCTAAACCTCACTGGCTAGATAGTGAATTGATGAATTTTGAAACTAAGGTTCTAAACACCGCAGCTATTGTTAAACCGTTAGAAACGGTTGTTCAACCGATTTATCTAAATCTTATTAATAATGCTCTTAGAGAAGCTCGTTTGTATACTTTACAATCGCTTGATCATAAAATTGCAGAAGTCACCAGCCTCATAGCGAACTTGCCGCAACAAACCTTTCTTTAAGAAAATGCTGCTTGCTAAAATTAAGACGTGGCGTTCGCTGGACCAGGAAGTTTTCTCAGAATGGCTTAAAGTTAATGTCTGTTATTCAAAATAATGTTTCAGTAGCGGCACCTCCTCCTAGTGCACGCACTGTGCGTGAAACCGCGCATCAAGCGGACTCTCGCATTACAGACTTAGAAAGCCAGGTAGCGCGCCTCACTAGAATACTTGAAAACTACTCAAAAAATACTCATCGTTCGCCTCAAGACTCAGTAAGATGTGTGGTGACAATGCACATAGTAATCCAGTTACTAATAATAGCTTTAACTCAGCAGAAAATGAGGTCCCACAAAACTCAGGTATAAGCATTAGTAATATTTCCAATCTTAGAGTCTTCGCCTGTTAATGAAAATAATAATTCACAGCGTCGATCTATTGTCCCGTTAGAACGCTAATAATTAATGTTGCAAGCGAACAAACACATGCACATGCCACGCGTGGAGCACGGAAGACTCGCAGCCCAGCCGAACAAATTATAATTGATCGGCTATCGAAAAATCTTATAATGAAAGTAACGTTTTGTAGTAAATTCTACAAAGACAACACAAGTAAGTTCGAGGAGTTTAAGACTGTGGGAAGCCACTTTAAAGTAGCTTTTGCACCCCCACAGAATCCTGACCAACCCTCTACTTCAGCGGGCCAACGAGCCCCCATTCTGTGTGTTGCTAAGGAGCCAATCTGCTACCGGAATCTACCGGAGAGTTTAGTTACACGGATTGTAGCAGCTCAGCCTGAAGAGTTGAAAACTGAGTTGACACACCTGCCAGTCATTGATCGCTTGTCAAACGTTATATCAAACGGCGTATTTCACTTATTGATTTTTTTGAGAACAATCCGTTGTCTAAAAAGTTTGTGTCTAATAAGGCTAGGTTCCCGTTTATTAAGAGTGAATGGACCCCGGCAAATGTACTCCTGACTGATACCACACGGGATAACCTTATGCAAATGGATGAAGAGACTAATACATTAATTAATAAATTTTCTAAGTCCAATAAAATCAGCAGTGGGAATAAGCCTAACATAACTGATGTGGAGAAAGAAGCTTTTTTGTCGCTGAAAAACACTGAAATTCTGGATAAACAAAATTAAGGACAGCGCTAACAATATTAAACACATTCTCAGCGTCTGTAAAATACAGGGCATATTTCCGGATAAGTTGCTAAATTATTTGGCGCCCCCTCCGGATGCCAAGATACGCTACCTGGCCGTCCAATTATTTCTGACGTAGGGTCCATTGATAACAAAATTAACCGGACGCCCGTATTCGTCCATGCACAAAATTTCTAATAATACGAACAAGGCTAGAACTTTTTTGAATAAAAAGTTTAATAATAAAAACGTCGTTTCAAAATTTAAGGAAGGTAACTCGGCCCCGAATAAAATTAATTCGTGGAGTAGTAAACCTAGGTTACACCCTTATAATAAAAATAACGGTAACAAAACCAACCGAACGCCCGTATATGGTGAAGTGTCAAATGCTGACACTCCCAGGCTCGATGATAAATTTAACAATTTACTTGCTTATGTAGACACAGTCATCAAACTGTTGAATATTAGGATAGCACGTCCTTATTGGCTCAAAGGGGATTTTATGAAATTTGAAGCCTCTATAATGAATAATATCAATTTCATTAAGCCGCCATGTATAGGGGATATTGTGCAACCCAAATACCACGAATTAATTATAGGAACGCTTAAGCAAGCTAGGGAGTTCACCATAAAAACGCTGGATGATAAATCTGTGGGATTATTAAGCTCTCTAAGCACTATGGCGAATCCTGAAGTAGTGCACTATAATAAAAATTACTTTATACAACTATTATGTTCTGAATTTCATACTAAAAAAGCCATATCAAAGCTGCGTTTACCCCTATTGATGACCCATCAGTCATCATAGCACCGGTCCTTGCTATTATCGAGGAACCAGCTGGCTACCGAGCACTTTCGGAAAGCCTTGCCAATAAAATTATCATGGCACAAACGAATTCTCTTAACTCACAACTGTTGAAGCTTTCTAAAACTGATCGCTTAGCTACTGTTTTTAAAGCCATAAAAATAAAACTGCTTGAGAGAAAGTGCACACCTAACAAGCACGAATGTTTGTCGCTACGGCCTCATACGGCTTTAGACGCCCTCTTAGATGAGGATTGGAGCAATGACGGGATGGAGATTACTTCATCTCCCCCAACTCCTTTTTTATAAATAATAACGCCCAGCCCAGTAACTTAATTTTTAATTTGAGCAATATCTCGCTTTCCCCTGCACAATATAAGTTCCTGGAACTGGGCACATCCTTTGTCATGAGCCACAACTCAGTACGAAGGAAGCAAATCCTGGAATATTTTAACCATTTCCACAGACGAATTTCCCTCTTGGATTTTTTCGCTAATAACCCTCTAGCGAATAGATTTAAAACTAAAAATATTTTCCCTTTTATTAAAGGTGGGTGGAGACCTTCTGATCGTATGCTTACTGTTCATACATCTTTTTATTTAAAGGAGTTAGAATATAACACTAACAACCTTATGAAGGAACATGTAAAATTTAAATGTAACCCGGAAATTTTACGTAATGGTAACTCACCTAACCTTGAAAATGAGGAATTAAATGCCTATAAAGAACTTAAAAATAACGAGGATATTATTATCCGTAAAGCTGATAAAAGTAATGTTTTTGTCATCTTAAATAAGAGGGATTACATCCAAGAGGGGTATCATCAAGTTTTAAACAGAATGCTAAAACATTTTGATACCCTTAAACTTTTTCCTAAAAAGTTGATTAATTTTATGACACCTCCTTTAAATTTTAAAGAAAGACGTTTTTATACCTTACCTAAGATTCATAAGAGCCAGGACAAGTGGTTTAATCTTAGTACTCCACCGGGCCGCCCGATTATTTCGGATGTAGGGTCCGTGGATAACGGGATTAAAATTTTCCTGGACTTTGTGTTGAAGCAACTGATCCCCTTGGTACCTTCTGTCATCAAGGACTCCTTTGATTTTGTTGAAAAGATCAAGAAATCAGTCCTTTGCCTTGATGGCCATATAATCATTACGGGTGACGTTGCTTCGTTATACACAAACATGGACAATTATAGGAGTATGAGTATATCTAAACAATTTCTTTCTCTTGGTGGTGGACTCTCCAGTCGGCAAATTGAAGCCTTTTTAATCCTTCTCCGTCAATCATTATTTAACAATGATTTCATTTTTAATAATGAGAGATTTTTACAGACAAATGGCTGTGTGATGGGGAAATCATACTCCCCGAATTTAGCTAATATTTATTTAGCTGAACTGGACGACTTCATCCGAAGCAACCGATGGTTTCCTTCTACGGCCGTTACATCGACGATCTGTTCCTAGTCTGGGGAGGCGACAAGGCATCCTTCACAGTCTTCAGCAACCTGGTCAATAATCTCATCCCTGGCATCCTGATCGAGTTCAATATTGAAAAACACACGGGTATTGAGTTTCTTGATCTCAAAATCTCCAGGGACGTCAACGGAGCACCATCTTTCAGGGTTCATTTCAAGGAGACCAACAAGTTCCAGTACCTACACCACCGCTCACACCATCCGTCTCACACATACGATGGGATTGTGAAGTCTCAGTCTGAGACTCTCAGTTCATCAGATATTTCCGTCTCTCTTCGTCAACTAAGTTCTTCCGGGACACGTGCATGACCCTCTGCCATAAACTGAAATTCAGAGGTTACTCCATCATTAAAATGAAAAAGATTATGAGGGAAGTAGAGAGAGATATGATGAAAAAATCAACTTCACCAACTATGACTACTTTAAATAAGAAGGAAGGAGGAATCCCGGTCATAACGGGAAACGACGGCATCTCTCGTAAGTTCTACAAACTGGTCCGTTCCTCTACATCTAACAACCAAGCTCTACCACAACCCGTCATCACACTTCAAGCATGCCGAACGGAGAAAAATTTACTCCGCTTGCTTTTTCGGTATTGGTAGTTATCATTTGCCGTATAGTTATTAGTTAATTTTTCACTAATATTACGTGTATTTCCCTATAATCTTTAAAGTGTTAAACACTTTTTATAATACTAAGTACGAGTTGTAGTTCTAGTATTTTTAGTACGAGATTCTTCGTATAGTGCTAGGTACTTGTCCACAAGTCCACAAATATTTTAGGACATGTAAATCTTCTACAACTTCACTTTGTAGAGATCTGTCATTTTTATTATCGATAACCATTCATGTAGTATTCTTTCCTCATTTCCGCAGTCCGCAAAGTACCAAAATGTGCAAACGCGGACTTTGATAGTTTATATGCTGAGTCATGGAATGAATAAATAAATAATATTCTTAATTTTTGTAATGGTCTTTAGAAATACAAATATTTTAAGGCATGTAATTCTTCTACAGCATCACTATGTAGAGATCGGTCCTTTTTATGTAACCATTCATTAAAAATCTCAGTATTTCCATAGTCAACGAATCTAACCATCACTTCGTTGCTGAGTCATTGTTTCTAAGAATGTTATCGAATTATAACTATTTTTCGTATAATTTTCTGTACTGTTACAATGATTTTAGGTGAATTTTACCTATTAATTATTTATAGCATCAATCGCTAAAATTAATATAATAAATTAATTATTTATTTTTCGCGATTCCACGTAATCGCTAGGGGTGAATTATTTAAATTATTTATTTCACCACAAATAAATAATTGATTGTCACATAATAATTTTTTGTAATATTTTTTACAAATATTCTTGTTATTTTGTGCAATCTACACCTCCTAAATTATTAGTACCGTAATTATCACGTTTCTGCGTATTCACCTGGCTTGAGTTATTCAAATTATTTATTACAAAGTTTCAGGTAGTCAGGAGAATCTGGGAGGTTACTTATGAAGAAGACGTCAACACGATATTGGATTCCCAACAGACTAGATGAAGGCATACCACAGGGTCCTCCGGGCGCAGGCGCGACTCCTCAAGAGCAGGCTCTTTGGGACACAAAGATGTGCAGTGTGGTGGCAGGTGATACACTAAACCGTGAGGAAGAGCCCAGCCAAGAGAACTTAGAGAAAAACATACAGTCTTATTAAAAAGTGTGCCAAGACGCGACCGACAAATTAGTTTATAGGCCTCACTTCAAGGAGACTAACAGGTTCCAATATTTACATATCCGCTCGCATCATCCATGACACACGTACACTGGCATTGCAAAATCATTATTTAACAGGTATTTTTGACTTTCATCCTCACCTAAACTACGCTTCAGGCACTAAGACACTTGGTGGACAGCATGAAAGGACAAATCTCAGGAGAATCTGGAACGTTACTTATGAAGAAGACGCCAACACAATATTGGAACAGAAAAAAGCTTCAAAATATAACTGATCTCAATGTCTCCTGTCCAACAGGGCTCGCTATCTTTGTCTCACTATAAACCGTCTCAGAACTACGCTTCAGATGCTCTTGTTCTTCAAAGCATTGAAAATGTGAGGTTTGTGGGAAATCACCGAATGGATGTCAGCGTAGCCTTAAAAATTGGAAAGAAATTGAATGAAGAAGTAAGATTGTCATGTTTTACAAATTTGTTGTTATATTATGCTCTAAATTTAATTCTAAAAAATTTAATAGAGAGGAATTCATTACATGGCTTAATGCTTATATTATTCCATGTATCCCTAATAACCTCACCCTATTTAATTATACTCCTCGTATTACACCGCCAATGATAGCAGTCTTTAATGGTACCAAGAACAGTCTCACAACCATCTCAATCTCTCTCCAAAAAGACGATTCTCCTGGTGATCACTAGTAACGACAGCTTCTCCCAAGATTTTTTCCGACTGGTTAAAAGAAACCTGGAAAATAATTCGGCCATCCCAACAGATATACTCCCAGTACTAGCGTGTACGACGGAAAAAAATCTGGTGGACAGCATGAAAGGACAAATCTCAGTACTTATGAAGAAGACGTCAACACGATATTGGATCTGTTTCTGTTTTATCAGGAATGAAATTTATATGACATTCTTATTTTAATAATTTTATACATGCAGATTTTTTAACATGTACGTCCAGCCCAGTAACTTAATTTTCAATTTTAGCAACATTTCGCTATCCCCGGCACAATATAAGTTACTGTAACTGGGTACGTCTTTTGTTATGAGCCACAACTCAGAAACAAATCTTAGAATATTTTAGCCATAATCATAGAAGAATTTCCCTCTTGGACTTTTTCGCTAATAACCCTCTAGCGAATAAATTTAAAAGCATATGGAGCACTTAAAAATAATGATGTCATTATTATCCGCAAAGCCGATAAAAGTTATGTCTTTGTGATTTTAAATAAGCCCTCCAAGAGGGATATCATCAACTTAATAATACTAAGTTTTATTGAAAACACCATTAAATTCGGTTGCTTCTACATTTTCACTTTGTAGAGATCGGTCCTTTTTACATAGATCATTTACTATAGAAGCTAGTTTAACTAATTATCAGAGTGCTGCAGCTATTAAAGAACTGGACATCAACCTTAGTCTGGACGATAGGCTGAACCAAACTCTACCGGATGATGACCAATCTAAAATGACAAACTTTCAGGTTATAGAAGGTGGTACGAAGCGGGATAAGCCTAAACTTATTGACGCTTATATCTACACGTTCAACGTGAAGAAAAGGTATGTAATATTAAAATCTCTAATTTACTTTTGAAGTCTTTGTAATAAACAGGTTAACGTGCATTTTTTTCTACAGAACAAAACATGATGTCTACTGGCAATGTACCGTTAGAGGGCGGGAAGAAATTATGTTTATATTCTCAGAATAATAGTAAAAAAAAATGAACTTGTTGTCTTGAATTATTCATTGTAATACAGCAATACATTTGATGGCGTATAACAAAAAAATGGAGGGTGATGTGAAAAAACTGATTATAGTTTCAGATTCAGCACACAAAATAGATAGTGAATTGATGAATTTTGTAACTAGGGTTCTAAACACCGCAGCTATTGTTAAACCGTTAGAAACGGTTGTTCAACCGATTTATCTAAATCTTTTTAATAATGCTCTTAGAAAAGCTCGTTTGTATACTTTACAATCGCTTGATCATAAAATTGCAGAAGTCACCAGCCTCATAGCGAACTTGCCGCACGCAGAAGTTATCCACTGCAACAAACCTTTCTTTAAGAAAATGCTGCTTGCTAAAATTAAGACGCGGCGGTGGCTGGACCAGGAAGTTTTCTCAGAATGGCTTAAAGTTAATGTCTATGATGTTATTCAAAATTATGTTTCAGTAGCGGCACCTCCTCCTAGTGCACGCACTTAGAAAGCCAGGTAGCGCGACTCACGCGAATACTTGAAAACTTCTCAAAAAATACTCATGGTTCGCCTCAAGACTCAGTAAGAAATCAAGATAGCTTTGTTGCAATGATGTGTGGTGACAATGCACATAGTAATCCAGTTACTAATAATAGCTTTAACACAGCAGAAAATGAGGTCCCACAAAACTCAGGTATAAGCATTAGTAATATTTCCAATATCTTAGAGTCTTCGCCTGTTAATGAAAATAATAATTAACAGCGTCGATCTATTGTCCCGTTAGAACGCTCGCCTGCCATAATTAATGTTGCAAGCGAACAAACGCATGCACATAACTGATGTGGAGAAAGAAGCTTTTGTGTTGCTGAAAACCCCTGAAAGTGTAATCATTAGGAAAGCTGATAAAAGCAATGTATTCGTAATTCTGGATAAACAAAATTACGAATGCACACAGCAGCTTGGTAACTAGAGTTTCTATCGTAAACTCAGTGACGGTCTGGATAGCGCTAACAATATTAAACTGTAAAATGCAAAACATCTTTCCAGATAAGTTGCTAAATTATTTGGCGCCCCAACGGATGCCAAGGATAGAAGATTCTATACACTCCCTAAAATTCACAAGCCCCGGCATAGTTATTCAACGAGAACACGCCACCTGGGCGTCCAATTATTTCTGACGTATGGTCCATTGACAATAAAATTAATGTATTCTTGGACTTTGTGCTGAAAAATCTTCTTTCTGGAGTCCCGGCTGTCATACGAATTCGTTTGATTTCATAGAGAAATTGTCTAAGTCAGTCGAATCATTGCAAAATTATCTATTAATTACAGGTGATGTAGCCTCATTATATACGAATATGGATAATTCCCGTAGCTTAAAAATTGCTAGGAGCTTCTTACGTAAGTTCCAAGAGGTTACCAGTAACGAACACAAATATAGTGATAGGCAGATTTCTATGATTATTGCTTTGTTGGACCAATCCCTGAATTTCAATTATTTCTTATTTCTTATTTAATGAGAGATATTTGCAGGTCAATGGTTGTGCTATGGGTAAGGCGTATTCGCCAAACTTGGCGAATTTGTATTTAGCCGAATTAGATGAATTCATTAAATCCTTCTCTCATTCATTCTTTTATGGTCGGTATATTGATGATCTCTTCTTAGTGTGGCGAGGTGATAAAAATTCCTTTGTTGAATTGATCCCAGGCATCAATATCGAATTCAACTTTGAACAGGAAACCGGTATAGAGTTTCTAGACCTCCTGGTGTCCCGTGACGAAGCCGATAAATTAATTTATAGGCCCCACTTTAAAGAAACTAACAGGTTTCAGTATCTTCACATCTGCTCACATCATCCACGACACACTTACGCTGGTATCGCTAAATCTCAATTCAACAGATATTTTCGGCTCTCTAAGCACTATGGCGAATCCTGAAGTGGTGCACTATAATAAAAATTACTTTATACAACTATTATGTTCAAAATTTCATACTAAAAAATTTGATAGGAGTTCGTTACATGGCTTAATGCCAATATTATTCCGTGTATACCGAACAACCTCACAATTTTGAATTATAATCCTCATATTAGTCCGCCAATGACAGCAGTCATAAATGACACACCTGTAACCCCTCAACACTCGTCTGATTTACAGACATTGCGGGACCAGGTCTCATTTCTGCTAAAGGCGATAGAGGATTTAAAATCTAATAACGTACGCTCGGCTACTCTGGAGGTAGACAGGTACCCGATCACGAGGTCGATCACAACCTCTTACAGGGTCCAGTCCCCACCCCCTTGTAGACCTGCGAACGATGATATTACGAATTATCAATATAATTTATCTCCAGTTATGGTCATGTTACCTATACCCCCAATAACTGAGGCATTAGCCCCGGTTGTGGGGAATAACGGGACACCTATCGGAGTTTTAAATGATAATTTATTACCGCAGGAGGAAGAATATGAGGGGTTGATTGGGGGTGACCACTCTGGTTCACCAGTACCTAAAAATGATTCTCCTCTATCTTCCTCTCATGATTTTTCGAGCCCTATCCGCCACCATACGGATAGGTCCCCAGGTATGATGGGACTGTCATATCAGCAGTGCCCACGGACTTCTAGGGCACCACGCAAACCGCGTAATGCCGCCAACCTAGATCTTATTGATAAGCTATCGAAAAGTATCAATATTAAGGCTACGTGTTGTCCTAAATTTATTAAAGAGGCAGTTAGGGGTTTCAGAGACTACAAAGTCTGTGGCAGCCATATCAAAGCTGCATTCACCCCTATTGATGACCCATCAGTCATCATAGCACCGGTCCTTGCTATTATCGAGGAACCAGCTGGCTACCGAGCACTTTCAGAAAGCCTTGCCAATAAAATTATCATGGCATAAACTAGCTCTCTTAACTCACAACTTATGAAGCTTTCTAAAACTGATCGCTTATCTATTGTATTTAAAGCCATTACAGGAGAGAAAGTGTACACCTAACAACCACGAATGTTTGTCGCTACGGCCTCATACGGCTTTAGACGCCCTCCTAGATGAGGATGGAGATTACTTCATCTCCCCCAACTCCTTTTTTATAAATAATAACGCCCAGCCCAGTAACTTAATCTTTAATTTTAGAGACATCTCGCTATCCCTGGGCACGTCCTTTGTTATGAGCCACAACTCAGTACGAAGGAAACTGATTTTGTGGAATATGCATTCCCCATTGACGACAACATAAACCCTGGATCACTACCCAACTTTGACCTTAACTTCAACTTGGATTCTTCTCCAGTTAGAGTTACTAACGGACACGACAAATCTCCAAGCCACTGGTAACCACCCAAACACACAAGCACAGAAACATAATAAAGGTCCAGGTCAGCTGGTAATCTAGGATCTTTCTAAAAAGTTACAAATTGTATAAGTGAGTTTCATACTCATTTCTTATATTACAACTATTTAGTAGCACTATTAAAAACATTAATAATACATTTTAGATCAAGGCGGTGTTAGGTTCCTCGATGTCTTAAGTGGCAAACACATACGCGTCTCCAGGTGGTTTGGGAACGGACAGCACATTCAGATGTTTAACCTGGTCGAGAGTATTGACATTGCCAAGTCAACACTCTTAGCAAATACAGCAACACTTATTCCCGAAGATGGTTTGTTTCATAGGAAAAAACAAAATAAAAATAATTTTTTTTGAAGATTCACATGGAAAGACACCACATGGTGGCAGTGTCAAGGAACAGGAAGATTGCCGTACAGCTTGGGTGCGGAAAATCTTTTCTACTCCAGTCGGACACTGAAAATCCTTTCCATCTGCAAGAGCAACAAGGTCTGCAGCTAACTCCGACTCAAATCATCACTTGTGATCAGTGTGCAACATTTTGCAACAATCAGTTCGAATTGGGACAGCATCAATGTCCACCAATGTAAATGATATTTTAGGGTTATCAGACAGGACCATTTGATAATTAAATGTTTTAAAAAAGAATAAATTTAAGGATTTAGAGAAAAACATAGACAGTCTTATTAATAAGTTTCTGGGCCTCCTAGTGTGCCGACACGCAACAGGTGGACAGCATGAAAGGACAAATCTCAGGAGAATCTGGAAGGTTACTTACGAAGATTTTCTCCATCTCAGAACAGAAAAAAGTTAAAAAATAGAACACTACATAGATCTTCAAATCTACCCTAAACATAATCGAACAACATCCAGATTTTCTCGACCTCTCCTGCCCAATAGGACTCGGCCGTCTTGTCTCACCATAATCAGTCTGAAATACGGGACTTGGAAGAACAAATCCAATTTCTGACCCATAGAATAGGCGAGTTATCACGCATACCTACGGTGGTGCAACCTTCTACTATGGTTGATACTGTTTCCCTATTAGTTTTTTTTATTTTTTCCTCTCTCGGTGCTGTTCGTAGTTAGTGTGTAGTGTGTTCGAATCTTTTGTCTAGTGATCTAAGTGGTCGCTATCTTAGGTCTAACAGTGGACGCTTGTCAGAGTACAGCCGAGACTATTTTGGCAATTGCATTGACGGTCAGTATTCACTAATCTGTTTCACATTTTCTTCTACTTTCAGATAGCAATGTGGACTGTCGGAAGAATTGATCGGATGTTACATGAGGGGCAGGGGCAGGCAAAAATGTGCCTGGGAGTCTTGCGACCTGACATTCAGAGGTTGGTGGACTTTGCGAATCAGTCTCAGTTGGTGCATGTAAACATGCTTTTTATCAGATGTTTAGAGTTCTATCATTTTCGCAATAAACCAATGATGGACGATTCAGTCAAGTATGCCTACAGAGCCGCTGAACGCTTTATGGACTGCAATTTATATATGGACACACGGTTTGTGGGGAATGACGCTGAATGTTTGCAACATCTCATCCAAGCGATCGAGTATAGCCTGGTGCCCATTAGATTGGATGAAGGGGTATTTGCAGGTCCTCCAGGAGCAGGAGCAACCCCACAAGAGCAAGCCTTATGGGACACGAGAATGGGGAGCATAGGAGCCACGGACCGCCTTGATCGTGTGGTTGAATGTGCGATCGCGCCAAACGAGCGGCATCCAACACCCAGTACGCGTCCCTCCTCTCGAGTTTTGTCATCTCCGTGTGCAAAAGAGGGACCTGTACAACGGCGTACTTGAACAAACGGCGTGAAATGATCACTGCAGATGTCAACGACCCCGACATCGAAATCGACACGATCCATAAAATTTGGTCGCTCCATGCCTCACACGGAATGCGCTTGACGGGGGTGCCAGGCGATGGGGGACAAGTTAATGCTCACTTGTCTGGCTTCTCTTTCCGTGGCTCGCCTGAGAATCATCGTGACACAAGCGCAACAAGCTGGAGTGGCATCATTCTCCATGATAGCCAGCGCAGTGCAGACCTATCGGAATTTTTGTTGGTCCGCCGTGAAGACCGGGCGAGTCACCCTGCTAAGAAAAGTGCGGAGAAAGCGGTCATTATTGATGCGTCCAAAGCAACCCATGAGGGACGCAATCCTACCCAGCATGAGCTGGAGCCCCTGCTCTCGTACACCGTGCAGAATCATTCAGTTTTTAGTGCACTCAAGGGAGAATGGGAGATCTTCTCTCAGGAGTGTGGCCAGATCGTTAACTCTCCCTTTTACGCGTAATCGGACGGGTTCGCAGGAAAGAGCCAAAAAATATTGAACCTCTGGTTCCTCGCGAAAACCCTGCTCTGTTATTATTATTATTATTATGTTATTGACTGGTTATAAAAAAATTGCTTCCCTCTATCGATTGTAATGAAAACTTTGCTCCATCGAAAACGACTCTAATTCATTGCGACACCGCAGACTGATATCACGGTTCTGTATAACACAGAGATCAGACAATGTATAGACATTAGCGGTGCCACACCGGGTCGTTTCGTCGCAAGGTTGGCGTTTTCGTCGCCACTTCGCGATGAAAATGCTTGCGCGACGAAATGGCTTTCACGACCACATGGCCGGTATTCAAGCTGATGTTCCAGCTGAATGATGAAAAAAGAAAGCTTGATGAATATAAAGACGAGGTGATTTAAATACTAATTTATTGCTTCATCGGTAAGGAATAAATATTTATATTATTTAACCAGATTGAAAAACACCGAGAAAAAATCAAAGTTCTTTTTTATATTTGTAGTCGAGTGGTCTACGTTCGTTATCTTCGTAAACGTTTTATTCTAGGTTGTTGATTGTGTAGTCAGCTATACTACTGGTTACCTTTCAGTACTCCTGCCATGCATTAATTAATATATCATTGATATAATCACAGTTCACATTCTAGGTTATTTATTCTCAACTTTCTGTTTTATTTATAGCAAGAAGAAAAGTCCTAGTTACTGCAGAAGAGAGGCACTTGAATGTGAAACTGTTTCCAGAAAAAATGAGCAAAGGAAAAAATCTAAAGCTCTGTGCCATGTTAATCGATACCTTCGACATTCAGTTTACAACTTAGCGTGGTCAACTAAATTCTAATATAATTTTTGCGATTATGCACAATCGCCAGGTTTAAATTATTTATTTCACCACGAATAAATAAATAATTAATTTTGATATAATTATTGTAATAATTTTACAAATATTTTATGTCATTATTTTATGTGCAATTTAATTCTTCTAAGAATTTTGGTATAATTACGCTGGCTAATTCCAACCCTAAACATAATCAACAATCCAAAGCCTGACGACCATGGCACTAAAAGACATTCCTCCTTCTCCCTTGATTCGTTGCTTAGGTTTTCTCTTTGACTCTAACTTGTCGCTAACCCCCCAAATTACTTCTGTTACTAAATCCTGCTACTTTCATCTTCGCCGTATTAAGCAGCTTCGTCCACTTCTGGATGATCCTTCGCTGCAACTTCTAGTCTCTTCTCTGGTCCTGTCTCGAATTGACTACTGCAATTCTCTATACTATGGTCTTCCTGACACTACCCTCTATCCTCTCTCTAAAGCCTTCAACTCTGCTGCTTGCTTAGTTTCTCGCACCTCCTACTCCTCTCACATCTCTCCATCTCTTGTTCTTCTCCATTGGCTTCCTCTCAGATATACCTAACCCTAACCCTCTCAGATATAGGGTGATTTTTAAAATCTGTTTAATAATGTACAAAATAAAAAATTGCCTTTCTCCTCTCTACTTAACTAATTTAATACATATCCCTCCTAAGTCTGGTCTTCGTTCTTCTTCTCGTAATCACTCTCGCATCTTCACTATTAAGCATTCTTTTGCTAAACGCTCTTTCTCCTACTCTGGTCCCTATCTCTGGAACTCTCTTCCTTCTTCTCTTACTAACTCTACTTCTCTCACAGTTTTCCGTCGTGGACTTAAAACATATCTGTTTACTAAGTTCACGACCGAGCGCTATTGAACACTGCGGAAATAGCGCTATATAAATAATTGATTGATTGATTGATTGAACAAATCCAATTTATGACCCGTAGAATAGGCGAGTTATCACGCATCCCTACGGTGGTGCAGCCTTCAACTATGGTTGATACACACTCCCAACGCATGCACACAGCAGCTTCCACTCATTGTGTCTTGGAGCTGATGGCTCACGGCGTGTTGAGGTCTTCCATTTTATTCATTCCTTTCCTTCTACATTTCCACTTTGTAGAGATCGGTCCTTTTTATATTTGTAGTCATGTTGTCTACGTTCGTAATCCTTATAAACCTTTCAACCCATGGACCCCAGCGAGTGTACTCCTTACTGAAATCACCCGGGACAACCTCAAACATATCTTTAGCGTTTGTAAAATACAAAATATCCTTCAGAAACTTATTATATTTTAATAATTTTATACATGCACAGATTTTTTCAACATAGATAACTACGCTTCAGGCACCAAAAGACACCTGGTGGACAGCATGAAAGGACAAATCTCAGGAGAATCTGGAAGGTTACTTATGAAGAAGACGTCAGCACAATATTGGAACAAAAAAAGCTTCAAAATATAACTTATGAAGGATGATTTTGTGGAGATGTGGTGCAACCTAAATATCATGAATTGTTCATAGTAGCACTTAAACAAGTGAGGGAGTTTACTATAAAGACCCTACATGATAAATCAGAAGAATTGACCGACAAATTAGTTTATAGGCACCACTTCAAGGAGACTAACAAGCACTAAAAGACACCTGGTGGACAGCATGAAAGGACAAATCTCAAGAGAATCTGGAAGGTTACTTATGAAGAAGACGTCAACACGATATTGGAACAGAAAAAAGCTTCAAAATTTAACTTATGAAGGATGATTTTGTGGAAGATTGAATAAACTTAAGGAGGTGGTATAGTGTAATAAGAAAATTTTCGTTAATATGCTTTATTCAAAATTACCTAAGAAAAATTATGTCAAATACCACACTTTCGTAAATTGGGTTAACGAAAATGGTTTCCTAAAATCCCAAATAACATCCAAATTCTCTCAACGTCTCCTGTCCAACAGGACACGGTTGTTGCGTCTCACCATAATCCATCTCAGAACTCTTCGAAAATACGGGACTTGGAAGAACAAATCCAATTTTTGACCCGAAAAATAAACGAGCTGTCACGCGTCCCTGCGGTGGTGCCGCCTTCTGCTTTGATACGGGTGTTTAAATGTCTCTTCAGCCGAACACACCGACCAGCGATCACGCTCCCAACCATCCAAGTGCGGTCTCACCTATCAACGAGGATTTTGTGAAAGATGTGTTCCCCAATGGCCTAGGCCCGGGTTCGCTGCCTAATTTCGACCTCAACTGGAATTCTTCTTCTAATAATAACGAACACGACAGATCTCCTAATTATCTTTGTCTGGAACCCGCTAGTAACCATCCTATCACACGGGCACAAAAGCACAACAAGGGCCCGGGTGAGCAGGTGTTCCTTGATGACCTATCAAAAAAACTCTTACTAAAAGTTACAAACTGCAAGACTTTGGCTAACTACGTTTCGGCTGGATTCCGGGACTACAAAGTGACGGGTAGTCACATCAAACTCCTCATCGGGGACTCCCCTGATAATTCTCCTACTGTCCCTATCTTATACGTGATCGAGGAACCGAAATACTATAAAAATCTGTTTATCCAACAGAATATGTTCAGCTCAACCTAATGACATTCTGATGGAACTCTAAAAATTAAGTAAATGTGATAAACTTTCCGTAGTGTTTAAAGCAGAACAGGGCAAGCTATTAGAACTGGGTACCTCCTTTGTCATGAGTCACAACTCAGTGCGCCGTGACAAATTTCTCCATTTTTATAACATCATAAAACGCAGAATCCTTCTTTTAGATTTTTTTACTAATAACCCAATTGCTAAAACATTTAAGTCCGACAATAGCTTTCCATTCATCAAAGGCTCTTGGGTACCGCCTGATTCTTTCATAACGGAAAACACTCTGTACAAACTTAAGGACTTGGATAGAAACATAGATGGCCTCATTGACAAGTCCTTCTCATCCATTTTCTCTGTCCAGTGGCAACAGGAGCAACCTGGACTCCGACTTATATGTAGCTCTTTCCACTTTGAAAAATAATCCTAACATCATCATACGCCAAGCACTCATCTCTGTTTTAAATAGCATCTCCTCCAAGAATGTCTTTCCGAAAAAACTAATCAATTTTCTCTATCCACCGAAAGATTCTAAAGATCGCAGGTTTTATACCTTACCCAAAATCCATAAGCCAAATAACAAATGGTTTAATTCTAACACGCTGCCCGGTAGACCAATTGTGTCCGATGTAAAATCTATTGATAGCAATAGATGGATTTTACCTTTAAAAAACTAATTCCTTTGGTCCCCGCGGTCTTAAGAGACTCTTTCCAGATGGACGAGGAGACTAATAGATTAATTGATAGATTTTCTAAATCCAGAAATTCCAACAAAATTAGCAGTGGTAATAAACCCAAGATAACTGATGAAGAGAGAGAAGCATTTTTGTCGCTGAAATGTATTCGTAATTCTGGATAAACAAAATTACATTGACGAATGCACACAGCAGCTTAGTAAACTCATTCTGGATAGCGCTAACAACATCAAACATATCCTTAGCGTTTGTAAAATACAATATATCTTTCCAGATAAGTTGCTAAACTATTTGGGAAATTTGAACTCGCAATAATGAACAATATTAACTTCATTAAGCCACCATTTATGTGGAGCAACCTAAATATCATGAATTGTTCATAGTAGCGCTTAAACTAGATATAGTCTCACAACCATCTCAATATCTCTCCAAAAAGATCACCAGTAATGACAGGTTCTCCCAAGATTTTTTCCGACTGGTTAAAAGAAACCTGGAAAATAATTCGGCCATCCCAACAGATATACTCCCAGTACGAGCGTGTACGACGGAAAAAAAATCTGCTGAGAAAATTCTTTAGATACTGGTGAACTACCCTCCAACGACATTTTACTTCAATGGTTCTGTGAAAACAAATCGTAACGTTGTTAGTCCTTACGTTGGGCACGCATATTAGGATATTTATATGAAATTCTTATTTTAATAATTTTATACATGCGCCGACTTTTTTAACATACATAACTACGCTTCAGACAACCATGGCACTAAAAGACACCTGGTGGAAGGTTACTTATAAAGAAGACGTCAACACGATATTGGAACAGAAAAAAGCTTCAAAATATAACTTATGAAGGATGGTTGTGTTGGAAAAAGTACTGATTGCACTGAAAGACAAATCGTAACATTGTTATTCCATATTAAAGTCGCGTAAGCAATTGGTTGTTTTCTGTTTTATCAATCTCGTATCTCCACAAATTTTAAAAATGTTGATTCAACCGTAAACATGATCAACAATCCAAAGCACGACGACAGGATGAGGTAATCACACAAACCTGGAAAATAATTCGGTCATCCCAACAGATATACTCCCAGTACGAGCGTGTACGACGGAAAAAAATCTGCTAAGAAAACTCTTCAATGTAATCGAGGAATCGAAGTATTATAAGAGTCTTTCTGAAATTTTAGCCAATAAGATATGTTTGGCTCAACCAAATGATAAACTTTCTGTGGTATTCAGAGCACTAAAAGGTAGGATCCTTGAAACTCAGTGTACCAGCAACCATCACAGTCTAGTTCCCGTCAATCTGACGAGGGCGTAAATCATGATGCTCCCAATTTTTTATAAATGGCGTCACCCAGTCTAATAGCATGATTATAATTTTAGTGACAAATTTCTTCATTTTTATAGCGTTATAAAGCGCAGAATCCTTCTTTTACATTTCTTTACGAATAATCCAATTGCTAAATCTTTTAAGTCCGACAATAATTTCCCATTCATTAAATGTTCATGGGTGCCGCCTGAAAACACTTTGAATAAACTTAAGGACTTAGAGAAAAACATAGACGGTCTTATTAATAATTTCGTAAGCCGTCCATTTTCTCTTTCTAGTGGCAAAATAATTCCAACATTATTATACGTAGAGCAAAAGCAATTTTAGAATGTTATTATCAACCATCCAAAGTCTAATGACGGATGAGGTAATGAGGTAATGACACAAACAAGACGGAGGGACGAGGTGATCACACAAACAAAAAACCTTTTTGCATCACGTGTCTACATAACACGTTGTTCTTACTTTTCGTAATTAATTTTACGGTCACACGAACATTATTTGAAATGTAACTTTCTAATTTCTAATGAATGAATGTTTGACAATTAAAATGCACATGAATCATGAGCGCACGTCTTTCAGCCTTGGACACACTCCTCGATGAAAACTGGAGTAATGACAGGATGGAGATCACATTCTCTCCCTACTCCTTTTTTATAACCAATAGTGACCCTTCCAGTAACTTAATTAAGATACGCGGTTACGGTTAAAAAAATCAGATAAATTAAATTTCAAATCACACCGATTGTCTCACATTTCTGGGCTTTTCTAAAGTGTTTAAAACACTGTGAAAAAAACTATAAGTTATGCCACATAAGTGCTTAAAATAGGAAATTGCATAGATAAAAATCTTTAAAAATTGATAAAAATATTTTTAATAATACAGGAATATTTTTGTAAATATTGAAAAAATACCAGGAGCTTCTAAATACAATTTTCCAAGCCATAAAATTTAAAAAATTATGAAAAAAATACTAAAAATTAATTCTATTGATTTGAGTAATCCTACCAAGGTTATCTATAAATTGCTGCCTATGAAATGTGACAAGTAAACCCTGCCTACACCAGTGACATTTCTTGGCACCTCTATAGCTGAATACAAAAACCCTTTGCTATGCATCTGACTATTAGACTACAATTTTTTGAATATTTGCTACCGTTCTGCTCTTTTCTAATATCACCTACCAAGTTATCAGAAAATATAAATAGTAATGACACTACTAACCTTTCGTTGTGTAGGCAGTCGCACCAAAAATTCAATTTAAAAATTTCAACTTTTTTCATATATCTGAAAAGTAATAAATAATGATAATATTACTGACAATGATATAAAAAAAGTAATAAAATTAATTTGCAGCATCAAATGTGACACACGATTATGGAATAAAAATTTGGCAAGATAATTATCAAAAAAATGAGCAGTGAATGTCAAAACGTTTATTCTTTTCTTTGTCGAAAAATCATCTGTATGCTTACTGTAACTTTGAAGAGATCTTTGAGCTTGTAATTAAGCAAATCCAGAAAATCTCGCACAGCATTTTGTCTTATCTTATGGAACTTGTTGCGAGTGGAATCAACGTAGAATGACAACTAGGCGATGGTTAATAAAATATCCTAACTAAAGTCACGTTTTATAACAGAAACTTATTGTAATTAAGAAAAAATTAGTAAATTAAAAAAATTTTGCGAGATAGATTAGACTGATTAGAGTAAAAGTGGCAAAACGCCCACATGCAAGCAATATTAACTGAAATAGGCCCGACAAAATGCGTATTGATATTGTTTCGTGTAAACTAACCCTTACTGTCTATATATGTATGTGCTCACTGTCGCAAATATGTTGCTGCGTTGTGATTTGGCGCCGGCGAATATTTGCCCGTGTAAACGCGCCTTTTCATAAATTCAAACGTGCTCCCTTACAAATTCGCTATATAAAATATATCTTACTTACTAATAGAACGTCTATGAAACATCAGCTGCCTGTCGTCAACCAGGAGTTACATGATTTTACCAAAATTATCACCACATCTAGACATTCTAGACGATCAGCCGAGGGAGAACAACCAAACGACACAGAGACAACGCCTGATGAAGACGGGAAAAGGCCTTCGCTTTTCCAAAGACAAAACAGTAGACATAATAATAATATGGGATAAATTACAATATAATGTATTATTTACTGCCGCGATATTTTTTAAATATTAAAAATTCCTAGCACTCTTAAAATTCGAGGTGCGGTGGTAATGTGGTTATGTCTTGGGGTTCTGCGCTTGAGGTCACTGGTTGGATTCAGGTGAGGAATCTCACATCACCTAACTCTATTGGGTAAAAGGTATTCCCTATTCCGGTTCTTGGTGCTAGGTTATATGAGCTGGTAGTGTTAATCCCATTGAAATAAATTTATATCATTATATCAATGTCAACGAATAGTCCTGAATGTGAGAGGCAGTGCAGTGGCTGATTTAAGGAACGCACGCACCCGCCCTTCCGCCTTCCAATATTTTTCTATAATAGTTTAATGTCCTTTATCTGCTTTGCAATAAAAACTGTATTTATATATACGATACGTAGATATCTTGATATAGCTTTAGCTTAATGCATCTTCTATAGTGTTATATAAAATTGTTCGTTATAAGCGGGAAGGTCGCATAATGCATTTTCTTCAGACAAACATGAAATTTAGCAAAACGTAAGAAGTTTTTCAATAAGTAATTCATCCTTCTTGTATTTAGCGACCGGGACAAGGTCTAAGAAATGCGCCTCTCGAAAATCCCAATTGTAAACGTTTCCTCAAAAAATAGCTGATGACCGGGGAGTGAAGTATAGTGTTATCTTACGTAACGAAATTGTCCGTTAAAGGATTTAAAATCATTCCGTTAACGGGAACTGAAACTGGAACGTTAATTGGCAGAGATGTTGCGAGTACTTATGGTCCGAGTACAAATACGAGTACGAGTACCATGGTGTCGAGTACGAGTACGAGTACGAGTACCATGGTATTAAGTTATCGAGTACGAGTACGAGTACGAGTACTGAGGTCTCGAGTACAAGTACGAGTACGAGTACAAGAAATTTTTAGCGAGTAATTTTCGAGTACTTTTTAAAGTCAACAAAATAATAGTTTATTCTACATCAAAAAACTATTACATTTAAGAAAAATTAGCGACGACAGTTTATATTCCGACATCTTAGCCCTATGGGGTCTTAAAATTATTCCGCCGTGGCTGAACTCCGCTGAACACACGTTCTACTGGTGAACTTGAAGCTCTGGAATACTTAAGGCACGAAGTGCTGGGTGATACAGTTTTTTAAGGTCACTGGAATGATTCTGCCAAAACGTTAGGGCATCATCCACATAGTAATCATGCCAAAGAGAGAATTAGTTGATTCAACAAAGAATTTAACCAGTTCTGAAAAAACACAACCAAATTTAAAAAATGTAAAATTGTGACTGCAAAGTTCAAATATAAACGAATGTGATATGGAATTATTTAAAAATTTCTTTTAACAACAGTGGGTACAAGAAATTCAAATTCTAAATTATGGAAACTTTGATGACTGTTAATAAGTGATTAGAAGAATAATGATACTTAAGCAGAAATAACAAAGAAAACTATTATTAAAAATTGGTACCTAGATATAAAATATATGTTATACTAGAGTTCAGCAAGTATAAACGAAATATTATCCCAAACAACTGTTTAGTAAACAAGCAAACTTTTTTTAGAGAAGGTGTCGGATATGCGAGTACGAGTACGAGTACTTAGTGGAATAACGAGTACGAGTACTGAGTGGAATAACGAGTACGAGTACGAGTACGAGTACCAAGGTTCCGAGTACAAGTACGAGTACGAGTACCAAGGTTCCGAGTACAAGAACGAGTACGAGTACTTGAAAACGGTACTCGAGTTGTACTCGAGTACGAGTACGAGTACCAAGTACTACATCTCTGTTAATTGGTGAACAAACCAAAACAAAATTGAAATTGAAATAAACAAAACTTTATTGAAATTGAAAAAAAAAACTTAAATGCAATTTTCTCGAATGACCCAAATTATTTGAATTTGTAACAACATGGCAAATGAATTCCTTTCACAACAAAGGGTATAATCTGATGTAAATGTTTTGTTTGATAATTTATTGAGCGCCTTTTCCGCGTTGTTCAAAGGCGCTGTTCTTTTACATGCCCCACGGAGAGAACGATTTTACCCGCTAAGTTTTCCGTTGACATGGGCTACTAGGCAGTGAGTGTGAGTCGAGCCGTGAAGCTCTCAGATTCAAGGCTAACACTCTATCAACTCAGCTAACCTAGCACCACGATGTGAATGAAAATTTTTTTGAGAAAAGCTTTACGGTGGTCTGAGAAACATTTATCAGCTAACCTAGCATGCTGATCAATCAAGCATCACGACAATGAGTTTTGCAATAAGCTGCAAGTATAATGCACATCATGGACATACTTGGCAGGGTAAACCATTTGACTAAAAGTTTAAAGTACTTTGCTAAACGAGTAGTAACTTTTGTTTTTATAAAAAAAATACTTTTTGGCCATAATCAAAGGCTTTATCTTCAGAAAACATAAAATGCGATAGAAATCAAATATAAGCAAAAACAAAAACGAATTTATAATAATATGAGCAGTACCCTAAAAGTAGACACAAACACATAAGCCGGATCACTGACCATTTTACGGCCAGCTTAGCTTTTTTTTAAAAAAAGCCCTGAATTGCCATTTCTTTTTATAGTTTTGTACTACGTTTCTATTTGCGTGTAGTAAAAATATTGTAATCGATTTTTTGTCCACTTATCCCATTGATTTTTTGACGTTAAATTCTGCACTCATCAAATACAAAACCGGTATTGTACTTATACCTATACGATCTTTCTGAAGACAATTTATTTTCATGTAAATTTTATCCAATTTGCAACATGTTATAAAGATTGAAACAGACATAAGACTTCTATTTTGCTTTTTCAGTTAAAAATTCCAAGTGCTTTCCTGTCTCATTCAGCCATTTTTCATCATGTGAAATAATATATTTTATTGTTATTTTAGAAAACATATTGAGTTAACATCTCAATGAAATTAAAGTAATGGATATATTACAGGAAAAAATATGGTTTTATATTAAATTAATTAAATTAAATCAAATCAGGATAAATGTTTCTCAGACCACCGTAAAGCTTTTCTCAAAAAAATTTTCATTCACAACTGGAGCTTCATCAGTTATTTGCATTCCGAAAATCTGAGTAAATGGAAAATAATTGTGTAATTAGGTACTATATACTATTTTTTGCAATAAGATTTATCATCTTTAACTTTTAGAAAATAAATAATTTATTTTTGAACAGATATTTTTTGTTTAAGTTTCAAAACTTCGATAAAAGCGTTTCATTTTTTAATTTTAAATATTAGATTATTAAACTATTTTTAATTATAAATTATAACATTTGTAAAACAAAACACTGGTTTTTTATCTTTTTTCTCAGTGTTTAGTTTAAAACACTTTTAGAAAATAAATAATTTAAATTTGAACAGATCAAATCAAATCAAATCAAAGAATCATTTGATTAGGTGCTCCCTTATCGACAAAGGACATTACGGGAGCGCCATATGTGAGTCACGTGTAAAAGTAAAAAAATAAATAATAATAATGGATAGTTGTACAGTATTGTATATTAATTAGCTTCATAAGCTCTCCTAAAAAGTTCGAATTTAAGTAGAGATTTAAATGGAGTTAGAGAAATGTCAGGATTTTTTTTAGCTCCTGTGACAAAGAGTTCCAGAGCTTCGGATCAGCCACTGCGAAACCCCGGGGACCCATCCGCACAGAGTGTGTCCGGGGAACATTCAGGTCGCCACGATCGGCTGATCGAAGGCGGGAACTGTAATCACTGGAGCTGACTTATTGAAACAGTAATCACACTTAAGGTATTCTATATTTAAGTTTCAAAACGTTGATACAAGCAGAAATAAACGTTTTATTTTTTAATATTAAATTATTAAACTATTTTTAATTATAAATAATAACCTTTGTAAAACAAAACGCTGGTTTTCTATGTTCTTGCTCAGTGTTTATTTTGAAACATTTTAAATTTTCTTTGTAAACTTAAATGATGACATCGCTCACCGGCATGCGAACAATTCTTTTGAATAGACTTGTAAGGATTAAACAAAATTAATTTTAGTTTTCATTTTTTATTTTGATGAATTATATGATTTAATTTTGTATTTTGTTTTATTTGTTTGTTGATTTCACTCTAATTCGAGGTCAAACAAAGGAAGCCCTTGCATGGCCTTGGCTTGCTTAGTATATATTAGATTATAAATAAATAAATAATATATTAGTATAGTACTACATAGTAGGCAGGTGCATAACTTTAATAAAAATTAAAAAACGTTTCACTTTTTTGTGGTATTTTGAGTAATAATAATAGTTTAATATATTATTAATGTTAATTTAAATAATACAATCATGGTACAAGAATAATTTATTGTAATTTTGGCAACACTTTTGAAGCGAGTTATTAAAAAATATAATTAAGATGTCTAATTATAAACATTAAAATCGTACATTTTATTTAACCTCAGACTTCTAGGCTAGATTACATACAGCTTTAAAAGTAAACAATAGTTATTTATAAAAAAAACTAGATTGTCATATTGGGAGTTTTTATATGTAATTATTAATGGAATAAATTTCTATTAATCTATTTGTAATCTGCTTCAACTTTCATCTCAAACCTTTTCATGTTCCACAAAAACATACAATCTCTCTTCTTCTCTCTAGTTGTTTGTTCATCTTTTTATTTGATGTCAATTGAATTGAAATGAAATTTTTGTTCATTTAAATAAATAATATTTTTTTTTAGATTTCACGGGCAAGATGTGCTCAAAATTATCACACGTTCCGGAAAGAAATTCGGCACCCGGCCTCCGAGTTCGTGGGGCTCGACGGTGTTAGTCACCTTGTCTGTTTGTTTGATTGATTTTATTAATAGAAATAATATGCTAATACCGATAATATGCTAATACCGATAATATGCTAATACCGATAATATGTTAATACTTATATATGTTTTTAAGAGAAATACATTTTTGATTCACATTTGAATAAAAGATGATATGAAATCAAAAGTTGACGTTAGAATTATTGTATTTTCAGGTCGTACAAGTACGGCAAATGTCAGACAATAAAGGATTTTTTTCTAATTTGATTCATAATATTAAAAGCGAGATGGACAAAAATGTTGAAATGAAAGTTAGCAGTTTTTTATGCAATCTAGTTGTTATATAATGACATTATATTGTGTTCTATCTTTTATATTGTGTTCAATCTTTTATATTGTTTTCTATCTTTTCTATTTTAATTATTTTACTTTCTAGCTGTAATATTTTAATGGTTTTGAGTTATTTCAGATTTTTAAAGATATTTCTAAAAATGTGATATTGGAATGTTTATTATTATTATAGGAGCATTTGAAAAAGTTCCGCGAAGAGGCAGCGAAATTGGAGCAGGCTGAATCCTTACAGAATGCCAGAAAAAAATATGTTAGCATCTGTTTTAATTACAGTTAACATGCAGCTGTGTCATAGCTGCTGATGTCATGTTTAATAAACAACTGTATTACAGCTGCTTTCATCATATTTAATAAGCAGCTATTTCATAACTGCTTTTATCATATTTGATATGCTGCTGTTTTAATTTTATTTGATTCAGCAGGATCGCCGGACATCCAATTTTTTTTTCTTTTTTCGTTTTTGCTGATAAAACGTTTAGTAAAGAGTAGATTTTTGTAATTTTCTTAAAATCTGTTTGATTAAGGATACTTTCCTTGTTTTGATGATAATTTCAATAATTTTGATATCTAACAAATAATTTTAATATCGAACAAATAATTTTATTATCAAACAGATAATTTTAACATCATCAAATATATAATTTAAATATCAAATAAATAATTTTCAGAATGCCATAGAATCAGAAACGGTCAAAAGTTCAGTCGCTTTTAAAAAGAAAATATCGGATATTCAAGATAAAGTAAAAGAGGTGGGTGGAATTTCCAGAGTGAATTTAATTATTTCCATATTCAATATAAACGTGCTGTGTGATAAATTCAGGTTTAAATTAATAAAATTGATCAAATTAGTGTTTATTAATTAAGTTGGTGTTGGTAAATAACCTAATTAAAAAATAAATCAATTTTTTTATCTTAAAAAATATTGACTAATAAAATCAATATCATAGAGAATATTATTATTAACTGCATTGATATTTTTATGAAATTGTGTCTGCTTAATAATAGATATTTCTCTTTGATGTTATCTTAAATTTACTGTTCAAATTTTAATTCATCGAATTCAAGACCTTACAAGAATCGGACTATGCCAAGAAAGGTAGAGAAATCGTAGGAGATGTTGCTGAAACTGTTGGAAAAGCTGCTGAAACTGTTTCAAAGCAAGGAGAGCAAATTGCTCAAAGCCAAATATTTAAGAGCGTATCTTCTGTAAGTTTTATAAATTTTTATTTTTTTAGAAAGTTTTTCAATTTAATTAATTCATTCATCGTGACAATCAACTCTTTAATCATCCAACTGTCGATATTATTTTTAGGTTCATTCTGAAGTTGTCCTCATTTTTGAGTTTTTATCTGATTGAAAATACTGCACATACTTTTCAACTCTTTCATTCAGCTTGAAATCAGTGAAAATTGTTTGCATACATCGGCTTTGCATCTATAATTATACTTTAGTGTATATTTTAGAATTTTTCCAAAAACGATCACACAGTACAATAAAAGTTTTATAGTATAAAACTTAATTGGTAAATAGCCAGTAAAGTTATTCAAAGTCTTTAAAGTCCTCGCTGATAACAACTTACTACTAAATTGGCAAATGTTTTCAATGTTTGCTATCAATTGAACAAAAACATTACCTCTGAGATTAGATTCTATCTCTCTATCTCGTTTGTTATCAGAGATAAGTTGATTGCCATTTTGTCATGTCACGACTATTAACAACATGGAAGCTACTAATGAATGGCATGAACACCTAAAATAAAATGTTTTGAAAATATTTTCATAAAATTATAGGCAAAAGTGGACCAATGGTCAATTCTGCTGTCAACCAGACATGTCAAATTAAATAAATTCAAACACATAAAATGTATATAAATATGTTCTGAAAAGTTATATATTTTATAATGTAAATAAATATTATAATGTAAATAAATATATATTATAATGTGAATAAATATATATTATAATGTAAATAAATAAATATTATAATGTAAATAAATATATATTATAATGTAAATAAATATATATTATAATGTAAATAAATATAATATTGAGACGATGAAATTTCAAGGGAGTGAAAGCCGTTGGTGAAGAAATAAAAGAATCAACTGTCGATGGAAGACGAGTTCTATATAAAGCTCCTGGTTTGTATATATATATATATATATATATATATATAATTATTACATAATATATTATTATATAATTATTATGATATAAAAAATAATTATTTGTTATATTTTTATCAAAGAAACATTAAGAAGAAGAGACCACTTTTCAGTTAAAGTTGATGAACCAAAATTAATGGAGGAAGACACGTAATGATGATTTTTTTTTATTAATAATTCTTATTTCATAAATAATTTACCAATAATAATAATAATAATATATTTTAAATAATTATTTTATTTTATATCAGTTATTAAAATTTCTATTAGTTTCTGTTTAATTTTTAATTCCACCGATGAGTAAGTATTTTCTTAATTTTCTTTATTATCTTCTCATAGGACAACAACTGGTGTCGTACTTTCAAAAGATTCTCGCTGGTTTCAAGGCTGGGAGAACTTGAAAAATAATAACCCTTTTATTACAAGTTCGAAATTTATTTTGTTTTTTAAACATTTTTAATATTTTTCACGAGAAGCTATATACAGTGGTACTCCTCCCCTTTTAAGACCTTGAAAATGACCCAAACATCGGGTCGTAAAAAGGCGGAGTATTAAATGGCGGACGTTAGTCGGGCTCGAGAGCCTATCCATCAGCGTAAAAACAGTCTGAAATGAGAGAGTTGTAAATGGGGGGGTTCGTTCGGGGGGGAGTATCACTGTATTATATATATATAATATTATATATATATATATATATATTTGTTCTTTAGAGTTTTGATTTTGTGGTTTCAAGTAAATTAGAGTTATAGTCAATTGTCTACTAATTCAATAGATAATTTCAATAGATTTGTGGAATGTTGTCATATAAACTACTATTTTATAAGTGTGTAGGAGCGTATAGGTATATATTTGCATTTGTGACTTATTATAGTTGAAAAGCTCATTGATGGCAATAGTGATAAAAATATAATAAATTAATATTTTAAAAATTTCAGAGTTGTTTGATATGAAAGCCAATTACCAAGAGAGTAACAACCTTTTGTTCAGAGCAACGCGAACTCTTACCGACAAAGCTCAAAGTTTGCTAGGTTGGTTTAATATTTTCATCTAAATTTTTCATCTATGTTATATATTTATTCATATTGGTGGTGCACCGATAATGCAATGGCTGATTATCAGCAAGACCGATAATGGGCCACAAAATATCTGCCGACTACCAATTATTGACTTTCATACTTGTTTATTTATTAATATATTTGTCGTAATATTAAATAATGAATACTATCACGTTATTTCTGTAATGACTGGCACTTATCAGTTAAACTGCAATTAAATTAATCTTTATGAAATGCATCATCATTTACTGAAAACTAGAATGTGACAGATTTTATTTTAATCAAATAACATTATCGCATTTTATCCCCATCTGATCGCTTCTCAAGCACATTATATTTTACGAGCTGATATTCGGTGCACCTGTAATTTATATTAATGTTTATAAAAATATTTATGCATATTTATATCAATAATTAAGCATATTTATAATAATACATGAACATATCTATAAAAGCCAGTTGATGTTGAAATGGTTTTGGATGTTGAAATTGAATATAGCTTAGTTTTGTTTGCTTTACTCCTGTTGGGATTTTTGCTAAAATTATATAATGATAATAATAATTATAATAACAATAATAATAATAATAATAACAACAACAATAATAATAATATCTACTGTTATTACATTTCGTCAAATCAACGTAAACATGTAATCGTACAGGTGGGATGTTCACTGAGACGCACCTGTCCAAAACCCTCACAGAAATTGACAAAGTTGATCCCAATTTCGACATGAATGAATTTTTAAGGATGTGCCAGCTAGACTTTGTACCGAACATTCTTGAGGTTTTTATTCGTTTTATGTTCTACCTGATATGTTGATGTTTGTTGTGCAAATAATTAACAACATGTTGATGTTTGTTGTGCAAATAATTAACAACATGTTGATGTTTGTTGTGCAAATAATTAACAACATGTTGATGTTTGTTGTGCAAATAATTAACAACATGTTGATGTTTGTTGTGCAAATAATTAACAACATGTTGATGTTTGTTGTGCAACTTATTACAAATTATTTTTACACCTTTTTTTTTTAATTAAATCGCAGGCAAAAGCACGAGGAGATTTTTCAATTTTGGAAGACTGGTGTAATCAAGCGGTAGTTTTTTTTTTATTATTCAAATTTACTATGAATAATTTGCAATAATATTTAATATTATATTAATTCAACAGGATTAATCTGCAATAATATTTAATATTATATAAATTCAACATGATTAATCTGCAACAATATTTAATATTATATAAATTTAACAGGATTTAATATTAATTAAATTTAACAGAATTAAGCTGCCATAATAATTTTTTCCTTATATTATTCAAGTTTTATGTGATACATTTTGTTTATTGAAACATTTATTTAAATTTTGAAGGTTGTCAATATTATTTCTATGCCAATAAAAGAAGCCGCAGCTGCCAATTTGAAGTTTGAATGCAAAATCTTGGACATTAATAAATTCGATGTTAGTCGAAAATATATTTTTTTTATTTGATTTTTATTTATGTTTTTTTATATTTATTCATTACAAATCACAAGTGGACGGTCAATAGACCTCTAATACCACTTAATGTAACTTGATATAATTAAGAAAAAAAATCGATAAATTTTCTTCCAATCAGGTTCGTGGAGGTGAGGTGATGGACGGAATTCCCGTCATTGTCATTTCCTTTGAAACAAATGAAGTCAGGGCTTTAAAAGATTCTATGGGCAACGTTGTTTCCGGAGATCCTGTTAGAAACTTTTTTTTTTTAAATGTTTTTATTGTTCAAATAATAATTAAAATTAAATTAAATCTATAAATAATAATTTATTATTTATTAAATTACAGCAAAAAATTATTAAATCTTACAACAACTGGGCTTTCGCAAGAGATCCCGAGGTGTTCGATCCGAGAGCCGCTTGGAGAGTCATACACATGCAGTCTGCAGAGACTGAGCAGTGGCTGTGAGCCGTATCGACGTTTTTGTACAAATCAAATATATATATATATTTAAATAAAATTTCAAAAGTAAAACTTTCGATTGTGAATTATTGAAAGTATAAATCAGTTTTTCGAGTTGGAAGCTGTTTTTTGTGTGTTTAGATTTGATCGTTTAGAGAAATGAGTCGGTTGGATGACCACGTTGAGGATGTTTTATGTTCTTTATTATGTGTTAATGTATTTTTAGTGCTGCATTCGAATATATAAAAATATTACTTGTTTATTCGGAATAATTAAATAGATACGACATGCGTTGCATTGGTTTGGTTGCATTTTTATTATGCAAATGTATAAACTGAAAAGCATTTCTGTTGTACCATATCTGAACATCAAAGTGATTATAGCAGTGAAATTTGCCGAAAATTTTCGCGCATACCAATGACAACTTTTGCTGTAAGGAGACGCTATATAAATTTACATTACATTACATTTTTTCAAATCATTTTATCTATAGGTATTGAGAATATCTTTTTTTTGGTTCAGGTAGCCATTGCTGAACTCAACTTATTTCCGTCTTCTTTTAGACTAGAATTTGTAAATGGTGACCAATACTTTTTATACTTCCAGTTTTCAGCGATATTCGATTACAAAGTACAACAATATTTGTTTTTTATTTATAGAAATTTTCATTATGCGTTTAGTTGTGAATTTTGATGTTCAGAAGCCTGAAACGACAACGCTGTCGTGGTTACACTGAAATTTAAGACGTCGCAATGACAGAAGTGATCGGTATCAGAATCTTTGCTTTAAGTTACCTAATTTAAGCTTAAATGAGTCCCAGTTTCGGCATTTTCCGATTTCGGATAAGTTAATTTAAGTTTAAATGAGTCCCAGTTTCGGCATTTTCGGATTTCGGATACACGTGCGACTGAAACAGACACTAAAAAGTTTCAACAGAAAATATTTCACAGTCGTCTTTCGCAATTGTTTTAGGTGATGTTTTTAGTCTCTTTGTTTTTGATATTTTAATTTTATTTGAATTTTATAGTTTACATTTTCTATCAAAGTTGCAACAAAGTTAAAATATTCTACCTAATACAAATAAAGTATACAATTTCTTTAAACAAAGCATTTACAAGCATGACAAATATTAGAACTAGCTGGACAAACACAATCCCCGAACACTCGTTACTCCCCCGCAGTTCTTCTATTAAAGATCACGGCACAACATTCTAAGTCCTCATTGACTCAATTTCGTCGAGCACCAAATAAGAACATTCGTATGCCATAATTGAGCAGTTCATCTTTGGAATAACGGAAAACATTGGATGAAACTCAGGAACGTCATTTTTAGAAAAACCTTAAGGGGGGAGGAAATTTCTTCTGAGGGTACACCAATTTCTAAAAGAAAATTAAACATTTTCAAAACCCTCCTTTAATTTTTCATCCCAAAAGAGCTGATGATCGGGTGACCGGGGGGAGGGGTAGTGAAAGGTACTTTTTCAAAACATTTTTAATAAACCACTCACCACTTCAGGGGGCTCACTAAATCATAATATACCCAATTTACTGTCATAGGTGGACCACTTATCTTTAAAAAAGATCCACTCAAGTCTCAACAGGGAATACTTTACATTTCTGGGAGTCCATTTCTATCTTTTTGGGGCCCAAAACTACCTCAGGGGGCAATGGCTTTCCCTGATCCCATAAATTGACGTCCCAGAGATGAAACGACTTAAAAGTACATACTTATTTATGTCTTTTTACCAAATGAAACGAATGGTTTACATATTGAGAAAAATATGCAATAATTCTAACGTTTCACATTCGAATAAAAATGTGTATGCTCATTTTGTCCTTATATAAAAGTTCGAATGTCATAAAAAAAATCAGTGGCCTAAAAAAATGTTGTTGTAGCAACGAATAGAAAACACGGTCCTAAGAAGAGATGGGCGGAACCGGATCGAATGTTCCCGTCAATTTGTTTCATGGCTTCAACTTCATCATCCAATTTGTTGACCACGGAATACGAAACATGATTAGATTCAAAGGGGGGTTCGAGAACTGCAATCGCTGGTGGGGCAGGACTTTGTGGAATTCTACAGGGAGCTATAAAGGGGAGGAAATGAAAAAAAAATGTTTAATTTACTCATGTTATATATTATAAATAAAAATTATGTATAATTTCAAAATTTAAATATACTTATTAATTAATAGGTAATTGTATTAAGGAGATAAAAACCCGATATTAAGTCGGTGATGTATGTGAACTTTTCGCGGATTGTTGAAAACGGTTTCTCGTTGCACTGGGGCTCGTGTGAGAATAAGCTGACGTCATCTTTCTGTTCGTACACCTATTATTAACGTAAATATAAGTATTTTAATTAAGCTATTAAAATCAGTTATCAGGAGCGTCATTTTAGCAATTCTTTGGGGGGGGGCAACCGACCTCAGCCCCCACCCAAATGACGCCACTGGTAAAATGTATGCTAGTTCAGTGTACAACGCGTGTTTCAATTTTTTTTTTAAACGATATTTAGTAAAAGATAATAGATTCACATGTATAATTGGAATCAGACTGGGAAATATGCGAGTTGTTCTGCATTATTTATCCAGACTAGATTTAAATTAATTCACACACTCGTTGCATTAAGACTTCAAATAATGATAGATGATCCACGTTGTTATAATATGTAGGTAACTTTTGTTTCTACTACGAAAAATTTTGTACTAAGATAAAAAAGTAAATTTAGGAGAAATTTGTTTTGAAATAGTATATATGTATGTATGTATGTATGTATGTATGTATGTATGTATGTATGTATGTATGTATGTATGTATGTATGTATGTATGTATGTATGTATGTATGTATGTATGTATGTATGTATGTATGTATGTATGTATGTATGTATGTATGTATGTATGTATGTATGTATGTATGTATGTATGTATGTATGTATGTATGTATGTATGTATGTATGTATGTATGTATGTATGTATGTATGTATGTATGTATGTATGTATGTATGTATGTATGTATGTATGTATGTATGTATGTATGTATGTATGTATGTATGTATGTATGTTATATGTTATAACTTCAAACTCCGCCTCGCTAATTGGGAGCCAGTCCCAAGCCTGGAGAAAGGAGGAGGGAAAAGTAAAAAAGATCAAATTCTGATCCACGACAGGAAGTACTTAACTGCTTCCTACATACAGACATTAGAGTCTTAAAACACCTGGTGTAAAGGACTATAAACTATTATAAAAATAAAAAAAATGTTATAACTTCGCGTAACGCTGGTGGGTGGCGCCGCAATCGCAAAATTATGTATAGTGATATTTTAAACATCCGTCATTTTTGTCGAGCTATTTCAAGTAAGGTCTAAAAACTAACATAGCAACTGAGTGAGTTGCTGTTTCTATCAAATGGAGCAGCAACAAGATATCTTTTACTTTCGACATTCCACATTGAAAGACATCTCAACTGTAAACCTTTTTTATTAGAGAGAAAGATTTGTTTAATGATATTTGTGTAGCGCTAATTTGAAAAATGAAATATTAAAAAAAAACAATATTTATAAAAAAATTAAGCGTTTCATAAAAAATAACAATAAACTAAACTTACATAGCAGCAACCAGCATGAAAAAACCCAACTAAGCCACACTCAATGAGGTGGAATCAGAAAACTCACCTGGTTTAGAAGAGCATGAACTGATTATATCAATAACATCGTTTCTACTACATCCGGATCGTAAGTAACTATGGCAACTGACGACGCCAGTGTAAATCCTGTACTGTCCTTCTTCGATGCAGTCGACCCGGCTGCTTGGCAACGGAGTTCCTTAAATCAAATGGAGATGGAATTGGAGAACTTTAATTAAGTTTAAATTCATTGGAAGACGTATAAATAAAACACATAGTGGTGATGTCACTGATTATATTAGTGTTAGTAGCATGAGCGGGCACCGGGGCTCCTGGGGGTCCGGATCACCCCCACCCTTTCGTGGCAAAAAACACGTTATTTAGCAATCTACAGGCAAACGTCTAGACCTAACAATTAGCCTAGGCATGGACTCCTAAATTATTTAGGAGTCCATGGCCTAGGTTACAAAGTAACAGCTGTTTATTATCCTAGCAATTAGCCTAGGTTACAAAGTAACAGCTGTTTATTATTCTAGCAATTAGCCTAGGGTACAAAGTAACAGCTGTTTATTATTCTAGCAATTAGCCTAGGTTACAAAGTAACAGCTGTTTATTATCCTAGCAATTAGCCTAGGGTACAAAGTAACAGCTGTTTATTATCCTAGCAATTAGCCTAGGGTACAAAGTAACAGCTGTTACAACGTTCCTCCAACATCTTCTTTTTGTTCGTTTTCAAACCGTTTTGGACTTCCTTTTACTAGTCCTGTTTCCGCCCTTGAGTAGTTGTTAGTAAGTATGTTTATAAATCATCTGCATTTAAGAACTAAACGCTAATAATGATAGTGAACAAAAATACTCAACTGATTAATAGAATTGTCTTGCTGAATGAATTCGTCGCGGCAGAGCAATCAACAGCAGTTTCATCACTGGCACTTGACCCTAAGAGGTGTTTTCAAATAAGTCATTTTAAGTATTGGTTGGTTCAATGTTTAGAGTAATCAAACTAATAATAAGGCAGTTCTTCAGCTAAAAAATCACAGATAAAAAAGAGAAAAGAAAGAAAATAGAGAAAAAGAGAGAGAGAGAGAAAGAGCGCGCTAAAGATAAAGAGGGAAGAAAAGTGTTTCATATATGCAATCGGTTGATTGTCAAAAAGAAAGTTTTAAATTTGTTTATTTTAAGGTAAAAATCCATCCTTCACTTTCAAGTCATCGCCGTCTCTACAAATGTCATATTTTCTTTGCAGAATTCACTTTTTCAATTTCATTCCTTCCTACAAGTCACACTCTACAAACCCCACATGTCACACTCTACAAACCCCACATGTCACACTCTACAAACCCCACGTGTCACACTTCTGTATATATATAAATATTTATCGCACTCGCATCCATGTGTCAAGCTCCTTCATATGTTATACCAGATGTGTCACCCCCGTTATACTTCGCCCCCTCATACGTCAGTCTCTCATACGTCACCCGCCCCAGAATACGCCACCCGCTCCATAATACGTCACCCGCCCCAGAATACGCCACCCGCTCCAGAATACGCCACCCGCTCCATAATACGTCACCCGCCCCATATATAACGTGCCCTCTGCTCTGAAAAATAAAAATCTGCTTCATTTCATGTCATGTTTCCAATGTGTGTGTGTGTGCATGCGTGCGTGCATGCATGCGTGTGTGTGTTTGTGTGTGTATGCGTTGAAGGTTCGTTTTATTATTATTATTATTATATAAATTATAATTCGAAATTGAAATTACTCGTACTACATCACTTATCACTTGTATTCCACACTTTACTTCATTTATAATCACATTAAATAGCACATTTTTTTAATCATGTTTGTTGTACATCTTTAATCCTTTTATACAACATCTTTTATTACTGATCTACAACTTCTTTTATTACTTATCTACAACACCAAAATAAAATCAATAATACTCGACACTGGTATTCTAATCTATCACATATATTCAACATCTCTTATCAATTATGTTCTATACATTGTTATAACACATCTGTGAACTATCGCATATATTGCACATATCTTATCAATTATATTTCGCAATGTTATTCCACAATGATATCCCACATTGACATTGATGGCATATATTCCATTATTCCACATGTTTTATCAACTTTATTCCACATATCTTATCAATTTTATTCTACACATCTTATCAACTTATTCAACATCTCTTATCAACGTTATTCTACATATGTTATCAACTATATTTCACATATCAGATCTCTCATTTTTATATTCTACATCTCTCGTTGGTTATATTCCACATCTCTCGTTGCTTATATTCCACATCTCTCGTTGTCTATATTCCACATCTCTCGTTGTCTATATTCCACATCTCTGTCATCTCGACAAGACAAAGATCTTCATTTTCTGTTTTTTGTCAATAGTTTGTACCTGTAGTTTTGAATTCCTTATGTATTTGTTTACAGGTTAGCTTTAATAATTTTAATTAATGTTCTGCACGAATGAAAACAAGATAATGTTGCTATAAGTAAAAAACTCATTTGATTCTTATGATCAAAATTATTTCTGATTTTTTAAACAAAATAATTTGCTATAATACTAAAAAACGTTTTTTTAATTACTTCCAATATTGTCAGTTTTTCAATGGGTTAGTTGCGTTTTTGTTATTTGCGTTTTACAAATAGATTTTTTTTGATGAAATCAAAACTCAAAAAAACAATTTAACTATCTCAAGTAAAACAAAATTTACCAACTAAAATGAATAATATATAAAAAAACAAGTATTTATACTTGATAATAATTTAAGTTTTCTATTTGAAATGCTTTGTTGATATATTTACATTCTCGCTAGTTTGTTATATTCAGAATGAATGAACCGTATAATTAGTATTGTGACCACAAGAGAAGAAAAACTGGCCATAAAAAAGACATTTTGATCGCGCATCTTAAATTCTTCGTTTAAGCTCACCTAAATGCATTTCAATTACATCAAAGTTCCTCCGTGCAAATTGAATGCATTGGAATTGCAATGAGCTGAAAATATTTAAATTATAATTAAAAAAAGATTTTAAATTAAAGAAAATTAATTTAGATTTTTTTTATTAAACTTCAAATCAAGTATTTTAAATGATAATTCCATGCAAAAAACTTTTTTGGGCATAATTTTAATATATATATATATATAATACACACACACATATATATATATATATATATATATATATATATATATATATATATATATATATATATATATATATATATATATATATATATATATATATATATATATATATATATATATATATATATATATATATATATATATATATATATATATATATATATATATATATTAAAATTATGCCCAAAAATGTTTTATGCATGGAATTATATATATATATATATATATATATATATATATATATATATATATATATATATGTATATATATATATATATATATATATATATATATATATATATATATATATATATATATATATATATATAATTTTGTTTAAAGCGTTCACTTAAGAGAGACAGAACCTTTCCAGTAGTGATCAATCGTTCGTTTTGTTATTCATTAAAACGAAGAAAAAAGAAAGAAAACTTCAAACAGAAATTTTAAGCTATTTGGTTCGTGTCGTGTTCGAAGTTTAATTTATGATGAATGCGATTTGTTTATTTATTGATATAATTATGTTAATTAATAACAACGTACGATTAAAAATGTAGAAATTATGTATAGATCAATCAGTTTAAATATAACTACTTTGTAATTATATAAACAATATTAGATTTATGAAGTATAAAATAAATATAAAAACAAATAATAAACCACCAAATGTTCATAACTGATGCTAAAGCCCGGAAGTAGGTCGCGTTGACCTCTTTTCTTGCCGCCAATCGATGGCAGCGAAACGAGAGCGTAACTTCCTGTGAAGTGGCAGGTGATTGGACGGTCAAGAGTTGACCCAATTTATCGACCTGAAAACGTTGATGATTGTTGAAGTCTCTCCACTTGTTCGAAGCAAACCAACGTGGAAAAGTGCAGTGAGTTTCTGACCAGTGCGTCATTTCCGATGGAACTGATCACGTGATGATTAAAAGTAAATTTTTTAATGTAAATTATTTTCAATAGATTATTTTTAAAACAGAAAAATTTATAATCTAAAGAACAATTAAATTTTTATATGCGTTATTGTTATATTTTTTATTAGGTTATTTATAATATTTTTTGGCAAGACGTTTTTAAAAATTATGTATTATTTGTTAAATATTTTTGTAATGTTGTAATACTTGTGTGATATTGTTGTAATGTTTTTGTATTTGTTGTGTAATACTGTTGCAAAGTTGTTCTATTAATTTCAAACTTTTTGTTTGGTTATTCAAGATAACCGTAGTAAAATAATTGAGGCGGTTTTGCAGTATTTTGTGATAATATTGAAGTGTTTTTGTTTACTTTTATGATATTGGAGTAATGCTTTGTTTTACATTTGAGATATTATAACAATACTTTGTATTATTTTTGTGATATTGTAATGATTTGTATTACTTTTGTGGTATTGTAGTATTTTTTTTGATATTGTAGCAATGTTTTGTGTTATTTCTGTGATATCGTAGAAATACTTTTTGTTATTTGTGTGATATAAGTAGTAGTAATGGTTTGTATTACTTTTTTTGATATTGTAATGATTTGTATTACTTTTGTGGTATTGTATTACTTTTTTTTGATATTGTAGCAATGCCTTGTATTATTTAAGTAATATTTTAGCAATGTTTTGTACTACTTTTGTGTTACTTTGTGATATTTTATGAAGATTTTGTTACTATTTTTAAAGTTTTAAAGGAAAATTTAATGATTGCGGCAATTACTTGTTTAAAGCTTTTATCGTGCTGCAATAAGAAACGTTTAATGGAGCCTTGCTGAAAGTTGTCTTCAAAGAATGAGAAAAGAGAAAGAAAAAAAATGCTTCTATAGTCAGTAGTTTGTAGTTAGCAGCGTTCTACGTGCTTCTAAGCATCCTTTTGAAAATACCAAATTACATTTTCTAAATTTATTTCAAGCTAGGTGATTGTTAAAAAAAACGTTAATTAAAAATTTGTCCGGACTCAATGAGCAACTGCTATTAAATTTTCATCAATCTTTCCATCAAGAACAAGAAAACGAACAGCTAGATAGATGCGTTAGAAGAAATAGACAACACTACCTGATAATACAACCAAGCATACTACTACACTGACACACACATAAACAGACATACAAGTGTAAGTTCAGTGATTTTCCTACCATATATAACTTCTTACCACTCCACAAATTGAGTTTCTAAGTTTCTTCAGAAAACAGAAAAAACTTTTGTTATTTACAACGCAATAATAATAACAATAATAATAAATAATAACAATAACAACAATAACATGTCAGGGTATTGTTGATAAGATATAAAAATAAAAATACTTTTACAAAATGTCGTATATAATGCACAACATTTAACATTCAAAAGGTATTTACAAGAAAATTCTTTTGTTTTTTAACTTTTCTACTCATTTAAAAACCCGACAAACCTCTGGACAGTTCGAAGACAGTTGGACCATCCCTGTGAGATCTGAGACCTCTGCACGAGGCATCGGCTGACATTGCTGCTTGTACTAATGTTCCGTATATCTGGTACATCTGTATGTTTGTTTGTAAGCAACTCTTGTGTACTTGGGTAAACTATTGTTAAATAATTTGTTTAAACTAATAAAATTATTAGATTAGTTAAATATCAGAGGCATAGCTAAGCGCGGGGAGGGGGCAGAAGGAACACGTGTCCCCGGCGCCATTTAGAAGAAGGCGCCAAAAGCGTCTTGGAGGGGAAAATGTTTTTAAAAAGTACCTATGACTACAACCTACCTGTTCATCAACTATTTTTTGAAGAAAATATGCGATTTTTTAGATTTCTAGTGGGGCATTTTTTAGACTTTGTTTTCTGATGCTAAAACCAAGTCACGAATTTGTCAAATGTTGAAAATGTTGAAAATAAAAAAAAAGTGGATTCAAAAGCATACAAAACATCTGTACTGATCATGCTGATGAACAAACTGAACGAATCTTCCAATCATGAACCGATGTCCTGAATCGCTCCACGTTGCCAAGCACTCCATCTCAGCATCTGAAACAATTAATTTCACGCAATTAACAATTAAAATAAATAAATTTTTTATTATACAAAGTTTTATTTAAATTTAATTTAATTCACTTTATGACATTCTGTAAAAAAATGATAAATTCATATTTTCATACGATGTCGATTAGGATATATTTTAGCAGCAGGCTTATTCCTACGGATCGTTCGACTATAAATAGCAACAACATATACAAACCCCTTGTCGATGAGTACGCAACGTTTTGGCATTGCTCGAATCTGAATCGAACTTTAGATGGAGAAGAGCATAGAGAAAGTGTCGAAAGTGGTTCCCTGCACGCTCCACCGCTGTTGTTGTTGTACGAAAAATGATAGGCATATTTGAACGGACAATTCTCCAGGGCTGAGTAAGGAGCTGAATTAAAAATTAACTTTTAAGTTAAATATAAAACTTTTGCTTTTAATTAATAACTTAGCTAAAAAAAGAACCTCTTATCAGCGTCCTTTGAATTGTTTCTAATTGTATTGTGGAACAGATTTTATGGAATGATGACATGCCCATACAAACACCTTGGTTGATTTTAAATGAAAATGTTTTAATAATTCATAAGTTAATTCTAACTAAATTTTAAGTTTTATTTTACAGCCCTTCTAAATTATTCCCACTCAAATTAATGAGGACAAATTTATGCACATAATATCAAAAATATACAACTGTACATAATATTTAAAATATACAACTGTAAATAATATCTAGACTTTACTCACGTCACCTAATGAAATACCATCAATTGAACAAAAATAACTCTTCTTTGGGTCATCTAACCTTTGCGTCAATTGGAAATTTTAAAGCAAGAAAGCAATTTTTCTATTTAAAGACCTCCATATATAAGTTTCCCATGTACGGTAGAGGTATAATTCCCACCCAAACATCCGGCAATAAATCAAAATAGAAAAAAAATCATTTATCAACCAAAAACACATCAAGAAGACAATAGTTACAATGTATGTTGTCATGTATGTGTAAATGTATGCGTGTGTGTATGTGTGTGTGAGTTTGTAAGTAAGTAATTAAGTGAGTAAGTAAGTAAGTAAGTAACTTACTTTCTCTGTATTGAATGACATTGTTGTGGCGTTGAACAATCTGCATACATGTCAGGCATCCAATATCACTGAAGAACAAATTCATCTTGCAACGTGCGGGCAATCAATTTAACACAAAATGACGCTAAAAAATTTCTTTTCTAATTTTTTTTTTAGAAAAAATTTAATTTTCACAAAACAAAACTATCTTTAACTAAAAAAATGACTTCCTCTCAAAAAATATAAAAAGTAATTATATACCGCTCAACAAATACAAAATGATTTTCCGCTCAAAAAATACTAAAGTATTTATATAGCGCTGAACAATACCTGTTTTCAAAGAGAAAATATTCTCCAGTGTTCTGCAGGCACTTCCCTTTTCTACTGACGTCAGAGGAAGTTATAACGACGTCACCAACATGAGCCTCGTACCAGTGACCATGCCACTCGTTCGGAATGAAACAATCTGGAGAATGAATGAAAAATAATAGATCTCTTTCTTTTTCTATTACGAGACTCCCAGTTAAAGATGGTCGGAATCCACGAATGAGAGGCTTGCTGTTGTGTGATAAATAATGCAGTTCGCTTTCGATCAAAATTTGCGTCGGACGCGCGTGCGACGGTTGAAAAATGGCCGCGACTGGCCATCACGATTCGGGATTAGCTCGTAAATAAAAGAGAGAATTCATTCGCTGAAGTGCTGCCTGCGGCACGAATTGTTGAGCTCGTGTAGCTGATGTATGAGCCGTTAGCCGGAGTGATGGAAGTCGACTGCCAAGTGAAGAAAGCGCTTTCCATAAAAGAAAAATGCTTCACCATTAATTGTCATTTTTTAGATTTATTTTTAAGAAAATGACGAAAAGTCATTTTTTATTTTAAAAATATATAATTTACTTATTTATAATGGTAATGAAAAGAAGTAAAGTAATATATAATATCCCAGTGAGCCAACCGCAGGTATGCAGCAATGCAAAAATTTTATCACTCCATAAAAGTTACTGATTTGAAGATCTAAATTTATTTGAAAATATGACAAAAAGGAACAGTGACATTCAAAGTGAGGTGTCATTCTTGGTTAGTCTGTCGCATCGAAAAATCTAAGAAAAGAATGCCAAATGATATTGTCCTGACTGCAATGTCAGGCGGATGAGAACAACAAAGTAACCGAAAGAATCAACAATCAATCAATCAATCAATCAATCAATCAATCAATCAATCAATCAATCAATCAATCAATCAATCAATCAATCAATCAATCAATCAATCAATCAATCAATCAATCAATCAATCAATCAATCAATCAATCAATCAATCAATCAATCAATCAATCAATCAATCAATCAATCAATCAATCAATCAATCAATCAATCAATCAATCAATCAATCAATCAATCAATCAATCAATCAATCAATCAATCAATCAATCAATCAATCAATCAATCAATCAATCAATCAATCAATCAATCAACCCAAATAGAGCAAATCTGTTTCCATGTGGGAGAGCTGTAATTGACGCCAAATAAAAGAAAAAAATAAAAACACAGAAAAACAAGAAAAAAAAAATAAATGAAAAAATAATAATAATAATAAAAAAATAAACACCTTTTGCTTATTATTTATTTATTTTACTTTGTTTTTTTGCTCAAGTAGTCTCGCTTAAATTTAATATTTTGCAACTGAAGCAAGTTAATTTAAATTTTACTTTAAAAAATAGTTGTACAATTTAAATTTTACTTTAAAAAATAGTTGTACAATTTAAATTTTTTCAATTTATCAACTTTTTACCGCAATTTTTTTTAAATGTTTTTAGAATATTTTTCACTTTAAATTTTTTTGCTTTAGTGTAGAACTAGTTTTGCAAAGACGTGTCACTAAATGCATTGCATTGCAATACCATGCATTGTATTGTATTGCACTACATTGCATTGCCTTGCATTTTCAATTTATTGCATTTCAACTTAATAAAATTTACCGACACTCCTTAACAAATACCGAACGCGTGTATATACAACGAAACATCAAGAGTGTTATTGAAAAATGAAATATTTTTAAGACTCCCAGGTGTCACATCAGGCTAACAACGACAACAACTTAACAACAACTTTGTGTCCCCGCACGCTTTTCCAAAAGTTCGACAGTCCGCACAAGTTAGTTTTACATCTTCATTGGAAGAAAACAGTTTTTTTTTTGTTTTTAGTTTTCAAGGTTTAAAAAACTTTAAAATTTCGTCCCGCTGCACAATTTTTGTTATTTTAAAACACAGCTTCATGATATGTTTTAATACAATTCGTCATTTATTTTGATACAGTTATAGCAGTTATTTTTTAAAGCGTTCCAGAATTTATATTAATAATTATTTTTCTTTTAATTTTATTGAACTTTTATTTCGAAAATAAATCAACATTTTCGCGCTGAATTACGTCCGAAGAAGCAGGCACGATGAAAGGCGTCTAATAAATTGTCTCACCTATGCGCCTGCACATAAACTTCTTGTTGGGACTTCAACTAGATTTTTATCAATCGCAAATTGTATGCCCCCGTTTTTCTAGTAAGTAATATATTTATTTTTCCACAAATTTGCAAATTTATTTCAACACGATCTACCATTGCACTCGTGTGAAAAATACAATATCAACAAAATCAAATCAACCACAACAACATAGTTATAGTAACAACAAAGTTGTAGCAACAAAAAATTGTAGCAACAACAAATCACAAATCGAGTTGACGTTTCTTTTCAACTTCGCAACTGACCGTGCTGGAAAGTAAATGAAGAAAAGAGCATAAAAAATAATTGAAAACCTTTAAAAAATACGAAAATTAATTTTTTTGTGCTTTAATAATTACAATTTTATAAAACTAACAACAACGAATTTTTACTAAAATATTAAACATTAAAATAAAAAAAAGAAATTGGAGAAATATGTTAAAATGAAGAATCTTTTTTATTATGGTTTTAGAGCAAACTTGTCCAATGTAACAAAATAGTTTTATAATAATTATAGTAATAATAATAAAGTTTTTGATCAATAAATAATCATGTCGATTGAATAATTATATAAATTAACTATTTACTCATATATTTAATTTTATTAAATTACTTTTAATAAACAAAAAAAAACTTTTCATTTGTGTTTGTGGAATAAATAAATAAATTTTGAAATCAGGATCCAATTCATTAACTTTTTCCACTCAACTCTTCTTTATTACAGGGCGTTTTACGCAAAATCTCGTGCAATAAAACATCCAGAAATTCTCTTATGGGAGTCAAAAAACGGTTGCTTTTTCTTCAAAAAAAAAAATAGATTTCCGTTTGATATTTTTCTGGTTTTTTTCACTTTTACATCTGAGACTGTCCTCAGTACGCTGTAACATAATATAATATATAATAATATAATAATAATAATAATAATAATAATAATAATAATAATAATAATAATAATAATAATAATAATAATAATAATAATAATAATAATAATAATAATAATAATAATAATAATAATAATAATAATAATAATAATAATAATAATAATAATAATAATAATAATAATAATAATAATAATAATAATAATAATAATAATAATAATAATAATAATAATAATAATAATAATAATAACAACAATAATAATAACAATATATTAATAGTTAATAATAATAACTTATTTTCATGTAATGACTTGGATTATCAATTAAAAGTTATTTATTATGTAACAATCCTAGTTTAAAAAAAAATTAGTATTAACATCCACTTAAGTAAGTTGTCAAAATAAGAACAATAAATTTTATTTAATAATTTATTAATTTGAATTGAAACCATGTATGGCTCTTTAAGGGGTTTTTTAAATAAAAATTTCATTCTGCCCTTAACATCACAAATTTTCAACAATTTATATACAATTTTGCAACATTTCATTTAAATTCTGAACAAATCATTCAATTTCACAACAAATTATTTAATTTTGCAACTCTTCATGCGCAACCACCACCACTACTACTACCACAACCAGCACTACCACCACCACCACCACCACCAGTGCGACGAAAGAAATTAGAAGTCCTCTATAAGTCCTTCAATGCGACGTTCAAGAAACCGTGAAATCTGTCGACCGCTGTATTGGTCGCGTTGCTATCACACGTCTGATGCCTGACTTATAACCCTTGCAAACGGAAGAAATGTTCTTTTGTGTGTGCGCGTGTGTGTGTGTTTGTGTGTGTGTTTGTGTGTTGTTGTCTACTTTCTCGTGTGTTTTATCCTTTCGAACGCTCACACTTCGACTGCACGAAAATTAATGCTCGCGTCGGTCTGTTGTTGTTGTTGTTGTTGAAAGGGAAAACCGTAGTAGTAGAAGAGATAAAAGAGTGTGTTGGACCAGAGCAAATCTATTTACCTCAAATATCGATCTCGGAAACGTGTTTTCGATGCTTTCTTCAACTCAAAACGAGCGCGTTTTTGTTTGGTGGAATGGAATTATCTTTCACAGAACCGTTTCACCACTCGGGATTGTTTGCCAGGACACGATGACGCTTGGATAAATTCGGAAAAGAAAAGACACGGAGCCGATTCTAAGTGGTATAGTTGTGAGCTTGTGTTGTTGTGAGTCCCACTCTCTAGTGTTTCTCATTTGTTTTCTTCCCCTTTATCGGGTATACGTGATTTGTTAGAAAAGGGCATTTTTAAATAAAGATTTAAGCGTTACTCTTCCACAACCTGTGACTACAAAGTAATTTCTGGCTGGCTGGTTGGTTGTATTTATGAATTTCTGACTTGACCTGAACGTAGAAGAGGATGCAATGCAATGCAATGCAATGCAATGCAATGCAATGCAATGCAATGCAATGCAATGCAATGCAATACAATACAATACAATACAATACAATACAATACAATACAATACAATACAATACAATACAATACAATACAATACAATACAATACAATACAAAACAATACAATACAATACAATACAATACAATACAATACAATACAATACAATACAATACAATACAATACAAAGCCATACAATACAACACAAATAACTATAAAAATTAAAGGCTGTCATAAAATCGTGTTGCAATAGAAGAAAAAATTAATTATTCATAAAGTAATTCTCGTCTGCAAATTAATCATTTCACGTACTATATATTTATATTTATATTTGTATATATATATATATAATTGGCGCCACTTTGTAGAGACAAAAATAATCAAAAATGATGGGCGAGGTTGTGCATCATTAAAAAAATTTTTGACATAAAGCAGAGACGACGATACGTTAATATTGTTCTATTATACTGTTTCTACTTCCTGTTGTCCAAGTTGTTATTGTTGTTATTAAACATGGTATAGGTAGTGTAGTACTTCATATTTATATGAATGCAAGGCCTTGTTTGCGCTGGGGCAAGGAGAAGATTGCCCTTATTCAATGATTTTATAAAAATTTATTTATGAGAAAAAAAATGCTACAACATTTTTAGAGAAGTTTTTGAGAAAGTAACTGTGACTACCCCCTCCCGGACATCAGACTGTTGTTTCCAAATTTCAAAGCAATTGGTTTAAAACTTTCGGAGATCATTGGCATAAAACAAACAGATACATTTTTATTTATATAGATATGCATCTGACAGTTTTTAGAAGATAAAGCGAGGGGGTGCAACGCTGGTCCCCCACAAATCCACCACTGACTACAACTTACCTCCTTCTCCGGTCATCAGTGTTTTGGAGAAAATGTTCTGAATTTTTTTTTGAAAAAAGTATCTACGACTAGCCCCCCGGGCTATTAACTATTTTTTTATTTTTGAAGAAAAGTATTGCATTACGAAGATAAAATTTTAGAATCTGGGGGTGTTAACATTTTTGCCCCCCCCCCCCAAAGATGTTTCTGAAATGACGTTTCTGTATGAATGTCATCTATGCAAATCAAAACCTTAAAATTATTGAAAAACGCGCCACGACAAAAGAAATTTGTTATTCCATATTTAAATTTGTTTTTAATTTTTAATGTTTGAAATAAATATAATTATATATTTTTTAATATCAATAATCATTGCTATTAGATTGTATAAAACCACACGAAATACAGAAAACAAAATTTTACATTATACGAGCAATCTCTTAAATTTGTATTTTTAATTTTCGCACTTTAAATGTGCGTATTTTATTGGTAAAAAGTAAAATTATGTCGTACGTAAAGAACGCTAAAAAGAGAAATTCTATTTTCAAGAATTACATTTTGAATTAATTAAAAAAATTTAAAACGATTTGAAATTCACGGGAGACATATTCGGCAGTATTACCTGTAAGAGATTCTCTGAATGTCAGTCTTGGTGTTTGTTTTACTGTGTATCGTTGTCTGTCGTTGTCTGTTTTGTTGCACGTTGTTGCTTATTTTTGTGTTCCCAGTTTGTGTTGTTCCTAATGTTATTTGGTGGTATTTTTAAAAGCGACGCTTCATATAAAAATCAGTACAAAAACAGATTTAATTTGTTGATTTTTCGATAAAAAAAATTCTTCTAATTTTTGTAATAAAATAAATTATTTGTTTTTTAATAAACATTTTTGCTGATCCATTGAAAGCGGATTCAATCGTGCGAAGGTCAATTCGGTCAAATTAAATTTTATTTGATGAGGAGTCGCTTGCCTGGATAAATTGATTTGTAATTTGTATGTTTGTATGTATGTATGTATATATGTATGTATGTATGTATGTATGTATGTATGTATGTATGTATGTATGTATGTATGTATGTATGTATGTATGTATGTATGTATGTATGTATGTATGTATGTATGTATGTATGTATGTATGTATGTATGTATGTATGTATGTATGTATGTATGTATGTATGTATGTATGTATGTATGTATGTATGTATGTATGTATGTATGTATGTATGTATGTATGTATGTATGTATGTATGTATGTATGTATGTATGTATGTATGTATGTATGTATGTATGTATGTATGTATGTATGTATGTAATAATAAGTGTTTTTATATAGCGCCAGATTAACTGAGGCGCTTTCGAAAAGTCCCCGAGAATATTTTAAAATAATAAGTTTTTAGTTTCTTTTTGAAGAGTTCCGTAGACACAGTGGCCCTTATGTCTGGAGGTAGCGAATTCCACACACACGGCGCTGCATGACGGAAGGCACGCGTTGAAATATTGTTGGAGGTGTGATGTTGCTGGAGGAGAGGAGCTGCAGAAGAGCGGAGACATCTGCCAGTTTTCCGGATTTTGAGTAGGGTGCGAAGATATGGGGGTGATGAAGTAGTGAGTGTTTTGTGAGTGAGGAGAGCGATCTTGAACGAAATGCGGTGAGTTATGGGCAACCAGTGAAGACGGATGAGATTATTGACGGAGGATTGATGACGTGTGCCTTTTGAAGTATCGACGTTCAGGACGATTCTGGCTGCCCTATTCAAGGTCCGCTGAAGTCGCGCGCACTGTTGTTGTGTTATGTTGTAGAGGAGAGAATTGCAATAGTCAATTCTAGACAGGAGAAGGCAACGTACAAGCGTAGAAGCCAGCTCCATAGTGAGAAATGGCCTGATGTGGCGTATGGCCCTCAGGTGATGGTTGCAAGACTTGATGACGCTAGTGATGTAATTAGAAAATGTTAGTTTATTATCCATAGTGACGCCAAGTATTTTCAGGGATGGTGAAAGATGAACGAGATCATGGTCAAGATTGATTGATTTGATATGAGAGAGCGAATTGATAAGATGATGTGAGCCTAAGATGGATACTTCGGTTTTTGATGTGTTGAACTGGAGATTGTTATGTAGGAACCATGTTTCTACAGCCTGTATGCATGAAGTGAGTCTATTGATTCTGGAAGAAAGGTCAGTGGGATCTTTGGGGCTGATGGGTATGAAGAGCTGTGTGTCATCGGCGTACTGGTGGTAAGCAACATTGTGGGAGGATAATAAATCGGCTATAGGAGATATATAGGAGGTAAAAAGGAGTGGCCCTAGGACGGAGCCCTGAGGAACACCATGGGTGAGCTGAACAGTAGGAGATGAGTGATCTCCGAGTTTAACAAATTGTGAGCGACCAGTGAGATAAGATGCTAACCAGGAGAGGGCTAAGCCGTCGATGCCGAAGTCATCTTTTAGTCGTTGAAGTAGGATGGGATGATCAATGGTGTCGAAGGCAGCAGACAGGTCAAGTCCAGCAATCATAGTGGCTTCTTTTGAGCCGCAAGAGTGGAAGACATGATCAAAGATGTGTAGTAAAGCAGTTTCAGTGGAAAAGGTGCAACGGTACGCTGATTGGAAAGGAGAGTAATTAGGGTTGGAAGTAATATGCGGTTGGAGTTGCTTTAGAGCGGCACGTTCAATGATTTTGGAGATGGTAGAAAGGTTGGAAATGGGGCGAAAGTTACCAGGGTCAGAGGTATCGAGATGGGGTTTTTTTAAGAGTGGCAAGACTTGTGCTGTTTTGAATGACTTTGGAAAGTGACCTTCTTCAAAAGAAAGGTTGATTAAGTTAGATATGATGATGGAGAGTGTATCCGAGCAATTAATTAAAACTTGATGTGGGAAAGGGTCAAGAGGAGAAGTTTTGTTGCATGAGCTTTTAATGATTTTCTTTACGTCAGATGCGGTTATTGGTTGGAGAGAATGCATGTTGTGACAGGGCGTGACTCTGGTTGCATATGACGGAAGTGAGTGAGCAGGAGATGACAAACGTAGTTTTATGTTTTGATGAATGTTACTTATTTTATTTATGAAATGGTTACTGAAGGAGTTGACAAGCGTCTCGCAGCTGTTGTCATCGAGTCTGTTATGTTCAGTGGTGGTATGGAGAATCTTGTTTAGATTGCGCCAAAGAGAGCGAGAATTGGCCGAAGAGCTCAATTCATGTCGAACGCAATCAACTCTGGAGTTAAGTACTGCAATTCTGGCCAGCTCTCTGGATTGGTCGTAAGCTAATTTGTTTGTAGGGGATGAGTTCTTGTTGTAGAGCCTTTCCATCTTTCTCATTTGCCTTTTTGCACTCGTGGCGTCTTCCGATAAGATGGTCTTTGTGACACCCTTCCTGAGCGTCTTGATACGGATAGGGGCAAACTTGTCGAGTAAACATTTCATGGTTGTTATCATGAGCTCGGTATACTCATCAGCTGTGAGGTTATTGTGATTGAGTAGTGATGAGTTGATTATGTCTCTATTGAAGGCGAGCCAATCGATAGATTTTAAATTTCGATGATGGGTGGTGATGCGATTGATGATGGGTTTTGAGTGAGTGATGATGGTTGAGACTAAGTAGTGATCGGAATAGGATAAACTGTGTGTGCTGACTTCCGTTAGTAAGTATGGTGTGCTGCTGCAAGAGATGAGTAGGTCGAGAATGTTGCCTCTCGAGTGGGTTGGTACAGAGACTTGCTGGATGAGGTTGAGTTCATCAAGCAACTCTTGGAAAGTTGGATCGATGGATGTTGAAGAGGAGGGTGCATTGAAGTCGCCGCATATTATAAATTTGTGACCAATGGAAGATATTAATTCGATAAAATGAGAAAATTCGTTAATGAAGACCTGAGAGATGTGACCAGGTGGTCTGTAGATAACAGCTATGAGCAGATGTTGTTGTGAGATGGATGTTTTTGCTACCAGATGCTCGAATTCATGCGTTGGATCCGTGGGTACCTGGGAGCAGAGGAGGTTGTTGCAGTGAATGATGGCAAGCCCTCCACCTCTTTTGTCCTCATACGATCCACGGTGTTTGTGGATGACGGAAAATCCAGGTGGAGCCACGTCTCGCTTGATTACCTCTGGGGCATCAGATGTTATCCAGGTTTCACTTAAACAGAGGAAGTCGAGATTATCGTCAAAGATAGTGTCGTGAAGCAAGGGCGCTTTGCGTACGGCGGAGCGTGTGTTTAGCACACCCATTTTGAGCGAGCGTAAAATTCCACGAGATTCGGCGAGCATCGTCCTTTTGTTGGATTTTGGCTTCCAGATATTGTTTTTGAAGAGTGTGTTGCGTAATGTCTTTGTGACACGAAGCGCCGCGGCGGAGCCAATGTCGAGTAACTGTGAAGTGCTGTATTTGATTATACTCATGGTGAGCGATAATATCTCCGGTGCTATGTGTTGAAAACGCGGAAAAAAGCAAAACTAACGTAGAGACTAAAATTAAAAATATTGTTCCACTTGAAACGATAGAGAAAAAAAGCTTAATTATTAACTATTTTATCGAAAAAACGGGGACCCTCGAGAACACGCTATGTTTACATAGACATGAAAAGTTGAAACTTATGTATGTATGTATGTATGTATGTATGTATGTATGTATGTATGTATGTATGTATGTATGTATGTATGTATGTATGTATGTATGTATGTATGTATGTATGTATGTATGTATGTATGTATGTATGTATGTATGTATGTATGTATGTATGTATGTATGTATTTATGTATGTATGTATGTATGTATGTATGTATGTATGTATGTATGTATGTATGTATGTATGTATGTATGTATGTATGTATGTATGTATGTATGTATGTATGTATGTATGTATGTATGTATGTATGTATGTATGTATGTAGATATATTTATATTTATATTTGATATAAATATTAATAATAATAAATATTTATGTTATTATTATTTATATCAAAATAATTAACAAAAAGTCGGATATATGAAAATAATTTAAGGATAAATAATAATTTTATATATTTCTGAGATTGTTATAAAAATATCATTTTTTATAGCATATTATTTCAACATAAAATTTATTGAAATATTAGTTTCATAATATATTTACTTTAATATATTAATATATTTAAATGCCATAAATGCCTACCTTCAGAAACTTCTTCTGAAAAGACAACACCTTGAAAAAGAATCACCAAGGGACACAAAACCTGCAGCATATTTCTTAGTTCTTCTTTCTTTTTATTTCTCAAACAATAAAACTCTTTTAAGAAATATTTTATGAATGTTTGAACAAAGTCTAAATAGAGTTAAAGATCGAACAGTAGAAACAAATTAAATTTAATAAACATCTTAGATCTATTGTAATAACTCAAGAACTGAATTTTCTTTTTTCGATAGATTGCTCTCCGTTGATGTTATAATCCCGAGATAATTTTCAAGCTTACATTGCCGAGATTTAAAAATTATTTTCATAAAAACGTGGTTTTTATGTTGGAATGCATGCGTGCGCCCGTACAATTGAACGAGCTGAAGGAAGAACTTCTTGTCATGGAGAAGCTTCACTCTTTCCTCCGTTTATTATCCGGGCGGTAAACCGTAGCCATGGAGACCGACTGTTCAGTCAACTGTAACTGTTTATATGAAATTTGTATGTGAGGATCCATTATAAGTTCAACCGAAGGAGATAGTATTGTTATGAGATATTTTGATAAATTAAAGGATGTTTTTGGTAGTAAGCATATTAATATTATTTTTTGGCATAAAAGTTAACGGAATATGAAATATTAAAAATTTTAACTACATGTAAGTTTAAATGTTAACCAACGAATTACCATCTGAAACATATTTAAAATATAAAATACATGGATTAAAATATCCCATCATAAACGCATAAGTGAGAATATCGCCACATAAGTAACAGTTAAAACATTAAAGTTACATCACCACGTTTATTATAATGTAACTTACTATTGTATAAACACATTAAATGATGTACAAACAAATTTTGAAAAAATATTTCTGGAAAAAACATTTAAACAAATTTTAAATTACCGCGTAGAAATTTTCTGTTCTCAAAAATAAACAAAAAAATATTCTTTTTTTTTTCTAAATTTGTCTCTCTCTCACTCCATCTCTCTTTGTCTCTTTTTGTTTTTCATTCTTTTTCTCACTTGGTCTCTCTTTATCGGTCTTTATCTTTCTCTTTTTCTCTGTCTATCTCTCTCTTTATTTTTTCCTCTTTTTTTCTTTATCTTTCTTTTTCTCCCTCTCTCTCCTTTTCTTTCTTTTTGTTTTCCTTTATTTTTATTTTTTCTCTCACTCTAATTTTCCTATATTTTCATTTTTTTTTCTTCTTCATCATTGTCTTCAACATTTTTTTTTCACTTGCTTTGAGAATCTCGTTGTAACGGCTTGTCCGTCAGTCCGTCAGTCCGTTAGTTGAACGCATGTCAAGACAGATACGAAAGAATTGCTTTGCAGTTTAAATTCGCAGAGAATTTAAGTTATTTTTATTGTTATTTTGTTTTCTTTTTATATGTTGTCCGTCGTAAAATGTAGTTTTTTAGTTTCAGTTTCACTTCTTTTGTGGATTTTAAATTTTATTTTTCATTTAAAACTAAAATTTTAGTTTTATGTCGAGATTCAGTTTCATACTGAAATTTTTATTAGTTTTAAAATGAGTTTTTTTTCATAATTAATATTTTAAAACACCAAATTACAATAATATTTTTGTACTATTTATTACAAAGTATTTTTAATTTAATAATATTTTTAATATTTTTGAAACTTAAAAATTTAATTAGGTTTTTTGTATAATTTTAGTGTTGTTAAATTTTAGTTTATTAGAAATTTGTGTTCTTTGGTAATTTCAAGTCATTGGTAATTTTAATTCATTGGTAATTCTATTCATTAAAAAATTTTAATTCATTGATAATTTTAATTCATTGATAATTTTAACTCATTAATAATTTCAATTCATTGATAATTTCAATTCATTGATAATTAACCTTTTTGCGATTTTAAATGCCATGCATATAAAAATATGGCAAAAACAAATAAACAAATAAATAGCCATCAGGCTTCCTTTACAGCCGAACGTTAAAAGCTGAAATGTAAATTGGATGGAATAAAATGGAAATACGTAGGTACATCCCTCACTGCATTTGCAGCAACCTTTCATAGAACCTGCCCTCGATAGCAAGGAATAAACCAGATTGAAGAAACTTAGAGATCGAAATGATAAATAAGTAAAAAAGAAAAAAAGTTAAAAGTTCAGAAAAGACAGAAAAAATATGCTGAGGGTGTATAAAAGAACAAGTAAAGGAAAAAACGAGTTTTTTAACACAAATTTTAATTTCAAATACACTCGATTTAGAAATACGAAAGATGTTCAAATTAAGTTTTTTTCTTAATTGAATCCTGTCTTCTCATCCAATATAAAGCTATGCTTAAAGTTTCAGCTTCCTAGCTAGTCAAAAAGTTGGTTAAATTTTACTTGCAAGATTTGCATACAGAGAAAGCCACACACACACACAAACAGAGATTGTAACCTAAATAAAAGTTTATAAAAAGGCAAGAGAATAGAGAAAGGTTTGCAATGTATCGCTTTTGAAGTATACAACTTAAGATATATAGTAATCAAAAAATTATATAGCATAATATACATATTTTGAAGTATATGACATATATAGAAATACGTTTTTAATGGTACTGGTAGCTGACTGGTTTGATGATCATCAATGAACTGGGATTTAGCTGAATTCAGGATAATCACCAATGAACCAGGATTTGAACCCTCTCAAAAATAAAAAATTTATCCAGTTTTCGGTCAAAAAAATAACCGTTGTGCTAAATGTATTCAGTAAAATACTATTTATATGCTTTTATTTCACTTTTCCGGATGTTCGCTGACGTCTTCGGATGTCCGCGGTGATGATGATAATGATGACGACGACGATGACAACTTTCAACGTCACAGTAAACATAAACAACCTTTGTTTATTATTTACCGGGATAATATTTTTAGGATGCGATTTCGCTATGAAGTTTGGTTACTGCTAGGAGCATTTCTTAAAAGTATTTTAATTTTTTTTAATGATAATTAACTGTTTAAATTATTTTATTTCAACACAAAATTATTTCTTATTACAAAACAATTACAGAAAGGTGAGAAAAAGTGATAATTGTGTTTTCGGAATTAGTTTGCTAATTTCCTAAAAAAAAAGTTATTTAAAAAATTGGGAGAAACATATTCGGTAAGCTGAAATATAGCGGAAAACGTTGAATCCATTTTTTCCGCTGAGCATTTTCTCATTTCGCAATTTACCAAGCACTCTATTCAAATCTGTAACGTGTCCTACTTGCTTGTAACAGATTATAGGGTTAGAAAGAGAAAAAGTATTATATAGAGTGCAAACGAAACAAAAGAAGAGAAGAGATAGAGAGAGAAAGAAAAAGAAAAAGAGAGAGAGAGAGAGGAGATGGAGAGAAAAAGATGGAGATAGAAAGTGGGAGAAAGAGAAACACACACAAACAGACAGAGACAGACAAGGAGGAAAACCGAAAAAAAATTACTAAGAAAAATAAATCCAAGGCAACTCCGAATTATCAGCTAGAAAATTAATAAAAGATAAATAATATCTTATTAATGATTCATTTAGCAATTAATAAAAGATAAATAATAACTTATTAATGATTAATTTAGCAATAACCAAAATTAGTTAATTATAAGAAAAAGTTTATCATTAAATTGTTAATGATGAGATAGATACTTAACTCATCAATGATAAGTAAATGATAAAATAAATAATAAATTAACTTAAAACTTTTTTAAGACTGAAAAAACAAAAAAAGATTTAATTTTTTTCCGGAATACTTTATTTTTATTTGTGATTCTTGACACGATCGAATGGAAACGTTAAATGTGATTATTCAAAAGATATGTCAACATTTTATGGTTAAAACCTTCTCTTAAATGTTTTGACCATCGCCAGCTTTGTATTGGTGTGTACCCGCAAAAACGAAATCCAAAAGAAGGATAAAATAGGTAATGTGCGGAACACCGAAACTAAAAAAAACATATTTTTGCTAACGTATTGGCCTGAATTGCTTACTAAAGTTTTCAAATGGCAAACACACTTCGACAAAAAAAGGCCACAGTTTGTTTTTTATTTTTCTTTAAATTTATTACATTTGCTTATTTGGCTTATTTATAAATTTCTTTAACATGAATTATGGGTATAATAAATATTAAATACTAGTTATAAACCGTCGAAAATGATTGAAATTACAGTGTAGGCACAAATTTCAAAAATATATTTGGAAATAATAAGTGCTGATCAATTAAAAAATGTTTAATCTTCTTAAGCCAAGTTTTTTATTTCAAATTCTTGTTTTACAAAAGAAATTCAAGGTTTTAAAATTAATTATCTTCTAAAATGTTTTAATGTAATTTAAAGTAGATTTAAAAACAAATTTAACCAGTGAAAAATATTTCTAGCATTAATTTAGTGATGCTATGTTTCTTAATTATAAAGTGTTTGCAAAAGAGTATATTTAGTAATAAATTTCATAGCTAGATGGAGTTGACAGAATTTTTTATGCATTTAGAATTTATGAGTGAGACATTTTTATGAGTGAGATAAATTAAATTTAATCAACAAAGTTGAAATTAAAAAAAATAAATTTAACTGAATATCAAAATTAGTTTGGGTTAATAAAAATTATGTTTAGAAAAACATAAACAAACTAACTTATCTACATATACCTATAATTTCCTATGTTTGTATGTATGTTAGCAAATTGTAATATATATATATATATATATATATATATATATATATATATATATATATATATATATATATATATATATATATATATATATATATATATATATATATATATATATATATATATATATATATATATATATATATATATATATATATATATATATATATATATATATATATATATATATATATATATATATATATATATATATATATATATATATATATATATCTTTTTCTGAATTTCTAGCAACGTTTGAAGCCTGTCATCACATGAGGATTAGATTTGAATTGATTGATTTTTCTCTACTGACCTCCATCTTAAAACTCCTTCTTCTCAAATCCATCTTTCATTCTTTCCTCTTACACGCGTCTGCTCTTTCTTTCCACGTAGATTTGTTCCGTCGGTGCTAATCGCTTCACAATTCCAGAGGATTGACAGCCATTTTGCCGTCACTCGTGCAAAACAACAAAATTGGGCTTTCTCGTTCATTTTCGCTTCCATTTTTTTAATGATAAAATTATTTTGTATTCTAAATATTAATTTTAGATACAATTTTCTTGAATTAAAGCACAAATTTTTATTACATCAAGGTATAATATAATTTAATATGGAACACACACACACATACATACATACATACATACATACATACATACATACATACATACATACATACATACATACATACATACATACATACATACATACATACATACATACATAAATACATACATACATACATACATACATACATACATACATACATACATACATACATACATCCATCCATACATACATACATACATACATACATACACACACACACACACACACACACACACACACACACACACACACACACACACACATACATACATACATACATACATACATACATACATACATACATACATACATACATACATACATACATACATACATACATACATACATACATACATACATACATACATACATACATACATACATACATACATACATACATACATACATACATACATACATACATACATACATACATACATACATACATACATACATACATACATACATACATACATACATACATACATACATACATACATACATACATACATACATACATACATACATACATACATACATACATACATACATACATACATACATACATACATACATACATACATACATACATACACACACACACACATACATACATACATACATACACACACATACATATATACATGAGTCAAATGTCGTTATATAAAGTTATATGCTTTTAATTCCATCCCATTATCTTTTCACGATAGGTTTAAACAAATTTAAACAGACAAATAATGCCTATGCACAGAATCGTCCTTGACCTTCTATAACAATTTTAGTTTTCCATCTGCTCCATGCCACGCAAACAGCAAAGATCGAACACGCTGAGCGGGAGCGGACCACGAAAATGTCACATGAAAAATTGCCATGCATCCGCTCCGTCATTGCGAACACGTTCAAGCATGCACGAACGAACAAAAGAAATTCTTTATCATAAATCTCAAACTGGAAAATTGTTTTGAAGGGAGACTTGTGGATGTTCGAGACCAACGCCCGTTCATGAATTAGCAAGATGGAACAGTTTTCCTTCCGGAAGATATTGATTCGGAAATTGAACTTGATTAAATAACGAAATTTTGTTTTATATATAATTTCTAGAGAAATTGCTTCGCTTAAATATTTTTAAACGCTAATACATCGACCGTTTGCAATTTTCTGGGAATAAAATGGAGAGCTATTTTTTAACATTTGTACGGAAAATAGCAAAGGTTTTATACGCACTGTTGTACTGGAGAATATTTCAAGAATAAATGTCCAACCATAAACAAAATCAAGAGGCGGTTGTTTCGTAGATCCTTTAATCCCACGTATGAATAGGCATCCATGTCAGAAAAATGCTTCTCTATCTGCTTCGACATTTTGCAAAAGTTTTTCGTTTATTTTGTTATGCATGAAAACTATTTTTTTCTTTTTTGAAGATTTTTCTATATATATCCATATAGAAAAATTAAAAACAAAAATATTTAATTCTTGTTTAGTTCTATTCTAATTTTGTCGACCTCAACTTTGAGATGAAAATTAATAACATAGGAAACAAACTGATTGAATATAGTCATTTATAATTATCATATTAATGTTTAAAAAAAAACAAAAATAAACTGTGTATCAAGTCTTAAAATGCAAGTAGATGGTGTAGAAAGTTGTGACGAGTGTCATTAACATCCAGGCGACAATCAGAACAGCAATAATGTCACCAACTAATGCCGGAGTCATGCCAATGTCACTGCATTAACAGAGATAAGTTTAATATATTGAATAAATTTTGTTACTGCTTGGCTACGTTTATATCGTAGATAGATACCGTAAAACGGGGTGACTTTGCCCGTGCGGGTGACTTTGGCCCAAAATAAATCAACCTATATTTTAAAGTACAAATTATATTTCTATGAACAATTATGCTAAAAAGGTGTGCATAGTAGTGATGTATGGCGTGACCTAGCGAAAGTTTAAAAAAAAAATTTTTTTAATATATTTTTATGCGTTTAAAGGCTGGGCCAAAGTCACCCGCACGGGCAAAGTCACCCCGTTTTACGGTACGTGACAAATTTCCAACGATCAAAGTTAAACTTATAAAGTATTATTTTTAAAGCTAATTAAGTGAAAAGTGATCTCTTCAGTAGCGAGGCGTCCAATATTATGATTGATTGCTTGAAGAAGGGGAAAATCAAGTTTTCTACTTTTACCCTACTTTATCATTTTTCAGCTTAGTTTTAATTCTTAATTTTTAGCATAGTTTTTTTTTATCAATAGTCTTATCAACCCGGCAAGGTTGTATTTAAAATTTAAAACTATAGAAATTGATAAACCTCATTTTGTGGAAAGAGACTCTCGAAACAATTAAAATATTTTTATTAAAATAAACGTACAGTGGTTAGGTAAACAATGACGCACGTATCAATTTTGTAATTAGAAAGAGCATGAATTTTTTTAATATTAAAAAAACTAGCACAACACTATTTAGATATTCGTTTATGTTAAGCGACCTATACGAGTGCATGCTTTTTTTTTATTTTCGTGATCTTGCTGTCCAGTCGATTAGGCCGATTAGGGTGAATAGGGGATTGAATCTGATAATATTTAGATTAAATTTCAGAGCGTTTGCTCTTTCATTTTAATTTGTTAAGTTTATTTATACTTCTCACATGCAATCCTTTAAAGTAGCAGGTGTCACGTCTATTCTAGGTTAGTTTTTCTTGTATAGTTTTAATAAAAAATTTTAAATAAATTATTTAGTTTGATTGATTGATTGATTGATAAAATAAGCCGTTTTTGAAATTTAGTAGCAGAAATAGTTTATTGTTGGTTAGTAGAGTAGAGTCTAAAAAATTATTTTTAAATTCACTGTTATGTCAAACATGAAATGGGCGTTTCTAATCATAAGAATATACTTATTGATGTTTACAGCTAATAATTTTTCTTTCCATCTTATCTCACTTAAGCCGTAGTGACTATCACTAAAGGACTAAAGTAAAAGTTGCTCTTGGGTGTCAGAAGTTATTTTCCATTCAAATGCATCAAAAGTGTGGCTGAAAAAAGAGACTGTTAAAATTACTATAAAAGCTCAGATACCTTAAGCGACTTTTGCCCTCACTAATCTCATCTCTGAACAATCTAACTTGAAATCTTTCTCCTACAATTGTATCTATCCGATAGATTAAATCGCATTCCTATTCAACACTTTTTTGGTTAGCGGTCTTTTTCTTCCCACGGTGCATGGTTATATAGTCATTGTTTTTTCTTATTGCAAATTTTTTGTCACTATTTGCTTTCCAGCCAGACCTTTAGGATGCATATCTATCATAATTTTGTGGCAAATGACCTTTGAGAACCAATAACTTTTTTGATTGATGGAAACTAAGTACAGACTAGAGTATTGGAGTGACTCAATTAGAAGCTAGATAGACTCTAGCAGACTAGCAAAAGGTGGATAAGATCCATAAATGTCCTGATGAAGAATTTAAAAAGTTCTTCTTGTTCTTAAATGTAAAAGTCGTATTATTAGGATGCCACTTCGTGAAATATTGCCTATTCTTATTCCTTAAGCTCGTGACAAGAATCACTTATTTTTGACTCGTTATCAGATGAACGATTCACAGACCACATTTGTGCTTTTTTTATATTTTATTCAGGACGAGTGCGATCATCAGAAACGTTAAAGACATTTCCGAGATGTTACAGGGAAGGTTACTCATGTCAGGATATCCAAAAACGATCTTTTCACCTCTTAGCGAAGAAAGAAGACCAGGATCGATTGTGGCAAAACTGTAATCAAGCTTCACGTTTTAGTCTTACGAAGCTGAGCCGAAACGTCCACCACAACCTAAAAAACGATGAAAATCAAAATTCCAAAAAGATTAAAAACGAAAACGAGGTTCAATCCGACAAGACCGGCGAAGTCGAAAATCTTTCTCATGCCAAAACACCGAACGAGATCGCTTCACAGCACAACGATCGCCGTAGCGACGGGACGGCAGCAGGAGAAGAACCCGTCGTCAAGGAAGGAATTCTTCTTAGATTCAAAAATACCTACAAACGGCACGGAAAGATTTTCATCGCTGTCCATTTAGCTACTTCTTCCGTTTGGGCTGGATCTTTTTATTATCTCGTTTCTAAGTAAGCCAGACGTATGTATGTTTATATACATATGCGTGTGTGTGTGTATTTAGTTATTTAATAGTCAAACATAAGTAAGCCAGAAGTATGTATGTTTATATGCATATATGTGTGTGTGTGTATTTAGTTATTTAATCGTCAAACGTACTGAAATTATTAACACAAAACATATTTCTCCTTGCAGCGGTGTCGACGTCATAGAGATACTACGTTGGATGGAATTCAGTCAATCGATCATCGACAAATTCTCGTCTCCCTCCCTGGGCCATTTGGCGACGACCTACCTGCTTTACAAGTTGGCCTCGCCGCTCAGGTACACCGTAACTGTCGGAGGCACTCACTGGATCGTGAAGTACCTTCAGAAGAGCGGTAAAATGCCTGCGACTCCAGAGGAAAATAAAATCAGATCACTTTTGAAAGAAGGCGGAGTTAAAATTAACAAACCGTCGTCTTCTAAAACATCCCAAAAATGATTGCAAAATTTTATGACAGTTTAGAAGAATTGGTTGTCAATAATTTGATAAATAACCGGATTTTATGCTAATATTTCGATGTTATGCTTGAATAAACAATTGCTGGGTCATTATTTCCTTATCGATGTTATTCCGAATGTCGTCAGCTGACAATAAAAAAACTCATGACGCTTTTTTGAATATTTCTTGACTCTGAAAAGAAATGTCAAAATGCAGTAATCGAAATACACATACGTATATCTACCAGGGTGGGGATTTGAGATTGATTTCGTTACAATGCCATGGAATGAATAACACAAATATAAGCAGCAAAAAAGAAAATTTCCATGGATACAGAAGACGCAGTACGATCGACGTTCACAATTGCAACGCCGAGGACGAAAAACATAATTGTTCCTTCGTGGTTCGTGGAAGGCACAAACAATTCATTACAAAACACTGCAAAAAAGATAAAATTAAACAGATTTGAAAACTTTTTATGATTTCATCGATAGAATTCAATAATACGGTTATAAGTACAAGAAAACGTCCCGCGACCAACTAATCTGCTTGCTAAAACATTTATGATATATATATATATATATTACATAATCAAAATATTACAAATGACGATGAATTAATGATTGAACACAAAAATTTTGGCTAACACAACACCACAGCAACGTCAGTAAACAATAAATTAATAGAATTTCTTGGCGGCGGACTCTTTCCTAGCTTTGTAAACAAGGTAACCGAGCACTGCTGCGAGATGCAAGACGAGGAAAAGACCAAGATAAGTTGTAGTTATGCACGAAGATGACTGAGATTGAGCCTGACTGAAACTGCTTCCGAGCAACTTTATTTCCGTTCGCAGGCTTTCCAGATGATCTTGAAGCTCTTTAGTAGAGCTAGAAGATTCAGGAACTTTGAGATTTGACACTTTCGAGTTTACGTCGTTCATCAGATGCTTCAAATCTCTGACATTTTCGGACAAAACTCTCTGACCGTTGGATAGAATATCTAGATCATGTTTTTCAAGACCTTGTTGATGCTGCTGCGCTGGTTTATTCTGGCTAATCATCGTCAGCATTGAGAGTTGTCTTTCTTGTCGTCCGACAATTTCGTCTAACTTTGCGAGAGTCGACTTGACGAGACGAGATATTTCGTTTTGCCCCTCGAACATCAGGCGCAGATCGCGAGCATCTTGGCTTTCGAAAACTTTCTCTTCGTCGATGTCGTCTGCTTTCGTTTTGGGATGGTCTTTCCGATATTCCTCCCTAGCCTTTTCCAGTTTTTCACGATACTCCTCATACTCTTTTTCAATTCGCTGACGTTCACTCTCTGGCAATTCAGTAGAACTAGCTGATTCGGAAGGAGGAATAAGTCTGTGAGTTACGAAAGCAATGACATCGTGATCGTCGGCCAAACCGCCTGTGGCAGCGGAAACACCGAAATGTCCGCTCGGCGGAAGAGAAACATCTTCAACTCTCATGCACATTTCGTAATCTTCTTCGTTATTACTCAATCCGTTGTGGAAGTAAATGGTGAGCGCTTTTTTGTAATATTCGATTTTCACCCTGACTGGAAACGGCCTGTTCCTGAAATCCCTCAAACATCCGCCGAGTTGCTGACTCGAGCCGTCGGCTTCGTGGTCGTACTCTTTCGTTCCGTCGTTCACCATGGCCATTACGTACGGATTGTTGTGCTGCGCGTCGTTATCGAAAGAATCAAAAAATACTCCTAAACCGTTCCACTTGTCGCTGCTTCCAAAAACCGGTCCTTCTTGACCTTGATTCGCAGTGTACCACACGGCCAGACCGTCGGCACCGACTCTTCCTCGTCCGTTTATTCTGAACAAAACTTCAACCTGCCAGTGGTCGTATGTGTTCTTTTCTTTGCACCATATTGCACCTTTTTTACTTTTCAACGAAGGTGTTATACGAACAGATTCGTCACTTGCTATTGCACTACCTGAATGTTCCCAAAACGGAATCGTTCCGTCCTTCAGAACAAGGTGAGGACCTTTGAAACTTAATTTGTATTCAAACCTGCGAAAAACGTCTTGTTCGCCATTAACAAGAACCGCAGAAACAATTACACAGATTGTAGAAATGAAGAACAGATGGTCACGATATCTCCATATGTTCAGAGTTGTGAATGAAGTTGTGAGCATCATTGGACGTTAATAAAAAATACTTTCAATTAAACCTACACAAAATTATAATCTGCAGTTTGTTAAGCTTAAGCATACGATTCGCAAAAGATTTTGGTGACGTACTAAACTACAAGACTACAAAATATCGCTAAGACGTTTACGTGCACACCCCTGATTCGTGAGAAACAAAATGTCAAGCTTCATTCAATTTTTTTCAAACAATTTTTTATAATTTATTTAGTATGTTTTTTAAAATTAATAAATTGTTTTAACAATTACTGGAATCAGGAGTCATGCATAGTGTTGCAATATATGTCCTTGAATTTACGATAAGGTACTGTATACTATATAAGTTAAATTTGATTGAAGTATAGTATACATGCTGTAAATATATTATTTTAAGCAGTAAGATTTTTTTATCACGATTAGTCACAAAAGATTAAAATGATGTCGCAAAACAACATACTCCATCTATATTTTTAAATTAAAACAAGTGACTCAAAAAATTAAGTTTTTTAAAAACACACTTTTATATTATTGATTGTGATATAAATATATATATATATATATATATATATATATAGTAGAATCTAAGTTCGTTGTTATTGTTTTTGCTCGGCTGGGTCGCATGTGCTTTTTTTAATATTTGTTTTCATTGAATTAAATTGCATTTTTTGTTAGAGCTAAAAATGGGAAAAAAGAAAGACAAGAAGGGCAAAGGAGTGGAAAAAACGCAGATGAAAGAACTTAAAAATGCAGAAAAACGTTTGAAAAAAGAGCTTTCGGAATTGGGCGAGGTTAGAGAACTAGTAATAATAAAGTAAAGTAAAAAGTATAGAAACAGTATTAATCAAAAAAATAAATGAATAATAATTTGTTATTTTATTTATTATGGGGTAATCGCTAAAAAGTATGTAGATTTTATTCTAATAAATAATATAGGATTTTTGTTAACTGAAGTAATTATCCTTTATTTAACTTAATTTCTTAAAATTGTCTTTTAAACATTTAAACACACTAAAAAATCGTGTGCAGATTTTTATTTTATTATATAAAATCTCTAATTTGTATCGTAGTTGTATATGCATAAGTGATAAAAATTCTATACTAAAAATTCTACATTGCACATCAGGATGCTATCGATTCAGTAATATCTCAGCACAACGAAATAAACAAGACAATTGTAAAAACGTCTGAAAGTCCGTGCGACCCACCCACGCCGAGATGCAATATGACATTGAACGCTCATCCGGATAAAGACATTCTTATTATGTTTGGAGGAGAATATTGTAGTGGCAAAGAGGTGAGAAAAATATTTGTAATTTTTGTAGTTCTCCATGTATTTTTGTAGATTTTCATGTATATTTTGTTGTTTTTCATGTTTTATTATATATATATTTTTTAAATAATTTATGCCATTTTTTTCCACTCAAACTTTGCAGACTACACTGTACAATGACCTCTTGTTTTACCACATTAAATCCTCGTCATGGACTCGCGTCATAGCACCGAATCCGCCAGTTCCCAGGTGTTCACACCAGGTGAGTACTTTGATGTGTACCTGAATTTACCTAGAATGTACTCAACCAGTTAATCTATCTGAGTGCCCACAAGAATTTGGGAGTTCCACATACGAATGGCTTCTAAATTAGCATACAACATCGCTACAATCTCACCTTATCGATTTGTATTCAGGTTTTAAATTTTATAAATAATTTATTTTATTTTTTCCATCTTACAGGCTGTAACATTTCATCAGGGTGGAGGACAGCTCTGGATCTTCGGGGGAGAGTACGTCAATTCCAAGCAGACGCAGTTTTTCCACTTCAACGACTTGTGGGTTTTCCACTCGAGCGACAAGCGATGGGAGAAAATTGAGTAAGCTCGAGAAAATAAATATTTTATATTAAATTATATCATAATAATAATAAGCGGTTACTTTTTATTGAAAATATAATATATGTTTTAGTAATTGTCTTAATTTATGTTAAAATTATATTATATATATTATAATAATTGTATTATTATATATCAAAATTATACCATAATATTTTTTTCTTTCAAAGCAATAATAACTAAAAACATAAATATTTTATATTAAATCATATATTATAGTAATTGCATTATTTTATATCGAAATTATATTGTGATATTTTCTTTCAATGAAGCGATGGTAACTAAAAAAACAATTCTTCTATAAGATCTGCGGAAACTACATTGCAATATTTTTTTAAATTTTAAACCGAAAAAAACTGCCCGTGGCCTTAAAGTCTACCTATTGACACTAAATATCGTCAAATTTTTGTTTTCCATTTCATAATTTAAAAAAAAAAAATCCCTCTTAAGATCCGCGGGTGGACCACCTCCTAGAAGCGGTCACAGGATGGTTTCGTGTCGTAAGATGATTTTCATATTCGGTGGATTCTTCGATAACACGATGTGAGTTTTTTAATTAAATTTGAAGTTGTATTGTGAATTAATAATAATAATAATAATAATAATAATAATAATAATAAGTGTATTTATATAGCGCCAAGATTAGCTGAGGCACTTTCAAAAGTCCCCGAAAATATTTTAAAATAATAAGTTTTTAATTTCTTCTTGAAAAGTTCCGTCAACTCAGTTGAATTAAATGTTAATTTTTTTCTTATTTTTTAAAAAAATTTATTTTTGTTTACGACGGACGTCAGATCGTACAGGTACTTCAACGACTTGCACGCCTTCAGCGTCGAATCTCGCGTCTGGTTGAAACTTCAAATCTCCGGACTTCCTCCCTCCCCAAGATCGGGTTTTTCATTTTTTTTTTCAATTTTATTCAGAACACTTTTTTAATATTTATATATATAGATTAATGATATCTCACCAGACTCTAATTATCGAACAAAAATGTTTTAACACTTTTTTCTTAAACATTTCATTAATAATCTCTTATTGGACTCTTTAAATATCGTTTTTTTTTCTTATCTCGTCTGCTGTGTGGTAAGAATCAGCTGACGGGTCTATGCTCGACTGGGTCGATCGATAGTAAACTGCATCGACGAGATATGAATTAAATCAAAATACAACATTTTTTTTTATCACACCAAGGATGCGTAATGGCTGTCACTCAAGACCAGTGCAACATCATGGTTTACGGAGGTTACAGCAAAGAGAAAGTCAAGAAGGACGTCGACAAAGGACACATCCATGGTGACATGCACATACTCTCAATCGACGGTATCTAATTTCGTTAAATTTTAAAATAATTATTTTCTAATTAATTTTATTAGGCTACTGGGTTTGTGATCGTCTCGTTCGTTTTTCCAGGAAACAAAACGAAAGCAGACCAGGATGGTCAACCGTTGGCGTGGAAATGGTCGACGGTGAAGCAGACCGGTCACGTTCCTCCGCTCAGGTGCAGTTCGTCTCTCGTCGTAACCAGTAGCAACCGGGCCGTCATGTTCGGCGGGATCAGCGATATGGTAAGTCGATGAAAAAATACGTCGAGTCGTAGTCGTCGCTGGAGTGCTGCACAGACATGGCCGTGATTTTTTTTAGAGGAGTTTTCAAACGGGCTGGATCAAGATTTTTCGAATTTTAGGCCTCTAAACGAGTCGGGCCTAAAATTTCGACTTATAAAATTGGCGCATGTGCAGTACTCTATAGTCATCACATAATCGAAGAGTGACATAATAGTCTTACAATGTACATAATAATTTCTGATGTCTATACGTGTATTGAAGATTTGAGTGACGTGCTACAATCGTCATTAATTCATTTTGGCGCTATTTTATCGACGAGATATTATTAGTTATACTTTATTTATGATAAGTTTTTAATTATTATTTTAAAACATTTTTGTTCACCTCTGCTCTATTTTTCTGTTAGTTGTAGTTGCTTTTGGTCATGCTAGATGCTATCTAAACCCTTTTGAACTTTGACCATCATTATATATGAATTAATTAAATAAATTATTTACAATTTATTTATTTATTTATTATAGAATGAAGATGAAGAAGATGTTGAAGGATGTTGTTTAAACGATATGTATCTACTCGAAGTCGATAAAGGAAGATGGCATCCACTTGTTCTCAGGTTTTCTTTTTTTTTAATTTGATGAATTTCTTATTTTTAAAAGCTTCACATTAAACTGCTAAAAGGGCTTTGATGCAAATTGTGAATTCAAAAATCTTACAATAACTCCAATGAATCCACTTCTAATGATTCTAAAATTTGGCACTCCTGCTACTACTAAGTTCTGAAAGCACAATTTGATAAAGTTTCGGAGCATGTAAACATATAACGTAAACTTTTGATTCTATAATTAAACCCAACACACTTCATTTCTTAGCCGATTGGCTAACATACAACCAAGTTTTTTAATTTATATACCACCTTTAAATTTTGTCAAGTTTTAAGATCTAAGTAAGCGCGTATTTATAAAAAAGTAAAAACTGAAAATTTTATATTACCTTATTTAAATTTTAATTCCAATTATTATAAAAAAAACAGATATACAAAATATATAATAATTACAATAAAAATATATAATCGTCTTTCAGAAAGCCTAGCGAAAACGCTGCTATGAAAAAAAGAAGAAGATGCCAGAAAAGGGATCACTCTGATGATTCAGCCTCCGATTCCAACGAAGAAGGTTCAGAAGATCTGTCTGAAATTGATCGAAACGTGAAAAAGATCAAAGTCGCCGGCGGGAATGCCGCAGTCGAATCTGCCAAGGTTGATAAAGACGTGGACGTCCGAGAGGAAGTCTTCAAGGTTACCGTGGCTACGAAATTATCATCTCAGGTTTGTTTTTTTTTTAATGTAGTTCTATAAAATTTAGATTTAATGTTTATATATAATAAAAAACAATAAGATAAACTTATTGAACTACAACAATATAATCCTGTCATATCAAAGCTTAGAGGATCCTCAAAACTACTTTAAAAGTTGTATTAACATCATAATCGGTAGGGTTTGATTAATAAGCTTTGGCATGAACCGAAATTTAGCTATAAGGCAGTTATAATTTCTAATTTTATAATACATAAAAAAATGTTCATAATTACGTAATTGTTTGGAAAAATTTCAGTCGAGCATGGAATGCCACGTGTCGACGTCCGACCAACTGGAAGAGTCCCAGTTCGCTCCGTCAGCCCGGATGAAGCCGATGCTGGCGGCGAAACGAGGGTTGATGTACCTGTACGGGGGCGTCCGCGAAGAAGGGAGCAGGCAGATCACCTTGTCTGATTTTTATAGCATCGATCTTCAAAAGATGAACGAATGGAATGTCATAATTCCGCAGGGAGATCTACCGATGGTCGTTTGGATGATAAATCTTTTTTTTTTGTTTTAAACTTTTTAAATATTTAGTGTTTAAATATTGATGTATTTAAATAATATTATATATTTTGTCATTTCAGGACTGGGAGGATTCCGAAGACGACTCGTCATCGGATGAAGATGACAGCGATGATGATGAATCAGACAGTGAAGATTCAGGTGAGTTAATTCGTTGTTTTCTCTTCTAGTTCAAATATACGAACATCGCGAGTGATTTAATTCTTTGACTTCAGAGAGCGAAGATTCGGAGGAAGAGGAAGAAGATGATCCAACCAGGTCCGGTCCGAGAAAAAAGGAGGGCGAAGATTTCGAAAAATATTTCGACAGGACTCGAGAAACGTGGAAGAAGAAAGCCGTCAAAGTTGCAGAGAAGGAAGGAATCAAGGCGAGCTCGAAACAAATTGAAAAAGCTGCTTTGAGAATGGCTCAGGAATATTGGGAGAAAATTACTTTTTCGAAATAGTTTGCTTCACATTCTAAATAAATGTAAAGATTATGAAAAAAGCTGTTTTATTGAATTTATAAATTTTCGAGTTCTTTTTCCAAATATAACCGCCAGCCTTAACAAATGTACATTCCGCCAACCAACGCCGAAAATTTCAAGGCAAACTAACATGCAACTTTATTTTGACAGCACTAAATAAATTATATTATTTAAACATATTAACCCTTTAATTCAAATGACAAATAACTAAAATCAATTCCATTGTCGAAGAAAAATTGAAATGAAAACACAAGTTATAAACTCAGGAACGACCTATTGAAACAACGCTAAGGCATAGGGAATGGAGTAGACCTGATTTTAACTCATGATAAACCAGCTAAATAATAAGCACCTAATTAAATTATTAAATTAAATATACCCTGCAGATAACTACTAAACAAATTCGATTTGATAACGATGTCCCGATTGAAAATCAAAGTCAATATTCTTCATTTCTGCCCATTTCGATGTATATCTTGTTGATGATCTCAAGATTCGGTGACAGGCCGTCCACGAAAAGCTTGAGTTCGGCGTAAACCTACAATTTTGTGAGAAAAGGGGATTGAAATAAATAAATTAGAGATTAAATTTTAATATTTAAATAGATAAATAATCAAGATTATTTATATATTAAAATATTTAGATAAAAAATATATTAAATTTACAAAAAAATAAAAATTAACAACCTCATCTTCTTTGCCGTATTGACCTCCGGCTAAAAGTTTCACAAATTCTTTCCGAGAAGGCAAAATGTGCGCGACAAGCTGATTTGATTTGAGAATGAACGATTTGAAATTATTTAATTTAAGCATAATACTTAGGTATTTTATGGACAGAGGTACTTTAATAAAAATAATTTGAAACTAGAATAATATTTAGCTAGAAATCGGTTATAATTATATTATGCTTATAAAATAAAATACTTACATACATAAAATACCTACGTACATTAAATACTTTTGTACATAAAATACCTGCGTACATAAAATACCTGCCTACATAAAATACCTACGTACATAAAACAGGCCTTGCAGAAGATAATTGTGGAATCGTTTGAGAGACAGATTGTAGGCGTGCAATGTCATGTTACATAAATTCTGAACGTTATTTTTTATTCCGCCCTCGTCCACAAGTTGGATGGAAAAATGGTAAACCAGTTCCAGACCTCTGAAAAAAAAAATTATCGAAAATTAAAATATTATTTTTTATAAAAACAATGTTATTTTTAGGATAAAATTTACTGGTAACTAAAAAAATATTAAATTCTGTTATAATATTTCTAATAGATTTTTAAAAAAATCTGCAAATCTCCTAATAGAATTATAAATCGGTTACAATAGATCCTATAGAACTAAATGATTTTGCAGAGATTCTATTAGAATTGAATGAATCACGGTATTGATAATATAATTAAATGATAATTTTAAATATTTACATATTTCAATACTTATATATTTACATATTTTAATTCTTAATAGAATCAAATAAGTGTGCAACTTATTTTTATTCAAAAACATTCAACAACAACAAAAAACCTTTTCAACCATAAAAGTGAAATTGTGGCGGGTTGTTGTTTTTCATTTTTTTCAGCTTCAAGCATGGCATTCAACGTGCTGTACTTCACTGGATCGACGTCGTATTTATTTCTCAACGTCTGAAGATTAATTCATTTTAATTCAAATAAATCAAATCTATTCAATAATCTTAATTTAAACATTCGAATATAAACTAACAATTAATTTCAAATTTGATTTTAACGAAATCGAGTTTCGATGTTAATGAAAGCGGTAGAACTTACAGTAATGTTGCCCGATATGTCCGATCTAGTCCTGTGAAAAGCTGATTTTAAAAACGACGGACCCAAATAGTCTGCAACGAAACCCGCCACTTTCAAGACAATGCCAAAGAATGATTTAATAATATATATAAAAGAGACAAACTTTATACCTATGATGACGAGTATTTCACTGGAAGCGTCAAGGAATGGAATGGTTTCGATCAGATTTTCAGTCGTCGGCGGAATAAAATGATGTACAACTTTGAATACGAATGACATATTTGCAAGTCACGCAAACACATGCAACAGAGAGAGAGAGAAGATGAACATATATTAATAACAGCAACTGTTCTCCTTTACGATAAATCGAAATAGGAAATATTCATAACGTTAATATATCTCGTTCTACTAATAAATTAGCGTAATTAAAATATATAAACAACATATACATTTATTATCGTTTAATTGATCAAATAAATTAAAAAAAAACAACAAAGATATGCTTTATTATTTATTAATTATTTCCGTTTAGATTTTGCGAATTTAAGCAAAATTTTTTCGATTCTTTTCCTTGCCGTGTTGCTTTCAAGCGCTTTCACGTCGACGAGTTCCGATTTCTTAGACTTTTTCCTTTTGCCGGAAGGAAGAACCAGATTAACTCCCGTGGCTGCGGATATTTCCGCTTGAACGATCGGATCTCTCCAGGAGTTTCTCTGTTTATTTTCCCGTTCGATAGCGAGAGCTTTCGTCCATCCGGGTTTGTTTGGCCGACCGGTTTTATCGCGAGGTATGATGACGCCGTGAAACGGACACTTGTTCTTATTCGCCCGAAAACACAGTTTTCCGTTCGACATCGGAGCTCTACACTTCCAGCTGGAAGCATTTAAAAATTCCCAAAAATCATCTCGCAAACTGGAAGAACCACGATTTGATCCTCCTGCCGATTCAGAACCTGCAACCGACTGGTTCTTTTTGGAAAGCGGGGAGGTGCTTACGACTCTGCCGGGACCGCTACATTTTCCCGATTCCAGAACGTCCTGGTTACTACAATCGAAACAACCGATAGAGGGCACCTCAACAAACTCGTCACAATCGCTATCGTCGCTCCCCCGAACATCCTCTGACGTCGTCTCTCCGCCTTTCACGACATCTATTCGATTAACTTTCTTGAAAATCTCTTCGATGCTGATCTTCAAGTCGATCGCTCGTTTGACGCTCTCCTCGCCCGCTCCGCACTGCCCGAAAACCTTTAGGATCTTCTGCAGCGTCGGTAAAGATTTTCGAGCGAGAAACTCTGTTTTTTCGTTCATCGTGTTTATAATTACGGAGTTGTCTTCGCTTTCGGCTATCGGGATCGATCTGTCGCAGTTCAGATCAAAAATCAGCGACAGCGGACGATTGGAGACGCCGTGACTTCTGTACGACGAAGGTCTCCTGCAAAAGACACCGTCTTCGTCGTAACTGTCATCAACGCCACCATCATCATCATCGTCACCATCTTCATCATTATGATCATTGTTTTCATGTTTCGCATCCACGACGGTACTATCAGATAGGGTATCGTGAGTTGTATTCTTTATATTTTCTTCGCCCGCCAATTCCGAATTGCTCCATTTGACTGAAAACACATCGAACTCAGACGGTTTTGGTAGAAGAAGACCGAGGCAGCTATCCACTTCAGTCAAACAAGGTTGAGCTTCCCTGACAAGTTCTGCGAATTGGTCTAAAGCCACGTTGAGTCTAATTTGTTTTGCTGAATCGAATTTCGCTTCTTCTCTAACTTCGCTTTCGTTTGCGACGTTCAATAAGACATCGTCGAAGCTGATGTGCTTGCAATTTTTTAGATAATCGAAAGCCAACTGCAGTTGCTTGTAGGCGCTGCCAAACTTTTCGTGCCAGTTTCTAACGAATCTGATGCTTTGCAACTTAAGTTCTTTTGCAGCATACAAAGGAACAGGCAAGGGAAGCATTTTGTTGATTCCGATCGCCAACTCGGCGAAACCTTGAAAATGTGGCAGCAACAGATCTCTAAACGAAGCAGATCTGACGAACAAAACGTCTATAATTTGCACAGCAGATAATCTTATTTGAGACTGGTTTTTTTGCAACTGAGACCAGACCAAGTGAAAAGCTCTGCTGACGTTCTCGTCTGAATGTTTACACAAAAACTTCAGACGCTTGCACTTTACTTCGTCGAGCGTCGGTCTGCCAGATGTTGTCATCTCCTCGATGATTCGCAAAAGCTCTGCGTTATTACACTCTCCGGTGATAGCTTCCATGTGTTGTTCCCGAAGAGCTAACAAAAAATGCACAAACATACATGAAAATAAAATCACAATTAAATTATGAGTTTTTAATAGCTCATATATGTTGCATGGAACCAACTACCTAAATCTATCCGAAGTGCTGTTCTAAATGAGTACTTCAGAGCATTGTTAAAAAAAACACTTTTTTAATTTGACATATTGTTAATAGCATTCTTAGTGCAAGACTCTTGTTTTGTTTTAGATACAATAAATAATAATAATAATAATAATAATAATAATAATAATAATAATAATAATAATAATAATAATAATATGTGGCAAACATACATGAGCCATAATAATAACTAACAAAAGTATAACATATGAGTAATCTTTCACATAAACGGCACGCTGTGTGAAAGATTAATACATTCTCGGCTATAATTAGCTGTAAACACGATGAAAGAAAAGGGATAGTTAGGGTTGTAACAAAATAGGACTATTTTATTGCAAGATTCGACCCGGGCCGTTTATGTGAAAGATAACCAAATATGATATACAGCCCCCCTAGTAATTAGTAGTACTAGTACTGGTGGCCTTTCTATCAATTAATTAATTAATTAATTGATTAATTACAGTGGTACCCCCCCCCGAACTAACGGTCCCCCTTTTTTACGACCGGATTTTTGTGGCATTTTCAAGATCGTAAAAGGAAAGGGTAATACGACTGTACTCAATACCTTTTACTTTCTTACACTATATTACATAGCTATTAGTATTATAAGTATTAGTAGCAGATTGACCGAAATATTCGATTTTAATTTAATAATTAAGTGATCAGCTACTAAGTTAAATGTTTGCCTAAATGTTTTAAACACATAACAATAAAAAAAAAGTTATGAATCACAGTTTTTAGTAGAAGTAAAAGCTGACAAAAGGTTAAAAGTTACCCACCCACCTAATAATATAATTCCTAAAGTTCCTAACGTAAACAACAGAAACGCACTGACTGAAATTATCACTCAAAGTTCGACATTTCAGGTGTATATTTATATTTACCTTACGACAATGAATGAATTATGTAATTAATTAAATAGAGACTTTTTCATTGTATTTACTGAATGTTTTCTGGTAGTTGCAGGTATTGATTTGACCAGATTATTGTTTAGACAAAATATTTTAATGGTACGAAAGTGCTCTAGTAAAAATACATATTGGATATTGAGACTGTACAAAATATTTTTAAGTTATTTAGGACATTTATAGGGCGCTAGGGCGCACTCTTGTGTTGTGTTTCAATTTAACAATGCTTAAACTAAAGCGTAAATTTTGTCTTCATCCTGCCTCTATTTTATAAATTGGCAAATATTTTTAAAACTATAAAAACAATTTTTTTAAAATAAGTTGGTTAATGTTTTTTATTTTATATGGTTTTACGTGTGTGTTATATATATACATATTTAATAAATTTTATTAAACCAATGTTTATTTAAATTGTGAGCTTTTGCTACCTTTAATTAAAAAACTCTCATATCTATGTTTTTAATACTTTACCGTGAAAAAATAATAAACAAAGTTTCTGAAGAAGTGAAATTGTGGTTATTATTGCGTCGAAAATGTCTTCCGAAAATAAGTTGTTGAAACCGACACTTTCAACGATTAAAGAGAAAAAAAATTCAGGACTGAAAGTTTTAGATGAGGACGCTTACATAGCGGTATAATATTAATTTGTTTCTTAACTTATCATTGTGTAAGATTTTTTAGATAGATTAGATTAGAGATTAGATTTAGTTAATTTAGTATAATAGTTAGTATAGTAACTTGTTATTTCTAAAATGAACAAACATTCAACTGAAAGTATTCCAATAATATTGAAATGTATCAATAGACATTAATAATTCATTCATTATTCAAGAGAATAATTAAAAAACTCGTTAAATTAGGTTCGATATCGGATAATGAATATTATAATAAATCTTCTATAGTAATTATTAGAAATGATAACATAGTAAAGAAAGCTGGATTGCAAAGCCAGTTTATTTTATTTACAAATTTTTGTTTTAATATCTGGTTTATTTTTTTTTTAGAATATTGAGAAAATCATAGTAAGAGACTTTTTTCCTGATCTACCAAAGCTCAGTGCCCAATTAGGGATCAGCGATGGAACTAGCCGAAGAGAAACACCGTCAGTCTGTTAGTATTTTTTGTAAGGCTGTATTTATAAGTTTATATGCTTATCATTTCGTGGAGAGGATTTGTATTTGTCATTCTGTTAGTATTTTTTGTAAGGCTGTGTTTATATGATTATCGTTTTGTGGAGAGGATTTGTATTTTTCGTTTTGTTGCAAAGACGTGTATTTGCCATTTGGCGCAATATCAAACATCATAAGGTCTTTATTGAAAATTATCCATTTACATATTTAAAAAAAATAATTATTTGTGATTTCAGTAATAATAATAATAATAAAAAAGTTTTTTGTGACAAGAATGTGTTAATTTATTATTCCAATTGTTGAAGGTGGAACCCGATGTTTTCATAAAAATCAGCTGTGTAAATAATTTTTCAAAATTAATTGTTTGTGGCTTTCGTATTTAAAAAAAATTAAATAACGTTTTTGCAACAAGAATATGCTAATTTATTATTCCAATGAATATGGTAACTTATTATTATTCCAATGAATATGGTAATTTATTATTATTCCAATGAATATGCTAATTTATTATTATTCCAATGAATATGGTTATTTATTATTCCTACGAATATGCTAATTTATTATTCAAATCATTAAAGGTGGAACACCCTCTATGTTCGGAACACCTGACACGTCTATCGGAGGGACTCCAAGTTCAAAAGGTCAGCCGTCGAAGAACCAATCGGTCGAAGGAACAAATATTTCCGAAGTAGAAGAAGCAACAGGTGAAACAATTATTTCTAAAATTATATTACTTAGAAATAATTGTATTTCTAGAATTATATTACTCAGATATAATTGTATTTCTAGAATTATATTACTTAGATATAATTGTATTTCTAGAATTATATTACTTAGAAATAATTGTATTTCTAGAATTATATTACTTAACAAATTATTTAATTTCTTAAAATGATGAAATTTCTTGTTTTTGTTTAGATGTTGATATAGAGAAAATGGACTTGAACGCGTACATGCAGAAATACACGAGCGAAGACAACAAGTCTTTCTCCGAAATCATGACCGAAGCACAGAAAAAGCACGAGGCGAAACATGCCTGGCTATACAAAACTGAATTACTCCAAATTGAAGTAGGATTATTTTATAATGATTTTATTTTTATTTCATTTGTGTGTATAAACCACTTGGTTATAATTCTAAATTTTATTTTATAAACTTGTAAAACATACGAACTGAAATGGCAATGCAACTTCACGCTTCCTGAGACTGCATGATGAGTCAAATCTGTTATTTCTTATTTATTTTGTGAGCTTATTTTTAATTTCACGAAAGATTGTTGCACACTCTAAAAAAAAAGTTGATCTTTCTAATCGAAACGTTTCTACAATCTCGAGATAAGTTGATCCTGGTTGAGCAACAGAGCCTACTACGATGTCGTCCATTATCACTAAAATTTATTTTGATTGACATATGTTGCGTTAACAACTGTTTAATAATAATAATGCTCTATTTATAAAATGATTTTAAATTTATATGTATATTAATTAAATTTATATGTATATATATATATATATATATATATATATATATGTATATGTATATATATATATATATATATATATATATTTATCATTATATGTATATTAATAAATTTATTTCTATATTTATAAATTTATATTATTTTTTGCAACAGGACGACCCGGACAACAAGAAACCTCAGATGTGGAAATATGTTGCCAAGAACGCTGTTATGTATGTCCCAGAAGGTGAATTATATATTTATAATTTTTTTTAATAATTAGAATTTTTTATGATTTGAAATAATGATCATTATAATTCAATATAATATATCTATTTAAATATATCTATTTAGTTTATTACTAAAATAAAAACTGTCGTTGTTCTAAAACTATTTTACGAATGTTGATGATAATAATAATGTTGATTCTTTAACAAAAACAGGATTAGAACTTTCTTTAAGTGAAAAGTTGGAAAAAAGTAAAGAAAGAAAACAAGAGATTTGCTACGCCAACACCCGATTCATAGAGCAGCCGTACCCGCAGCCGATCGGGGTCGACGCCGCCGCCAGGAGCGGATACAACAAGATGGAGGGTAAAATAGGGCTGGATGGAAAAGAAATTCTACCCTCGAGAACTCCAACAATGGGGGGTTACAGATTCATGGGAACGCCTTCTCCTGCTCCAGGTATGTTAAAACAATATGAGAGTACTCTCAAGTTTCTCTATTAAATTAATTAACTAGTTAGGTTTCTCTAATATTCATTAGAATAGTTTTCAATGTATTTATCGTTAAAAAATATTTTTCAAAACACACCTGTCCGTGTTGTTTGGATGCGATCCTGCAAGCCACTGGAACTCTATGAATTGACTTTTAATTTCGAAATTTCAGGTGTCGATGCATCCCCTCTGATGACGTGGGGTGAGATCGAAGGCACGCCCTTCAAACTGGACGGGTCAGACACGCCGCGTCTCAACACCCCCGGCCCGGTTTTCAAAATACCGGACGTACCCAAAAGAGATAAACTACTCCATCAGTTGACCGAGAAGGCAAGCAGATCTAACAGAGCGAAGAAAGAAGAAGCTTTGAGACAAGCTGCAGCAACATTTGCAAAGTGGGTTTAGTTTTGAACGTGTTCAGTCGCCCGCGGTTATTTACTCTTATATGAAATCATTATATTATTTATTTATTTTATTATTTGATTATCGTTATATTGTATTATATTATATTTATTTTTATTTTATATTGTATTATGTTTATGTTAAATAGTTATTTTTATTATACATCTTTTTTATTGTTATATTGCATTTATTTAATATTATATTTTATTTATTTTCATATTCAGCTCTCCAAGATCTTTCATGAGCAAGACGGAGCGTTTGCAATCCCTTTCTCCAGCCGCCCAGCGACTGATGGCCAACAAGCTCCGCCTACATTCGGACTCTCCGTTGAAAGCATCGTACACTCCAACGCGACAGGGAAAATCAAACGGCAACGACATTTCCACTCCAAAATCTTCTCCGAGAATGATAAACACGAAAAGGAGCAACGAAAGAACTTCTCTACTGACCGACAATTTATTGAATTTGCCAACGAAAAGATCAAAGGCGTCAGATTTCTTTTAACTATCTCAAAACGTTGTCCGTAAAAAATTAACTTAATGTTTATATAAAATAAAAACTTTGTAATTCTGTTATACAAAAATATATTAAATACACAAGTATAAAAAAGAATGTATATAAAACATTAAAAATAAAATACAAAATAAATTCAAAGCTTGAGTTTACATAAACGATCATCCGCTAATCGACTGTCCTTAAGTCTCGTCAGTGGGGACGCAGAGAGGAGAACATTCGACGGATCATTCTCGCGACGAGTTGGTTCTTCGGCCATCTTGACTGTTCCTCTTAACGACGATCCCTTTATTGCGGACTTTCACCGGAACGTCGCTTCCGATTTCCAGGACGTAAGTGAGAACGGAAAACAGGATGATTCCGACGGATTGAATGCCGGCCAGGACGTAAAAGTAATAATCGAGATGGCAGGAACCGTCCGAGTCTTTCCGAGGTCCGGGAAGAAACGGTGAAATCTTGCAGTTTATGTTACCGTGGTCGTAATACGAAAACCAAACGGATTCGAGCGATAGCATGACCACCGTTCCCAGGATGGAACCCAATCCCTGACTGCAGTAGAAGATGCCCATGACTATCGACTGGATTGATTTCGGTGCACAGATGTACGCCATCTCTAAGCCTGAAATTATATCAAACATTAAAAACAAAGTTTAATTTTGTATTTAAAAAAATTATATATATATTATTATTATTATATATATATATCTTAAAATTTGTTTTGAAAAAAATCAAAAATAACCTGCAATGCTGGTAAACACCTCGCTGACGGCAATGAGAATGTATTGAGGAATTTGCCAAAATATCGACATATCAGCAGCATAATATTTTGTGCAGGCTGAAAGTTTTGGACATTTTTTTTTCATATATACAAAAGCAACTTTGTGCAATCAATGTTAACTTGATACGTAATATTTGAATACCACAGTTATAACCTAAGTATATTTAATATCCTCGATTTGAGTGGCATAATAAGTTGTATACATTTAAGGATTATTTTATTACAAACCACTCAAAACTTTTAAATAACATTGAAAATTTTATATTAATCACACGTGAAAACAAGTAATATTATAATTTAAAAAAAATAAAAACAGGCTTTTATGAAATGCTCTAACGAACAATAATTTCATAGCGAAATTGCATCGTACAATTATCATCCTAGCCAATGGTGAACAAAGGATGTTTATATTTACAAATAAATTAAGAGTTTTCGTCATCATTATAACCGCGAACATCTCAGGACATCCGGACAAGTAAAAGTTAATTGAAGCGTGTAAAAAAACACATAAATACAAACCTATGTATTGAATATGAGGATGACCAGCATTGTCGTCGCCCCAATACGTTTTAAGTCTAATTCTTTCCACGCCGCCTGCGACGCACATTGCCGCCGTCGAGAAGAACATCCCCAGGAGGATGCGAAACCTGACGGTCGGACTGCACTGCTTGGAGTCGAGAAACGGATAAACGACTCGATCCAAAAACGGGACGATCAAAATGACGAACAAGATGTTGGAAATGGAAAGCCACGATGCTGCAATCTGAATAAAAAAAAACTTTTTTATTAATTTATAAATTTTTTTATCGATAAAAAATTGAAAAAAAAAGATTTAAATTAAACAACGATTACAGTCAACAAATAGTTCATATTTTTTTTCTTTAAAAGATTAGATTATTCTAAAATCTGAATCGATATAGTTTTCTTTATGAACCTCAAAATACTTTTTCACATTTTAAAATTTAATATTAATAGTATTTTTAAAATAATTGAATGTAAATTTATTTTTAAAAAGTTTAAAATAATCTTTAACGTTAAGTGTGATGTCAAAACAAAAAGAATTTGTCACAACCTTGAAAGGCTGTTGTTCGTATATAGGAAGTGTCATATTTTCAGATGTATTGACAAAATCAAGCTTCATGTGTAAACCTTGGATGAGAAAGGTTGTTTGCATCTAAAGAAAAAGTTAAGGATTTATTATTAACTTAAAATATTTAGAAAATAATTTATAATTAAAACAAGAGTTCAATTTATTTCTTTTATAAACAATTTATAATTTCTAACCTGGTAATAAACCGTCCAATAGGGAACCAAGCATAGAAATATCACAAAAATCTTCAAAAAAGCTCTCGTGTTTCTAACGTTTTCTTCCGTGCAATCGCCGCCGTTGTTCGAACTCGCTCGATCCAAGCACGATAAATTTTGTGACCCGCCTCCATCATCGTCTCCGATCGGGTTACTCCTGGAAAATCTGAAAAATTTTATAAAGTCTTACATTTTCATTTATTTTGTACTTTTTATATTTTCCATCTGTAAAAACGTAAAAGTAGACTAGCCAAGGACTTTTTCTAGGTTTTTAATGACAAGTTTTGCATTTTCAGGTTCAACCATAAAATAAGTCAGAAGCAGGTTCAGCAATAAAAGGTTTGGCTAGAAATCGTTGCATCAATTAAGCTAAGCTATTCACAGATAAGCCAATTACATTAAGCAGATTAAGCCATGTATATAGTTGCAAGTGTGCCATTGCATTAGATAAATTCAACCAATTAGAGGATTGCTCGAGCAATCAGTTTTTTTTTTCAAAAGAACAACTACAGAAAGTGAATGCTAGCTGATAAAGTGTAAAAAGTCACTCAATAAATTAATTAAAAAAACTAATTTTAATAATTATTCTACTTACTTGCATTTTATGCTTGAGCAAGAATTTTTTAAACACGATAAAACAACTTTCGATATATCCTTAAGTGGACTACCTTCTATGTAAAATTTTTTAGTATAAAACCGAGTACCTAAAATGAAAAAAGAATATTAGCTATGAAATGAAAAAAATCAAATAATTTATTAAAAGTAATAATATAAATATATGCATTAAGAAAAATTTAATATAATTGAGAAAATATTGTTTAAAAACTAAATTAATTATATTTATTACTTTATATCATTTCATGTAAATTTTAGACAAATCTCATTCTCTTACATCATTAAACTAAAACCCTATTCAATTTCCAAATCTGTTGGATTTAATATAAAATAAACAAAACAATGCACATGTTTTTCCTCTTTGAGTATGTTTTTATATGTGTGTGTCTTACTCTTTTTTTATATAAATAATGATGCAGGAAAATAAATTAAAATTTAAAAATCAATAAAGCAAACCTGAAAGAAATATTCCCCATGCCAAAATCAGTACACATAAAGGAGCAAGGTAACCATAGAAATAGCTTATTTCTTGCTGAACATATCCCAACACTCCGTAAGCAAGAAAGGAACCAACATTTATACACCAGTATAACCAATTAAAATATACCCTTAAGGAGTGTCTTCCTTTTCGTTCTACCTTTAATTTAAATATAAAAAAAAACAGTAATTATTTTACTCTTAAAAAATTCAATAAAAAAACTTATGAAACACCGTTGAATATCATCGAGATCAATCAAACCTGCTGGGCTCCGAACGGAACTATATTCACTCTTACGCAGCCGTAGCCAATGCCGATGACTGCCAAAGCCAAGAAAACTGACGTTGAGCAGGTCTCCTGCGATAGAGACGTACACGAATCACATGGAGAAGTGCTGTTGTAAAGACTATGGTTAGTAGAGTCACACCACAGGTTGATTTCCGGATTTTTGGTGCAGTTGAAAGCGTGTTTCGGGCCGTGGAAGCTAGACCATACAGAGTAACCGGTTGCATAAAAAAAGAAAAATATAGTTATAGTCCAAAATTTTCCAAGTAACGAATCAGCCACCCATCCACCGAATACTGTCATGAAGTATGATATCCCATTAAATATCATAATAGCATGAACAGCGTTGTAAGAGGACCAGTTGAATGGATGGGAATTGAGTGACAACGCCATATTACACAACAATCCATAGAATGCAAATCTTTCTGCTGTTTCAGTGGCGAGAACGAATATCAACGGAAGATTCGACTTGTACGTAGTAAGAGATCTTTTTCTTGGAGTCACTTGTGTATTGTCATATGACGTTTGGTCATCGCGACCAATTAATGCTTGATTTTCTTCCATGATTGTTTAAAATCAAGAGATGCCCGAAGTGCGAGATGAAGTTGTCCGGATTCGTGGGAAATCCCACCCATCTGTTATGACAGTAAGTCTCATGATAAGCAGAAATGAGCCACCAAAAGTCTTTCTTTTTTTCTTCGTTGTTAAACTTGCTTGAATTGTATTTAAAAATCAAATGCATTTTTAATCAAAAGTTTTCTTAACATCATTTTATACCTGAGCAATTTATTGATCTCTACAATCTTGTTACTTCCATATTCGACTAAACAACTTCTTCCACTTCTCTACAACTTCTAGTCTCTTCTCTCATTCTGTCTCGAATTGACTACTGCAATTCTTTCTATCATGATCTCTCTGACACTACCCTTCATCCTCTTTCTAAAGCCTTCAATTGTGCTGCACCTCTTACTTTTCTCATATCTCTCCATCCCTTTGACTTCCTCTTAAATATAGGGTGATTTTTAAAATTTGCTTATTAATGTTTAAAATTAAAAATTGCCATTCTCCACTCTACCTAACTAACTTGATAAAAATCCCTCTCTAAGTCTGGTCTTCGATCTTCCTCTCTAGTCTCTCTTAGACACTTTCAGTCAAAGTCAGTTTTTTAGTTGCCATATTTACAACAGAAGCAAAAATAATGGCACTCAGCAAATCAGCTAAAGAAGTTATCTGTCTGAAATGGCTATTCTTAGAACAGTGGCGTAGTGAAGGGGGCAGGGAAAGACATCTGCCCCCGGGCGCCAGACTTTGGGGAACGAAAAAACAAAAAAAACACCAATTTCACCAAAGTTTAGTCATTTTTGAGCATTTAAAACATGTAACAAATTGGTTTTTTGCACTATTTCACACAAGTGACTTTCAAAATTTTCTTGGGAAGGGGGCTCAGCGAGCCCCGGATATGGTTTGAACACTTTCGGTTTTGGTCGTCCAATTGGGATGACAGTGGAAGATAGGGGCGCATTTTTTATACCTTGCCCCCGGGCGCCAGATACTTTCTCAGGTCACTGTCTTAGAAATCCCAGGTGTTGATGAGATGCCAAGAATCTATGTTGATGACGAGGTGGCTATAAAGGTAGCACATAACCTGAAGTACCATAGAATAACTAAGCTGAATACAACGTTGATTGAATGTTTATTGACACATAAAACCCTAGTTAGCTAAAGCACTCGCTAAGTTTTTCCCCGCTTTTAAGTTGTTCTTCCAGGTGCTGCACCTGATTTCAGGTATCGAAGAAATCAAGGGAAGAAATCGCGGAGTACGCCAAAGAACACAATCGGAACAATGAGAGATAAATGAGTTATGGCGGATTTTCTGACCTCACTCACCTCACTGCCTAAAATCTTTTCGTCATTCTCCCAGAGGAGAGTCTTTGGAGTTCAGATCCCCTTTTTGCAAAAGACCCAGTTCTATGTCCAAAGAGACCCACCCATTTCGACGTCAGGGAGATCACTTCAAAGTCAAGGAACGGTCGAACGATGGCCTCCCTTCTCCCTCAATCACGCCCCTAAGTGGGAAAAAAAGTTTTTGCAACTTTTTCAAAGAAATAAGATACATTAACTGTCACCCCGACCATCTTCCTTACCGCGAGTTTCTGGATTTGCCACAGTGTCATAAATAAGTAAAGCAGGTAACATTTATAAAACTCTGGAACGGGCAATGTTTTTAAAAACCTAAATATTAAGATATTTTTCGTACTAAATCCTCAATGTTTTCCCAAAAATAGCTGATGATTTGAAATTGTCCCCTGTTCCTTAAATGACGTCCTTGTTGATACCTATCTCTTGTCTTTCGTGCAGTTATCTTATTGAATTAGCTATAGATATCGTAAGTTATATTTCTATAAAATTAGCGTCTCGTAATAAAGTAGGTAATCAGTAGTTTATTCCAAATACAGTTTTGGCCTTACCGAAAATATAGTAAGAGCAAGTCCTTATGCCTTTTAACTTCAACTTGGTCAGGTAAATAAACATTTTTACTATCAACTATTACTATGAAATATAATAAACTCATGAATCAGAGACCCCTTCAATATTTTCTCCTGAGTATGTTGCCCATTCCTAGTTGTACACGACTATAATCATAATCATAATGTGTTCATTTTACGTGTTTATTATTACAAGCAGTGCTGCGCTCACTACTTAATAATAATAACGTAGTCGTTTCGTTTTACAATTAATTAGTAGAAAATGGCTCGTGTAAGTATAAATATTATTTATAATTATATGCACAATGATAGATTTGTGTGGCTGAGTACTTTTTTTTTTAATTTCAGAGAATGAAAACGGTTAAATGTCCATCAGAAGAACTGTCATTAACAAATTGTGCTATTGTATCTGACAGAGATTTTGACATCAACAAAATCAAGTAAAAATTTATTTCTGTAGTTTCATATGACAATCGATAAAAAAAATCACATCTTTCACTGTATGTCAGTGTATGCAAGTAAGGAGATGCTATACCACAAATATACAATTCTCAATTACATTACATAACACATTTCATTACATTTTTATTCATTGTAATAATTACAATACATTACATTATGTTGGTAATTACTCTCACCCCATACGTTCAAACTTATAATATAGTTACAATTATTATTAAATTCTGCTCTTATTCATTAGACACTTGGAAGTCATCACAGGATCGACTCATCGTTATATATTCACAATAAAACCATCTCCTTCCATCAGTCCGGGCTCTATCGGATTTAGTGCTCCACAGGTAATTAAGATGATGAATTTAAAAAAAAAGTAATTGTCAAATAAGTTAAATGAATGCACGATGTATTTATTGGTTATAGTTTTATTAGTGAAGTGACATTTTCTGAATTCCTGTTTATTGTTGAAATACAATAAAACTAGTTGAAATACAATAACATTTGTTGAAATACAATAAAATATGTTGAAATACAATAAAAATTGTTGAAATGCAATAAAAATTGTTGAAATAAATTAAGACTTGTTGAAATTCAATAAAACTTGTTGAAATTATATAAAATTTGTTGAAATACAATAAAACTTGTTGAAATACAATACAACTAGTTGAAATACAATAAAATTTGTTGAAATACAATAAAACTTGTTGAAATACAATAAAAATTTTTGAAATCCAATTAAAATATGTTGAAATACATTAAAACTTGTTGAAATACAATACAACTTGCTTAAATACAGAGAAAATGGGCCGTTCTATCTCTCGGTCAAGAAGTCGATGTCCGACCTCACGAATTCAATCCATCGAAAGATTATCTGAGTAACATCACCTTGGAGATGGATTTTCTAAACAAGAAAAAGTAACAATTATTATAAATTGGATGACATTATGCACATTCGTCGACATTTTATTTATTTGGTGACAATATACGCATTTGGTGATATTATACACATTTGGATGACATTATACTTATTTGGATGACATTATACTTATTTAGATGACATTATACCCATTTTGATGACATTACAAACATTTGGATGATTTTATACACATTTAGATGGCATTATATACATTTTGATGACATTAAACACATTTGGATGACATTATACACATTCAGATGACATTATTACATTTCGTGACATTTTCTTCACATTACAGTATTACCACGGAACCGTACGACACGGAGAAAATGGCAGCTGAATTTTCAATGCAGTTTCCTAACCAGGCGTTTACTGTTGGACAAGAACTTGTCTTCAGTTTCACAGATAAAAAAATGCTTCTTTGCAAGATTAAGGAATTAGAAGGTTATTATTAGTGTTATATTGTCAACATAATGATGATTTATATTTTATGATAATGACTATGTATTGATTGGATGTTTTCAGCTATTGACATCCAATCAGGAGAGACAAAAAAGGTGCCTGTGGTTTCTATTTATACGTCTTTTTTTTGTCAACATATTTTTTGAAAATATTCTTTAATAATAAATAATTTAAAATTATTTTTAGTAATAACAAATAATTTTAAAGTATTCTTTAAGAATAAATAAAATCTAAAAATATTTTTAATAAAAAAATATTTGTTGTGATAAAAAATAGTTTTAAAGTATTCTTTAATAATAAATAATAATTATAAATATTTTTCAATAATAAATAATCTAAAAATATTGTTAGTAGTAAAAATAATTTTAAACTATTCTTTAATAGTAAATAATAATTTAAAAATATTCTTTAATAAATAATGTTTTTAAAGGTAAACACTGGAAAAAGCATGCCAAACACAACAATGTGTTTTGAAAAAAGTGATAACTCTTCGCTGAATCTTGTTGGAAAATTTAAAGGGTTTGTTTATTTCCTATATAGAGTTTTTTATTTTAATTTAATTTATAAACATATTTGATAAATATTTAACAATTTATATATATATTTTTTAATACTACTGACGATGAGATATTGTTTTTTTTTGTGGAAAATCAAGCTGAGAGATTTTAAGGTTTTCTTGAACAACCTAGATTTTAAAAGCGAAAACAAAGCTAGATAATCTTTTTGTTTACTTTAAAAAATCGATTGTTGCATTTTATTTTAATTTTTTTTTATTTTCATCACAAGAAAACAAGTTTATCAGTCGATGTTTCAATCGAATTGGAACTTCAAAGAGATGGGCGTCGGTGGGATGGACGATCAGATGTCAATCATCTTCAGAAGGGCGTTCATTTCACGTGTTCTTCCGGCCGAGATTTTCGATCAAATGGGTAAGTTTGGAAATATGGTGTAGGTGGAAATATGAATTAGAAACAATTGTAGTTAAAAAAAAGCTTTTTCACGGTTCAATTCAATGATGGATTCATCTGCAATTTTATGATTTTTTAAATTAATTATTGCGATTAATACTCATGTAAAATCGATGATTTTACAATCAGTTTCCCATTGATAGAGATTAATAGGATTTATTAAGCTTCATTAATTAATTTTTCCAATAAACTGCAAAACCATTCTGTTGAGCCCGGTATACGATTTGGTGATTTCGTAACATTACTTTATCCCGACATGTCTTACGAATAGGAATTTACAGTTGATCAAGCTAATTTAGTAATTTTTTATTAAATATCTCCCGACACAGGTTCGAGGCATTGCAGGGGCATCTTGATGTTCGGACCACCCGGAACCGGAAAAACCCTGATAGCAAGACAGATCGGGAAGATGCTGAACGCCAGGGAACCGAAAATCATAAACGGACCGGAGATTTTGGACAAGTACGTCGGAGAGTCGGAAGCCAACATAAGGAAGCTGTTCGCCGAAGCCGAAGAAGAACAGAAAAGGGTTGGGCGTTTTATTTTTGATTTTATTTCGTTTTATTTTATTTATTTTTATCATTTTTTATCTTTTTTTTATTTTATTTAGATAAAACAAGATATTTATTTATTCAAATTATGTTTCTGATGTGTATTTTTTAATGTTTTAAAACTAAAATTGATTTGAGATTGAATTTGAATGCGTGTTCTCATAAAACGGCGTGTTCTCGATTGCATTAAACATGCTCGTGAATAAATAACAACAGGTTGGTCCGAACAGCGCCCTGCACATAATAATATTCGATGAAATCGATGCCATCTGCAAGTCCAGAGGTTCCGTGGCGGGAAGTGCAGCGGTTCACGAGACTGTCGTCAACCAGCTGCTCTCGAAAATGGACGGGGTCAATCAACTCAATAACGTTCTCATAATCGGTGTGTTTTTGTACGTTTATAAGTAAAAAAAAAATATTAATATTGGGCGAGCTAGTAGAGTGGGAGATAGTGTTTGTGTGTGTGTGTCCTGGTATGTTTGTGTGTATGTCTTGGTATTTGTGGGTGTTCTTGGTATATGCGTATTGGTTTGCTATGTTTGTGTTCTTGGTATATGTATGTGTATGTTTTTTTTTGGTATGTGTGCGTTAGTGTATTTGTGTGCATCAAATTTAATGAATGATAATTTGTTAATTATCTTCACTTTCTTTTTTTTAAAAGAAAACATTTTACAATCGGACGAGTTTCTTACCTTTCCTAAAACACGTTTCCAGGTATGACAAACAGGAAAGATATGATCGACGAAGCTCTTCTAAGACCCGGAAGGCTGGAAGTTCAACTGGAAATCGGTAAACGTCTTTCCTTTACGTCATTACACGTGCATGTATATGTTAATGAACACATTGTGTGTGTATGTTAATGTGTTGTGTGTGTGTTAGTGTATTTTTATTTTTTTTATATATTTTTTTTTCTTTCACAACGGCTTTTCCAAGACTTAAGTCTTGCTCGAAGGCGAGAAAGGGCATTTGCAGAGGCAGCCATTTATAGACGCCTACCCTTTTAGCAATGCGAGTGAACTCCTTGCTTAAGGGAGTTACGCTGGTGACGCCGGCGAGGTTCGAACGGCCGACCTAACGATCGACAGGCGAACGCTCTACCGCTCTGCCACCAGCGTCTCTATATGTTAATGTGTTGTGTGTATGTTAGTGTGTATGCTGTATGATAAAGTACCTCTTCAATCAAAGATTTAATTCCTTTCAATCGCAGGCCTTCCAGACGAGGCCGGCAGACGCGACATCCTGAAAATCCACACCACGAAACTGCGCCAAAATAACAGACTTGGCTCGGACGTGTCCCTCGAAGAACTTGCGGCGAGTACGAAAAATTTCACCGGAGCTGAACTCGAAGGTCTCGTCTACGCAGCCATTTCCAATGCCACGGAAAGAGTCGTCAAGGTAACCGTTTTCCTGTAATAATTTATCCGACTTGTTGTTTCTCTTGATTTTTATATTATTATTAATAATTTCATTTAGATTTTTGTTGTCAGTAAAACGAGAAGACTCTATACATTTTTATCATTCATTATTCATATTCACATTATTATTAGATTTTTGTTGCTCGGAACGTTTAGAGTTTTAGTTAGAAGATTTTCTTTTCTTCTTTTTCCGAACAGGTCGATTCCGTCGTCGAAGTTGATCACGAAGCTGCAAAAAGCTTGCAAGTCAGCATGACCGACTTCAGGAACGCTCTGATCAACGACGTGAAAGCGGTGAATGCTTTTTCTTTCTTTTTTTATAAATATAAGATTTTCTTACGAGATTTTAGTGGTAAAGCAGGCCGTGAGACATGGGTACTAATTTTTAAAAATTTAGAGCGCTTATTTTTAAGATGATAAGTTTTCTAAAACTTTTCACTAAAGTTTTCTATAACTTTTTGTAAGTTATGTTATATCTGAGTTGATTTATGAACAACGGTTTCAGAGGCTGTTAGTCCCCTCGGCGACTTGTATGAAATGTATAAGTTGACTTCTGCAATCACATCTCGTGTGACAGTAATGTTAGTTCTTAAAAAAATATTTATATCCAATATAAAATTTGTTTTCAACTCGAACAGGCTTTTGGAACGAGTGATGAAAATCTGATGAGGCTGATCGACAGAGGAATCATAAATTGGGGCGAGCCTGTCCAACGCGTACTCCAGGAGGGAGATGATATTATCAACCAACTGAAATTAGGAGAACAAACCGGTCTGCTTGCTGTAATGTTTGAAGGTGTGTGTCCGTTTTTTCAGATGTTCATTTGTCACCATCGTTTGGTCGTTCCGGTTTAACTACGATTTTTGGTTTTATTATCGATATATGTTAACGGTCGTCTGGTTGTTATGGTTCAACGGCGATGTTTTGATTTTTGTATGTCGCTTTGTTATATTTAAAAGACGTATTAGTTAAATTTACTGGAATTGAATTTTTATTGCTTTAAATAAAACGTCTTAATTTTATAAAATATTTTTGCTTTTTGTATGTCACTTTATTATATTTAAAAGACATATTAATTAAGTTTACTGGAATTGAATTTTATTGCTTTAAATAAAACGTCTTAATTTTATAAAAATATTTCTATATTTTCGATCAGAATTCTGTTAAATTTCTGGCTCTTTTTTCTAATCCAGGACCGGCTGGATGTGGGAAAACGGCTCTCGCTGCACACATCGCCATGAATTCTGGATTTCCATTTCTAAAGATTGCTTCCCTCTCCAACATGATTGGCTACCACGAACACGCTAAAGTCCAAGCAATAAATAAGGTTATTTTAATTTGGAAAAATTGTTGACATTTTTGTTTATAAATCGTTGAATTTGTTATAAATTGCTCCCTTAAATGAATAAATATTATTAATAAATTGTTATCAATTAAATTATCTGTAAATTATTATAATTAATTTTTTTATGAAACATAATTTCCTAATATAACTTGACATAATTTCCAGATGTTTAACGACTCATACAAATCTCCGCTTAACTGCATAATCCTCGATGATTTAGAAGGATTTATCGGTGAGTGAAGCCGTTTAACTTGTTTGTCTCGTTAAAAAACGGTTGATAATTTGTAATCCTTATTGATGCTTGCAATTCATTTTAATTAATTAAATAAATTAATAATTAATAATTCGATTCCAGAATATGCTCCCATTGGACCCAGGTATTCAAATGTTGTCTATCAAGCGTTGAAGGTTTTTCTGAGAACGCTGCCGCCGAATGTTAGTTTGAAAATATCTGTAGATATCGAAGCTATAATAATTAGAATAAATAAATTAATTAATCAAATTAATTAATTAAATTAAATTAAATTATGAAATAGATAAACTAAATTATAAAATTAATAAATATATAAAAGTAATAAATAAAGTTTTAAAATAAATAAATTAAAGCTACAATACCACTAAATAATATAAATCATGAAATACAATTAAATAAAATTACAAATAAATAAATAATATAAACATCGTTTTCTGGTTTTAGGGCAAACGTCTCCTCATCATGGCAACCTCCGGCTGCAGGGAAGCTCTGGAAGAATTGGGACTGCTGAGGTTCTTTGACAAAGTCATCCACGTGTCGAATCTGACGAGACCGCAAGATCTGATCACCTGTTTGGAGGAATTAAGTTTGTTCAGCTCGAGAGATCTTGAAGTCATGGCGAAGATGATCCACAACAAGAAGTAATTTATAGATGATTTATTAATCTGTAGATAATTTATTAATCTATAGATAATTCATTAATTTATAGATTGTTTATCAATTTATTAATCTATAGATAATTTATTAATTTAGGATTTATTGATAATTTTTTCATTTATTAATCTATAGATAAGTTTTATTTATTTATTAATCTTTAAATAATTTATTTATTTATAATTTATCAATCAATAATTTATTTATTTATAATTTATCATTCAATAATTTATGATTTATTGATAATTTATTTATTAGTTCATCGATAAGTTATTAAGCGACGATTTCATGGGAAACAAAAAAACTTATTAGTTTATGAATGTTAAAAATGGAGTACTTATAAAATCGATAACTCACTCCACATCGCAAAATTTTCTTTAATTTCCACAGCAACAGCTGAAGAGATGATTTTATAGGAACGGAGCACATTTTTTAATCTATTGATACAAATTTTTTTAGTTTTTATTTGTATTTTCAGGTTGAGCATAAGCATCAAAAGACTTCTGAATCTAGTCGATAAAGTCAAGCTGGTTTGTTTAGATTTAATAAGTTTTTAAATTTTGTTTTATATTGCAATCGGAAGATACAAAATCAACCATTTTTTATGAAAATGGTGTTTGAGTTCATTTTTCATATAAGTTTTTAAATTGTTGCAAAATAAAAGTTATCATTTTATTTTAACTTAATAGATGTTATTGTCTCGTTTTTATTCATTCATTGGAAAAACATCACTAAATCATTTAATTAAAATTTGTATTATTATCTATTTATTTTATTTTATTGTATCGTATTATACGAACTGTTTTTAAACTAACCTTTTCAAAAAAACTTTTTTTCAACATTAGGCCGGAGAGGAATACCGACTGTCAAAGTTCATCTCCATATTGGAAGAAGACGGTTACTTGGAGATGTAGATGTCCATATGCGAACGACATCACAATTCCAGTCCTTTCCTCCGGATTGCGCATTTCCAATTTGTGCGCGTTTTTTCTCCATTCTTATAGTTCGACTCGCGACAACGCGCGTATCTATAAAAAAATTCCAAATGTGTTGTTGTGCAACTGTTGTTAGCAATTAGAATGTTAAAGCGCTAGAGCTGCAGTTTTCGTTATCTGTTGTCAGTCTTAGAGACATTTGAAACTGGTCTTTCATTAGTTGTTCATGTTCTAGTGCAGTGATTCTCTACTCGTGGTTTGGGTGGTCCCTAGGGCTGTTGTTGTTGTTGAGGTGGGGCTTGTAAGGATAAAGATAAACACAAATTTTGTAGATAAATTATACTAGCCGTTTTATAAAATTGTAATAATTTAATATCACGTGGTAATCATACGTATCGCTATTTTCTTTTCCTGTAAAGTTTGATGATAGAAATTGAGTTTAAAGTAAAATTCCTTTTCTAAAATTTTCTCATATAGTTTACAGTTTTCTACATCGAGATGTTTTGTGACAAACAACAACAATTTAGCAATCATAAAAATTATTTTTCTGTTAGAAGTTACAATTGTATTTTCTTAAGTTGCATTCCAAGATGGCATTGCTGTTGTTCAAGAGAGAGAAACAATTTTTGATTTATTGTAGACTTTTAACGTAATGATGTATTGAAAAAGTGAATTTGAAAAAAAGTTGTTGAATGATTTTTTTTAATTAAAAATAGAACAGAATACGAATCAATTCCCGGAAATTCGGTTTCTTAAAAGGTGGCAAATTAAAATTAGTTATTTTTTCGACACATTTGATTAGGATTTTAGCATTTTAAAACTGTATGACTATCCCTCTTAAACTATGCTTGAGATATTATTGATAGTAAATATTCGCAACTGATTTTTTAGCGGTTATATTTGATAAAGTTTTAAGTTCCGAGCAAATTTTAAAAAAAGAAGCTAAAATTTGAAGTAAAGTATAGCCATATAAGTAAAGATGAACAAGGTAGTGGTTTAACAGTAAAGATACGAACGTGGCTAAGAGAGGAAGATTGAAGACCAGACTTAGGAGGAATTTTGTATTAAGTTAGTTAGGTAGAGTGGAGAAGGACAATTTTTAATTTTAAAACGTTGGTAAGCAAATTTTAATGAGGTACAGTTTGAGCGTCAAGTTGGCGCCGTTGATAGTGTTGCTACTTTTTACAATGTTTTTATTAGGTCACAAAGTTGTTTGTTTGAGATTTTTGGACTACCATTCTCAAAATTGGTATTTATATTCTATCAACATTAATCTATAACATATCCAAAAATCAAAACTGTAAGTACATGCTGAGAGAAATTATTTATAGTTTTATTATGTAATAATAATTTGATAGAATGCATCGTTATTCAGTTCGGAAGTATGTTTAAATTTTAAAGTCTCTAGCTCATCGGGAAGTTAGTTTAAAATCGATTACAAAATTTGACGACAGACAGACAGAAAAGTCAAGTTAAGTAAAAGAGTGTAAAAATAATGAGCCCGCAAAGTTTTTCGTTGTATATGAATTATAGGAATTTTTTATACTTCTTAGGGTGCAAGAAAAACGTTGTTTTAAAAAAAAATGTATTTTTTATTATGTAAATTTAATAACTCTTGACCAATAAGATTCTATGAATAATTAACTAGACAAAGGCAATCGCGCGGCTTTCCAGCGATACCTATAAATACCCCCACGAAATACGCGCTTCGAAAGATATTGCTTTTTTGAGGTGTGTAATGGTTTCTTGTTGCTCATACAATTTTCTTTTTAATACGTATGCGAAGTTTGTATAATATATATATAACATTTATATATTATATAACATATCCAAATTTCATAACGATAAGTTTACGCGCTTGGATGTTTAAGGCCGGGCCGGATAATTTCGCAAGTTACACGTCGATTAGTCGTGTAAGTGTACTGTTTAACTTTCTGAGCACGTTTTACTAGATTAGCTCAAGCTTTGTTTTCGTGTAACTCTTTAATTAAGCGTCTTTTAGTTTTGGGTTTTTTAACTTAATATATATTTATTAATCTGATGCATGTCAAATTGAGCTCCAGGAAGTTAGCAACGCTTCGGGCAACGATTTTCGGCAATTATTATTTGTCACTAGGAAAGTGTAAAATGTAATTAGATATTTGAGTTCTACGTTAAATTTGCTATAAGAATACATTTGTTTGAAGGGGCGGATAATTTTATTATTTTTTTTATTAATTTTTTTCTGATTGGCTGTCGGTAACATATTTGTAAGGTCAAGTCGTGGAAGGCATTTTTCACAAAGTGTCAATGAATATTTTAAAATAATTTTTGCACTGTTCAATCAAGCTTATATTTCTCTACAAGAAAACAGTGGTCTGAAGGGGCGGACAATTTTAGTTTATTTTTTGTTTAATTAATTTGTTGCGATTCGGATCGATTGAAAGCGGAAGCATTTCTGTAAATGACGTTTATTATTATTTGTCACTAGGAAAGTGTAAAATGTAATTAGATATTTGAATTCTACGTTAAATTTTCTATAAGAATACATTTGTTTGAAGGGGCGGATAATTTTATTTATTTTTTGATTAATTTGTTTCTGATTGGCTGTGTCGGTAACATATTTGTAAGGTCAAGTCGTGGAAAGCATTTTTCACAAAGTGTCAATAAATATTTCAAAATAGTTTTTAAACTGTTTAATCAAGCTGATATTTTTCTAAAAGAAAACATTTGTTTGAAAAGGCGGACAATTTTAGTTTATTTTTTATTCAATTAATTTGTGGCGATTTGGAGTGAAAATAGACATCGTTTCCCGCTTCGTTGCTAACTTCATTCACCTGTCAAATTGTCAGTTATGTTTTGTTGTGCATATAACTTTTTTATTATGCGACCAAAGTTTTAAAAACTTGATATTTATATTAAATCAATCTTGAATCTTAATCTACAACATATTCAAATTTAGTAACCATAAGTTTATTCACAAGGATGCTATTGATATTTAAAAAGCTGTAAAATTCCGCGTGTTTGACGATAATCTGTTATGTTTTGTTATGGAAAATAACTTTTTTATTATGCAACCGAAGTTTTTTAAACTTGTTATGTATGTTCTATCTACAATAATCTATAACATATCCAAATTTCATAACTAAGTTTATACACGAGGATGCAATTGATTTTTGAAAGCCGGAAAATTTTATGTTTGATGGGCATCAGTGCGTTTAATTGGCTAGGTTTTGTTATGCAAATAACTTTTTTATTATGTAACTCAAGTTTTTTTTAAACTTTTTAGGCATAATATATCTCCATTAATCTATAACATCTCCAAATTTCATAACTAAGTTTATGCACAAGGATGCAATTGATATTTAAAAAGTTCTTTCATTTCTCTACTCTACAGATTCAAAAATCACTCTTGACATCAACTTACATAATGCAGAGATCAAAATCAGATCTTATCGACTTTGTTCGAGAGACATTTCCAGCTCTTTCACTGCCCCTACTGAAAGGATTTGTTTATTTTAATATTTATAATCGTTATGGGTTTAATAGACCCAATTATACTTCTTTTGTAAGAGAGCTTGAAACTTTGGGGTTGGTGTTTTCAGCCAAACCTGGGTATGTTGTAAACGGACTTATAGAAATTTTTAAATTTATTTCAAAATATAAAAAAGATTTAAAGAGATATTGGAATAAAATTGTTTCTTTTTTAAACACACCTTTCCGGTATACTCTTGTGAGTGGACCCCCGGAGGTGATGTTAGACCCTCCAGCCAACACAAGTTCAACAGCTGTTAAGTTGGAAGCCCTAGATGTAGATACAGCCAACACAAGTTCAGGAGCTGTTAAGTTGGAAGCCCTAGATGTAGATACAGCCAACACAAGTTCAGCAGCTGTTAAGTTGGAAGCCCTAGATGTAGATGCAGCCAACACAAGTTCAACAGCTGTTAAGTTGGAAGCCCTAGATGTAGATACAGCCAACACAAGTTCAGCAGCTGTTAAGTTCGAAGCCCTAGATATAGATACAGCCAACACGAGTTCAGCAGCTGTTAAGTTGGAAGCCCTAGATGTAGATACAGCCAACACGAGTTCAGCAGCTGTTAATTTGGAAGCCCTAGATGTAGATACAGCCAACACAAGTTCAGCAGCTGTTAAGTTCGAAGCACTAGATATAGATACAACCAACACAAGTTCAACAGCTGTTAATTTGGAAGCCCTAGATGTAGATACAGCCAACACAAGTTCAGCAGCTGTTAAGTTCGAAGCCCTAGATGTAGATACAGCCAACACAAGTTCAGCAGCTGTTAAGTTCGAAGCCCTAGATATCGATACAGCCAGCACAAGTTCAGCAGCTATTAAGTTGGAAGCCCTCGATGTAGATACATCCATCTCAAGTTCAAGTTCCCTTGATGTTCTGGCTGAAGCAGCAGCCTCATCTAGAAAAATGAGTTATAAGCCCATGGTAAAAGATATTAGTAATAGCAATAAGCAATCCTGGCGTAACTGTCGGGGTTGCATAAACAAACGGAATTCTTTAAAGTATATGGCACAGGTCAACAGTCAATTGAAGGAAAGAATGAAGAACTTTTCTGTTATGTCTGGGTTACAGACAGGGAACAGAGCACTGAACCAGTCGGTAACTAGAAGAAAGACGTCGTCAGAACTGTGGATGGCCAAGTTTCTAAAAGAAAAAGCAGCAAAACCAAAGAAGAATTTTAATTTCTCTACTCTAAAGATTCAAAAATCACTCTTGACATCAACTTACGGAATGCAGAGATCAAAATCAGATCTTATCGACTTTGTTCGAGAGACATTTCCAGCTCTTTCACTGCCCCTACTGAAAGGATTTGTTTATTTTAATATTTATAATCGTTATGGGTTTAATAGACCCAATTATACTTCTTTTGTAAGAGAGCTTGAAACTTTGGGGTTGGTGTTTTCAGCCAAACCTGGGCATGTTGTAAACGGACTTATAGAAATTTTTAAATTTATTTCAAAATATAAAGAAGATTTAAAGAGATATTGGAATAAAATTGTTTCTTTTTTAAACACACCTTTCCGGTTTACTCTTGTGAGTGGACCCCCGGAGGTGATGTTAGACCCTCCAGCCAACACAAGTTCAACAGCTGTTGAGTTGGAAGCCCTAGATGTAGATACAGCCAACACAAGTTCAGCAGCTGTTAAGTTCGAAGCCCTAGATGTAGATACAGCCAACACAAGTTCAGCAGCTGTTAAGTTGGAAGCCCTAGATGTAGATACAGCCAACACAAGTTCAGCAGCTGTTAAGTTGGAAGCCCTCGATGTAGATACAGCCATCTCACGTTCAAGTTCCATTGATGTTCTGGCTGAAACAGCAGTTTCATCTAGAAAAATAAGTTATAAGCCCATGGTAAAAGATATTAGTAATAGCAATAAGCAATCTTGGCGTAACCGTCGGGGTTGCATAAATAAACGGAATTCTTTAAAGTATATGGCACAGGTCAACAGTCAATTGAAGGAAAGTATGAAGAATTTTTCTGTTATGTCTGGGTTACAGACAAGGAACAGAGCACTGAACCAGTCGGTAACTAGAAGAAAGACGTCATCAGAACTGTGGATGGCCAAGTTTCTAAAAGAAAAAGCAGCAAATCCAAAGAAGAATTTTAATTTATTTAATGAGATAAGAAATTTAAAAATCAGTAGGTTACAGCTCATCCGTCAACATCATCTTTCGGTAAAAAGATTAATTGATTTGATTGCTGACAAGGAAAAAATTATTGCAGAGCTGAGAAGTGATTTGAGTAGACTGCATCGGCTAACTCCAAGTTGATGGCGAAGAACCGTTACTTAACTAGTTTGATCCTACCAGGGTTAGTAATGTGCATGGACAGGCTGTAGGAAGACTTTTTACAGGGCCTTGGTTAACAACGTATCATTGAAGTCCATAGGCCCTCTTTTAGATTACTTCAACAAGACTGTGCATGGGCTAAGACTTGTGAACCACTCCAAGAAGGCGAAGATGGCTCACGGGCCAGGTGTCCTTGCCCTTCTGCAAGCTGGTGACCACCTGTTAGCTTCTTCTCTTTTTTGGAGACTCAACAGTTTCTGTCCTATAAACAGAAACACTTAGGACACAAGCCCTTTCACATTTGGATTTGGTCCGAGCCGAACGCACTCTCGCTCTGTCTGCTTCTTCTACACCTACTCCTGCACCCAATTGAAAAGATGGCACATCTTCCTCTTTTCATACAACCTATCAAAGCTCAGGTAATTAATTTACATTTAGATTTTTTTCAAAAGTCTGATATTTATTAATAATTTTGATCCTGTTATAGGTAGAGCAACGAAAGTGACCTTGGAGCTTTAAAGGCAAATAAACTGGTTCCTGGCACCTTTTTACGGTACGTTGGGAACAGGCTGCACTTCATGTTTCACATGACTGGAATTCTCTATGAACAGCTGCTTCGTTCATTCCTTGTCAGGTACAAATTGAAACTCATTAACTGGTATTTGTTTTGCTTGTTTTAACATCTAATTATTTGTTTACAGCACCGTATCTTCAACAGCATATCAGGCAGCTCATCTTGATAGCAACTGAGATCTTGCAAAACATCTATCGTATTTGTTTCCTGAACACAAACTGTTTGCAGTGACTGGGCGTTCTCTTATGTCAGTCCTAAGTACTGGAAAAATTTTCCAGCATTTATTCGAGAGAATTTTTACTTTGAAGCATGTTCTAAAGACACTTTTTCTGATCTTGTTATTATTGACAATTTTCGCTTGTATTATTCATTTTTATTATCATTCAATTGTTCTGTAAAAGAGTTTTGCATTATAGTATTGTCCAGTGCCATGGAACAGTTTTGCACAGGCTGGATTTTGAACATGACATTCGAAACTTGTTGGAGATTTTAACAACATATAAATTTTTTGTGCTTGCTAACGTTCACGAGTAGTGGCCATTATATTCAGTAGTGGTCACTGACTATTCCATGGCACTGATCAATTTGATTCTTAAAGCTTTTAATGGAATTTCTTTTATTAATTATTTAAATATAAGTAAAGACTGGATAGATTTTAATAGTGTGCCTAAAAATATTATCCAGATAAAATTATGTTGTGCCCATTTTATAAAAATGATTATTAATAACTTTTTAAAATACAATAGCAATAAGTCGATAATAAAATATACTAATGTAATTGCTGCAATTTTTGTAGCTGATTATCTAATTAAATGTTTTTTGTATTGTTTATTAACTAAAAAACGACATAAATGTTTAGATAAGTATTTTATGGTGATAGACACTGCCCAGGTAGAGTTGGAGGTCTTGCAGAAATAATTGTAAATAGACGCAATGACCGATTTAATTAATCTGAATAGTTTTTATCAAATAACTCCGTTAAAAACTGACATTTGTTTGAAACTAGTACAGATTGTTTTGTTTTTAATAATATATTTAAAAACATAAAATGCCACAACTTTGAATTTTCTATGTATAATGCAGGCAGCTAGATACTAACTTCAGCGACATCGTTACTGTTACTAGCTAGCTACACTAGGACTAGTAATTAGTTATTAGTAGTCACTACTAGTGTAGTGTTACTGTATTGAATTGAGTTTGTGCATGCACTGGAAGCAAAAGTTTTAGTTTATACCCCGGATTCTACGATTTCACCATTGTTTGAAAATGATGTATAAATAAATTTTAGAAATACACACCATTTCACGTTGTCTTTATTGATAATACCGGTGAGCGATATCACCATTTGAGTTTACAAAGAACTCTATAAGCTAGTGTAAACAAAAGTAGCTGAAGAAATTTTTGTAAGATTGAACAAAAATTGCCACTTGCTAAAAATTGAAATATTACCAAAATACTATCATTGTGTTTTAAAAAACATTTTAATTGAGGTACCGAAACGTTATTTATTTATTAAATTTAAAATTATTTTGCTTCCACACAAAATAATCTTTCTTTAATTAACACGTCTTCATAGAGATATCTTTAAGTTTTTCACTTCAAAGAAACTGTCACCATAGCAACAAAATCTGTTTTTTGTTAAAATAAAAATTCAGATTTCGATCATGCAAGCTGATAAAATTCCAGCTGGTGATGACGAAGAACAATTGAATCACTATTCCGAACTTGATAAAAGCATAGATGGAGGTCTTAGTTACTTAGTAGAAACATTCACCCCTGATTTCTTTAATTTTAATTTGATTTCTACAGCAGAGCCCTATTGTTTGTCATTCGTGTTTCAAATTAATTAGGAGTTCGTCTAGTCTAGTAAGCCTAGTTTAGATTTTAGGTTGTTTAGAATGGTTCACCTTTTTTTTGCAAAAGACGTGTTTTTAGGAAGAGGGTATTATAAATGTAATTTTGTATGGTATAGAATAAAGTAATAAAGTATTTTAATAAATAAAATAGAACATAATAATGTTTTTTTTTATTTAAATAAACCTAAATGCAATTTAATTCCATACAGATAATATTTCCGATGATGAAAAACTATTGAATGAGACAGAAAAGTACTTACAATTTCTAACTGGAAAAGCAAATGAAAATCCTAGGTGTCTTTCATTTTTTCATTATATTAATCACATAATAAAGTAAATGAATACAAAATAAATACAGTCAAACCTCGATAGTAAATACCATGGTTATTAAATACCCCGGTTTATAAATAAGCGTTTGCTTGGTCCCAGCCAGAATGTATATAATTAACATGATTTGAAAGATGTTTACAATGCCGATGAAACGGGTTTTTTTTGGCGACTTTTCCCTGATAAAATCCGTTAGTAGATACACTAGGTTAGTAAATACGGATAGTTTGTTTGACGGGGTTTGACTATGAAGATCAAGAAAACCAAATTTTGGATTGCTGCTCAAGACAATTTAAATTCACTGAAAAAATGTGAAGTTTTCAAGATTCGTTCAGTTTTTAGTAAATTTAACCAATACAGTATATTTTACTGATCCAATTTACAAATAAAAAAGCAAAACTTTGAAAAAGTTGGTTTTCATAATTAATGCATTGATCGAGTGAAACAGAAGGCAAGTTCAAAGAAATATTATTAAATTACTGTATCATAAGACACTTTCATTTATTTATTTGCAGTCTTTCTTTTAGAGAACCAGAAGATGCAAAAAGGTCACAGATACCGAAAGACAGAAAGCCAGTCAACGAAACTTTCAATTCATCTACATCTCAAACCAGTTGTTTAGAACTTTTTTAATTTATTGCAATAATTATAATATTATTAACATCATTATAATTTATTTTAAACTAAAAATCAGGAAATCAAGTACGCCTTTCTAGACTAAGTGTAGCGTTGAAGGACTCTGCTTCAAAAGTTAAAGATTTTGATGGTGGATTAAGTTGAATATTATTTGATTAATTCTTAAATAACTTCATTATTATTATTATTATTATTGAATACTATTTATTATGGTAAATAGTGCTAAGAAATAAATTGATTTATTAATAAAGATCAATCATGTTATGAAAAAAATTATTTTTTAGAATTGAACAACTCTAGCAACAAACCTATCAAGGTCTGATTTATTATTTTGTATGGTTATTTTAAATATTTATTATTTAAAGATAAATTTCAATTTCAATACCTACTTACTAATTTTTTCTATAATATAAAGAAATGAATAAATATTATTCTAATTTAACTCATTGCAGTCCAACGCTGACGAGATAAAGATGACCAACGCTGAAAAATTCCGCCTTGAGCAAATCATGTCTGATATGCCCGTTGAAGCGTTTGCAGAACATTCAGATTTGAAATATGATGAATTAGATTGGGTAGTGTATTTTATTCTTTTGAAATTAATAACTTTAATTTATTTTCTAGCACTGATCAACTGAGAAAAAAGTTATATAAAACAAAAAGTGAATTTAAATTTTATAATTATAATGATTTAATTTATAAATATAAAAAACATAATAGGCAGCAAAAGGGTTCGTGTTTGATAGTAAAACAAAGAAACGAATTGATGAGATAGATGAAGAACTAAAAAAGTTCAAAACTATCAGAATGTCTCAAAGAATAAAAAAAGATCTCGAAAAAGTTAGAAATAAAAAAAATTATGTAAATATAAAAAATATGCAATTATGTTATAATAAATTATCATATTGTTATTATTAATTAGCATTGCAAGGAACTTCAAGAAATAGAAAAAGAAGACTATTTTGATATATCAGATGATTTCTGCCAAAGTCTTACCGACTGTGAAAGCATTACAGATCTAGAGGAGGTTACTTAGTACAGGGAAGACGATTATGGACAACTTAATAGATTTATCTTTCTTATTCAGGAAATAGCAAGACAAGAATCCAGATCACTTTCTAAAGAAAATCGGCAGCAAAGATACATATCGCCTATGTAAGCATTAGCATGTGCTATGAATATGTATAAGCCTTAATTAGCAAGTCTATGAATATGTATAAGCCTTAATTAGCAAGTGCTATGAATATTTATAAGCCTTAATTAGCAATTGCTATGAATATGTATAAGTATTAGTTATGCTAATAAACTTGCAGTAGAATTTTAGCTTACTCCATAATGTGACAAAATTGCAGACTTCCGATCGTTGCAACAAAAGAAAATGTTGGAATTGAAAACAGTGGAAACAACAGTTAGTTATTCAACAAATTCAATGCAAATCAAAAATGTTTTTTGAAGTTCTTTGTATATTTCATAGCTCAAGAAGATGAAGAAATGTTTGAAGATTCCAAATTAAATTTCAAGTTCGCAAAAAAACCAGTTAAGACTAATACGAATAATTCCATTTTGTTGCCAAAAATTGAATAAAATTATTTCTTAAAAACATTCATTGAAAGAAAAACAATTTGTCTTTGACTTGATATCTGTTTTTAAATGTCTTCATGAATCTGTAGATTAGAATAAAATGAAATTGCAACAACACTGATCACAAACAGATATAAAAAAAAAACATTAGTTGTAAAAACTTACCGCTTTCGAAACATTTAACCATTGAAGAGCCTTGACAATTTTGTCATTACCGCCAGGGGTCGAATCAAGATTCCAGTATGTAAATTTATCAAATTTTTTAGAAAACTTCAGAAAATCATCACTTTCATCGTTTTCTTTTTTCTCCAGTACAAGACCTGAATACCGTCACGAGTAATATTCTCATAAAAAAAGTAAAATTTATTTATTAACACATATAAATAATGAGTAGTAACGTCTTACCGACATAGCCTTCAGGAAGTTCTAATTGTTTCCCTAACAAAGGCCTTCCTCTAAATGATGCGCTTAAGTGATCTGAAGTAACAAAAAGACTAAAGAGATAATAATAATACAATTTGTGACACGCCAAATGTCAACTGTTTGTATAGAGTATACATAAAATTGATTTGCAGGTGCAGTGAGGTTACTATTGAAGGTAGGCCCAGGTGAAAAGTAAGGTAGGAGATGTGTTAATAGTGTAACTAAACTATCGTTCATAATAATAATAATTCAATGAAAAAACTTTACACACACATACATTAATATTATTATTATTAAACAGTTGATAACGCAACATACCATTCTCTACTGAGATGGAAGACTTGAAAAAGTTTTCGAAGTTTTTACACTTTGTATCGGCTTCGAATCTGCAAGGAAGAAGGTTCATTTCACACGAAGGAATGCCATCCAGACCACTGGTTTTTATAACAGTGCGTTCATTCTCCATACTGGTGAGACAGGCTGCACAACTGAAGCAATAACAATATAAATGTACTTACTTACTTTGTAAATCCATTGAATTGAACTAAACAACATTAAATAATCTATAACTGTTATAAAATAATTATATCACATTTATTTATTAAATAAAACAAAGAATAACAATACACTGAATTTATAATTCATGATTTAAAAGGTTTTTGGAATAAGGAATGTTACACTTCTACAGAAAAATACTTACAACTTCTAACAGAAAATTAATTATTATTTAATATTAATGGCGTCAATTCTAATCCTGTCATCCATAATACAATTATTTAAACAAATTGCATAAATTTTTAAAATCATGGTTGTAACCCAGTTTTAAATTTTTATATAAGATTCACAGACTGATCCTGCATGCAACAAAAACCAATTGACCACATACCTTTGAACTTTTAATAAAAATTATTAAACAATCTCATTTTTTAAACGAAAAACAACGATACGGTAAACTAGCTTAAAAATCCGAAACCCCGCGCTTGAGTTTACTTTTAAACACATATCCACACTAAATAATAAAAAACTATTTTACACTTGAAATTTAATTAGTTATTAAAAACATATTATATAAATATTAGTTTATTATTCTTTATTATTTATTGCCTAAGTTCACATTTCACATTCAGTGCTCTAAAGTAAACATAAGCAAACCTCCTAACATCCTAACAACACGGCTTTTCAGACAATTCTTTGATCCTCAGCATCTTTGGAAAAAATGCTATTCATTCTATTAATTTCATTATAGATTATGATTATAACCATAACCTTTTTTATACCTAATTTAATTTTATAAGGTTCTAAAACAGCAGTTTCGTGTTTTACAGCGTTATGATCAATAATGTACAACTTGAATCGTTTATCAATATTTTCTTCCACGGTCAGACAGCCGTTTGTAAAACAACTAAAACCAACCATTGATAATTTAGAACTGGGAAGATGTCATAGTTTTTACTGGAGTTATCATACAAAAAGTGAGTGTTACAATATGTGGTTTATATTGTATGCACGTTGTTGTATTATATCTAGGCTGTGGTGTGTCTTTGCTTGCTGTTGTTGCTGACGTGGAGTTTGACCGAGTGAACGTAGGGTTCTTAATAAATGACGTTTATATCCTTATTCTGTTTTACGCTAGTTTAAAGTATATACCAGTATTGAAACATGGTGGCAGCGGTCTGAACTAACGCTTATAACAAGGATTACTCGGATTTCGGTGAAGTTTAACTGAGTCGTGCTGAGCGATATTACCGTATCAACTATCTCGTTACATTTTTTATCTGAAATGGCCGACCACAATATTGCAGCAGTACAGCCAATGTTTTTACCTGGAATATCTCCGCCATCAGCGTTAGCGTTGGAACCTGCGGAATTAAGATCAGAGAACTGGGGGTTGTTCAAGCAGCAGTGGAAAAACTTCCAGATCGTCGCACGTCTTGACTCGGCGGACAATCGCTATCAAGTTGCCTTGTTCCTGTCATGTATCGGAAAAGAATCGCTTAAGCTGTACAACGCATTTCAGTTCACTGATGACGAAGAACAAACGATCGACATGGTGATTAGAAAATTTGACGAAATCATCATCGGTGAAGTCAACGAGACATACGAGCGTTATGTTTTCAATTCGTGCATACAAGAGGACGAGAGCATTGATACGTACGTTACGCAGCTGCGCACGTTGGAGAAGACGTGTAATTTTTGTGATTGCTTGAAAGACACATTGTTGCGCGACAGGATCGTTGTCGGTATTCGGGACACAGCCGTCCGAAAAAAACTACTTCAGACACGAGAACTGACATTGCACAGGTGTATCGACATCTGCAGAGCAGCGGAGGCAACCGACACAAGGCTGAAGACCATGGCGAGTGCAGACACAGTGCACAAGGTAACAACACACAAGAACTTTCGTGACAGAAATCACAATGAGAAAACAGAAGTAAAACCCAGCAATGCATATAGACTGGGCGAAGCTGCTATGAGCCGCTCGGGCGGTGACTGCAGGTTCTGCGGACGTAAACACCAGATGACCAGGGATAACTGCCCAGCCTGGGGTCAGACATGCCGTATATGCAGAGGAAAAAATCACTTTGCAGTGAAATGCAGCAAGAAACACAATGTACATGCAGCTGTTGACGATGGATCTGATGAAGACAGGGTCTATGGCGTATCGTTTGACAATGTGAATGCCGTAGGTACCAGCAAAGCCATTTATGCTGAGATGCACGTCCATGGAAGACCCGTGAAAATGCAGATTGACAGCGGGGCCTCGGTTAATCTGATTAACGAACGCTCCGTCAAATCAGGTAGCATTCGACCTACAGGATCAGTTCTAGTGATGTGGAACCAAACACAGGTGAAACCTATAGGTAGATGCAAGGTTGTCCTCTTCAATCCCAAGAATCACATGAAACATCCTGTAGATTTCATTGTCGTGAAAGAAAACCTGATGCCAGTACTAGGTGCCAAAGACAGCCAGCGGATGGGGTTGCTGACAATCCACAGTGAAAATTTCAAGCGTGTATCTGCTGTGAATAGCACGGTCGATGTGATAGATCATTACAAAGACGTGTTTGTTGATGAGCTAGGATCGCTACCAGGCTCAGTGCACTTGGAGGTAGACCCGAGCGTCAGTCCACATGTCGCGGCGGCACGCAGGATTCCTGTATCAATACAAGGACGTGTCAAAGCTGAACTAGATTTACTCGTTAAGAGGGGGGTGTTGAGTCCAGTTGATCGACCTACCGAATGGGTAAGCAACATGGTAGTCACAATGAAGAAATCAGGTGAACTGAGGATTTGTTTAGACCCAAAGCCATTAAATGTTGCATTGAAGCGTGAACATTTCCAGTTACCGATTCTCGATGACGTGTTACCTGAGCTGACGAAGGCAAAAGTGTTCAGTAGTGCAGACTTGCGAAATGGATACCATCACGTGTTACTTGATGAGGAGTCGAGTTTGTTGACAACGTTCGCATCGCCGTACGGAAGGTATCGTTATTTACGCTTGCCATTTGGGCCATGTGTCTCCAGCGAGATATTTCAAAAGAAAGTTTTGGCAGCTGTCGGAGATTTGCCTGGTGTTATCTGTATTGCAGATGATTTGATCGTGTATGGTGTCGGAGATACGAATGCCGAAGCTCTGAAAGATCACGATCAGAAATTAGTGAGATTGCTTGAGAGATGTCGTCAGGTAGGCATCCGGCTGAACGCTAAAAAACTGAAGCTAAGACAGAGCTCCATCGTATTTCTGGGACACGTGGTGTCAAGTGAAGGCTTAAAGCCAGACCCTGCGAAGGTCGAAGCTGTCAATAAACTGCCAGTGCCAACCAGCGTCGAGGAAGTACAGCGAGTGAATGGATTCGTCAACTATCTCGCCAAATTTTTGCCACGTTTGAGTGACGTCATGGAGCCGCTGCGGAAGCTAACCAGAGCCGATGCAGAATGGTCATGGGGTCAAGAGCAAGATGATGCATTTCAAGAAATCAAGAACCTCGTGGCGACGGCTCCGATACTGCGTTATTATGATCCGAAGAAAGAACTGACAATTCAGTGTGATGCCAGTGAAAGAGGTTTGGGAGCAGCGTTACTTCAGGAAGGACAACCCATCGCATATGCCAGTCGCGCCTTGACAGATACCGAGACGCGGTACGCTCAGATAGAAAAAGAAGCGCTGGCAATCGTATACAGTGTGGAAAAATTCAACCAGTACACGTATGGTCGGAAAGTCACGATTTTGTCAGATCACAAACCTCTGGAGAGCATCGTAAAAAAACCACTATGCAAAGCACCAAGACGTCTGCAAGGAATGCTATTACGCTTACAACGCTACGAAATATCCATCAGATACACACAAGGAAAGTCTATGTATCTAGCTGATACACTTTCACGTGCATTCCTGCCAGGGACGGCGAAACATTTGAAACTAGAGCAAGTCATGATGACCGGATTTGTCTCAATCTCTGAGGCAAGACTCATCGCATTGCGTCTGGCAACAGAGACTGATGAGTCACTGCAGGCACTGAAGGAAACAGTGATGCGAGGATGGCCTGCAGATAAAACAAAGTTGGATCAACGAGTGATGCCATATCATTCAGTACGTGATGAAATATCAGTACAAGACGGTCTGCTGTGCCGTGGCGAACGAGTCATAGTGCCGGCATCATTGAGGAGAGAAATGGTCGATAGAACACATTCTTCACATATGGGCATTGAAGCGTGTCTGCGCCGCACGCGCGAGTGTCTGTATTGGCCTGGAATGAATGCTGATATCACCAAGCATGTGCAGCAGTGTGAAATTTGTTGTAGTCACCAGATCGCACAGCAAAAAGAAACATTGATGCCCCATGAATTAAATGATCGTCCGTGGGCGAAAATCGGAACTGATTTGTTCGCATGCAACGGATATGATTTTCTTGTGACCGTGGATTACTATTCCAATTTCTGGGAAGTTGATAGACTTGAGGATACATCGTCGTCGACTGTCATCCGCAAACTAAAAGCACACTTCGCTCGATACGGCGTCCCGGAGACGGTCGTGAGTGATAATGGACCACAGTACAGTGCGAACGAATTCGCGAAATTCGCTAAAGAGTTTGATTTTGAACACGTGACATCATCACCTGGCCATGCACAAGCAAACGGCAAGGCGGAATCAGCTGTGAAATCCGCGAAGATCACGCTAAAAAAGGCCAAAGAAGCAGGTCGTGATCCATACCTAGCACTGCTCGATGTTCGTAACACTCCACTACAGAGCATTGGCAGCAGTCCAGTTCAGTTACTGATGAGCAGAAGAACGAGATCCACTCTTCCAATGACCAAACAACTTCTTCTACCACAGTCCGTTGACCAAGCACAGGTCAAACGCGGGCAAAAAGCCAACCAGACAAGACAGGAGGAGTACTATAACAAGCATGCCAAAGACCTTCCAGCTCTCAACGAGGGAGATTGTGTGAGAATGAAACCTTTCAACATAGGTGACCATGTATGGAAGAAAGCCGTCGTGAAACAACGTCTAGACGAACGTTCCTATGATGTTCAAACAGCTGATGGAGCGAGATACCGACGTAATCGCGCACATCTCAACAAAACTGTCGAACAGCCAGCAACGGTCCACTTGAACGACGACGACGATGTTCCGTCAGCCAACTCACAACATAATGCAGCCAGTCGAGATGAACGTGACACCCCATCGAACAGTTCTAACATTGAAAAGGTTGTAGCAGCTGACAGACCGTATGTGACACGTTCAGGGCGCAATGTGAAACCGCCGATTCGCTACCAGAACTAACTGTGACACTTTATCGAACAACCTGTTCATGTTTTTTGTTTTAGTTTTGAAGCGTACTCTCTATTGTTTTAAGCACATCTTTAGTACAGCTGAGAACATTTATAACACTCAATTATTTCATTTTGTTAGCTCTGTTTAATTAGAAGGAAGGATGTTACAATATGTGGTTTATATTGTATGCACGTTGTTGTATTATATCTAGGCTGTGGTGTGTCTTTGCTTGCTGTTGTTGCTGACGTGGAGTTTGACCGAGTGAACGTAGGGTTCTTAATAAATGACGTTTATATCCTTATTCTGTTTTACGCTAGTTTAAAGTATATACCAGTATTGAAACAGTGAGGTTGGTTATAATCGATTTAAAATTAATGAATTACAAATTAAAATTTTATTTTGTGAAAACTTTAATGAAACCATTAATAAGCACACGAACTTCCTCCTATAATATACCACGGAGAATTTGTCAAGGATAGAAAAAGTGTTTTTCAAGGTCATTTGGCACCCGTGACTGATAAGAAAGAGGTTTTTTATTTTAAAAGTATTTAATTATGATTCATATTTAATTATAATTTGTATTTGAATGTGATTCATGTTTAATTATGATTTGTATTTAATTATTATGGTATTTAATTATGATTTGTATTTAATTACTATGGTATTTAATTATGATTCGTATTCAATCTTCACACTGTTCATTTAAATTTCAGGTCGATAAAGTTATCGCTAAACTAAAAGAAAACACAAAAATATCTTCTGCATCTCATAATATAATTGCATACAGGTGCGTACGGATCATCATCATCATCATTTAGTTTTGAAACGTCCCTATTCCACGCTATGCTAGGGTTGGACGTTTTTCCATATCAGGCCCCTCCACAAGTCACGATCCAGGGCAGACTGCCGCTTCAGGCCGAGCTCATCCATGTCTTTCTTCACGCATTCCCACCAAGTCTTCCTACTTCTACCTTTACTTTTCACTCCTACAACATCCACATCTCTAATTGCCGAAACCCAATCATCTGCACTTTTGCGCTCCAAATGTCCAAACCACCTTAGTCTTCCACGTCTCACCACATCAGCCACACAAGGAACATTCAGAAGGCTATACAAATCCACACTACGTGCACGATCATTCAACGAAACACCACACATCCATCTAACCATCAGACGCTCTGCCCTTTCTAAACTTCTTAGATTCTCCACCTTCATAGACCATGTTTCAGTGCCATAAACAAGGACACTTTGAACACATGCCCTATACACCTTTCCTTTCACATGAAAGGATGCACCACGGGTGGTCAAGATAGGAGATAACTCTTTGAATTTAGCCCAGGCAGAACGCACTCTAGCTCTCACCGCCTCATCTACACCTCCTCCTGAACCTAATGTGTCACCTAGGTAACAGAACTTGGTCACACACTCCACCTTTACACCTGGCTCAACCTCAACCTCGCCCAACAACTCTTCCTGAACAGAACCACCAGCCACACAACTCTTACAACGGAAGCCAACAAGATTTTTCAAACTACCCAAAATGCCACTGCACCTTTTATGGACCCAACTCTTACAATCCACACAACAAATAGAATTGGAGCCAACACCTTTTCTGCATACACTGCATGGCCATTTACCCGACTTCTTCACCTGTCCCATTCCGGCCCGACACTTCATGATTTTTGTCTTACTCGCATTCACTCTAAGGCCTTTCGCTTCCATGCCAATTTTCCAGATCCTTAACTTTTCCAGGAGAGAATCTTCTGTCTCAGCTAATAAAACAAGATCATCAGCATAGAGCAGTTCCATTGGCAAGCCTACCCTGAGCTCCCGTGATAAGGCCTCTAAAACAATGATAAACAACAATGGGCTGAGAACTGAACCCTGATGCACTCCAACCTTAATGCTGAAAGCATCACTCTCCTTCCCATTCACTCTCACCACTGTCGCTGCATCATCATACATAGTTCTTATCACGGAAACTAACCATTCATCCACACCTAGACATCTCAGAGCCCACCACACTATCTCACGAGGTACTCTATCAAATGCCTTTTCAAGATCAACAAAGGCCATCCACAGATCTTTGTTCTTGGCAAGATACTTTTCCTGCAGCTGACGAACTATGAAAATAGCATCGGTAGTACCTTTCCCCATCATGAAACCAAACTGCATACCATCAATTTTCACAATCTTCCTTACTCTTTTTTCAATCACCCTCTCTAAAACTTTCATTGCATGTTCTAATAGTTTAATGCCCCTGTATGAGCCACACGCTAATGCATCGCCTTTTCCCTTGTAGACATTCACCATCCAGTTCTTATTCCAGTCTACAGGGGTTTTGCCATCCTTCACTACTGCATTGCACACTTCAGTCATCCACACTATACCAACAGCTCCAGCAGCTTTCAACATGTCTGCCACCACTCCTGAAGGTCCTGCTGCCTTGTTACGTTTCATCTTATGGATTGCATTACTAACTTCCAGGGTAGTTAACTTTTCACTAGGTCCACAAACAGGACTTACATGAGTTAGACCATTTGCATCCCAAGTGAACTCCTCATTAGAAATTCTATCATAATGCGCTCTCCATACCTCCAACAACCTACTATCCTCAGCCACAACCTTACCTTCATGGTCTTTCACGCAGTTGGCCCCCACTACATCCCGGTTTTTACGCATTAGCTGCTTGGCTACCCTAAACACATTTCCTTTCCTGTCCTCCCTATCCAAATCTTCGCAAAAAGTCTTTCGGACAGCGTTCTTAGCATTAAAGATAGCTTTCTTAGCCATGCGTTTGGCCTGGTTGTAGCTCTCCTTGGTTGCTAGATTTTTCCCATGTTGCTGGCACTTCAACAAGTTAAATAGCCGACGTTTCTCTTTTACAAGGGCAGCAACCTCTTCATTCCACCACCATGTTTCCTTATGCCTACTAATACCTTTTGTAACCCCACACACAGCTACTGCTTCCTCAAGCAAACACTGCTTCAAATCATTCCAGATTTTCTCGACATCACCAAGACCATTCATCACCACAGCAGCTTTAGCTTGCACTCTTTCTTTGAAGATGCATTCCGTCTCTGTCTCTTTCAGCTTCCAAACCTTACATCTTTCTACAAATTTCACATTACATTTTTTCACCCTCTCATTCAGCTCCATAACACAAATAAGCAATTTGTGCTGTGGGATACATGCTTCACTTCGGATAATCTTAACGTCCCTAATAAATTTTCTCTCAGACTTTCTGACTAAAATGTAATCAACAACAGTCCGACACCCACCAGACTCATATGTTATCAACTTATTATCCTCCTTTTTAAACCAAGTGTTGGCGACAGCAAGGTTCAATGAATCAGCAAATTCTAATATCATCTCACCTTCCAGATTTCGCTTACCAAACCCACAACCCCCATGAACACCTTCAAATCCATCAATACCAGTTCCCACATGTCCGTTAAAATCACCACAGATCAACAAATTCTCATCAACATTTATATCCGACACAACCTTAACCATTATAGCAAGAAATTCCTCTTTCTCCTCCATCGGCCGACCTACTTGCGGAGCATATATAGACAACAAGTTCAGCACCGACTTACCCACAATTACACGAAGCAATAACAATCTCTCACTCACACGCTTGACCTCCAACACTTTCTCAACCCATCTATCTGCTACCAGCATTCCTACACCATGAATTCCTTTCTCAGAACCCATCCAGAAAAACTTATACTCACCAAGTTTTCTGGCACCTTCACCTTTCCAGCCAGTCTCCTGAAGACAACAAAAATCTAAACATCGTCTTGCTGCCATATCAGCAACCTCACCATCTCTTCCTCTCATCGTTCCAACATTCACAGAGCCAATTCTCAAACAAACACTTGAACCCTCTAAATTCTTCTTCAGGCCCATAGCAAACTTTTCACTTCCGTCTAGGCCCAGAAAAGGAAGCGCGGACCTTGTTTGACCGGGTGACGTCCGAGCCGGCATGAAATTCTTTGTTTTGTAACCCATATGGAATTTGGAGCAAAGTTTTACCCGGATGCCCTTCCTGCGAACCTCCCTTTAGTCGCCTTTTACGACACGCATAGGAGGATACACGGTGGTTCTATTCTATCGGCCCGAACCACTAAGGATCGATATAAATTAATTATGACGCATAATTTAATTCTTTGTTCATGGCTGTATTTCTATTTTTAGAATCGAGTGTAAAAATGGCAGTTTTACAACGGGAGACTTTGATGACGGAGAAACTCATGCCGCTTCGAGAATACTCCGTTTATTAGAAGTTGCCATTTTGTTTTTAGTTTTTTTTATCATTTATCAAAATTAAAGTTGATCTAATAATAATAATAATAATAAACATAACGATTATTTTAATAAGATCGTAGATGCAAGAAACGTGCTGATAGTTGTGACTCGCTGGTATGGTGGAATACATCTGGGTTCTGATAGGTTTAAACACATCACTAACTGCTCCAGAGATTTGCTCATTAAATACGGCTACATACGCGACAAGGTTATCAATCAATCAGCTGGTTGCTGTATGAATGTACAATTATTTTTTTTTTACGCATCATGAATTTATTTAATTTTCAATTTAGACAAATAATCCAAAAGACGGAACTGCAAAATCAAAAGTGAAACGTAAAGACTAAATTATCAGAAATTGTATTGATCCATAATATGCCAACATTTTTGTATTGATCCATAATATGTCAACCTAATACTGATTCATAATTCAAATATTCGAAATAAAATGTTATACTGTTTCAATTTATATGCATTTTGTGAGGGGGTATTAAGGTGGGGGGGGGGGCTCGGGTCGGGTCCATCCACCACTAGTGTTATTCAAGTTGTGACTTTAATTTCAGTATCAATTTCAATTAACGGAAATCTCCCCTATTTCCGTTTTAATTTGTATTTATGAGTGCATCTCAGTTTTTTTAATAAATTTCAATTTCCATTTTTTCGGCATATTGTAATAGTATTGAAATAGACACGAACGTTGCGGGGATGAGTTTTTGCGGCATCAACTGAGCTGAAAAATTCCCTCCGCTCATCTGTTCATTAATTCTTATTACTAAACTTTTTTTTATTTTATTTATTTATTTTTGTGTTTATCCGAGGTTTTTGACGTTTTGTACAGCGCTCTTGTGATGACTATTTCATTTTACTGCGCTATATAAATTATCCATGTTATTATTATTATTAATGATCGTCGCCGACCGTCATCAAACACAAACGTTGCGGGGATGGGGACGAGTTTTTGCGGCCTCAACTGAGCTGAAAAAATTCCCTGCGCCAATGATCGTCGTCGATAAGTCATCGATAAGTCGTGGACGATAAAAATGATACAATATAATTTACATCGTAACAAAATATAATTTTATTCAGGCAAAGTCAGACTTGTGTGCATCAGAGTTATGTACACCAAAGATTACATATAGCATGCGAAAAAGAGATCTAAATGTAACATAAAATATATTATTAACATTTATTCGTTAATAATGATAAAAAAAAGAAACATGTTTTAATATATTTGTGAATTAATGCGACAAAACAGTTTGAAGTGGAAAGCAGAGTGACTTTTTGTTTAGAACATCAGCTTCTTTGCAGGACCTGTGTGTGTGTGTAAGGATGTTTTAATATTTCAGAGTAAACATAAATTATGTTAATTTAATGTTTTAGATTTCAATCATGAAACTTCATTATAAGCAATAATCAATCTGCTAAAAAAAAAAACTTATAAAAAGACACTAAAGAATTCAAAGATTTCATAGAAGATAATATTCTCAATTTTTTTAAGTACACTCACATTAATTATGTTATTATTTGAATTAGGATTTTTTTAAATTAATTAAATTCCATAAACAATGAATTAAATAAATTCCATAAACAATTAATTAAATAAATCCCATAAACAATCAAACCTCCATCTTTATCTTCCGGCTTCCTTTTGAGAGCTTGCCTTATTTGTTCTTTTTTCGGAATTTCTTTACTCAGTTTCGGCAAAAGGTGAAAAGCCGTCGCCTTTGGTTCACTGACGAAGTAGGGCATCTGCAACGCCTGTTGTTCACGGATTGGTTTTAAAAAATGAAGAAATGCGATCATCAGGAGATGAGTTATTTGGTGGAGGATATCATTTGACAGAAAGATAAAACCAATGGAATGAATATTAGGATTACAAAGATCAATCATTACTTGACTTTAAAACAGAAAAATTAAAAATTAGCCAAAATTAGAAGCAGGAAAAAATAAAAGGATAAATATAATACGACATAGTAATATAGTGTTATCATATAAGTAAATGATTCCATCTTGTCAAAGTGCACACAACTCAAACACACACATCACAGAACACTCAAACATCACAGAACACTCAAACATACATCCCGTCTAAATCGTCTCAGACAGACACAAACAAAACTGATCAAAGTGCATCTCACGAACGAGTCATCATCGAACCAACCTGTGTTGTCGTGCACCTCTCCAGCGGGTTGAGAACGAAAACGGAACTTAGAAGGTCGAGAAGGTCATTCGAAGCAGCTGTAAAGATGTCCTTGAACGGAACAGGTGGTGTCGGCTCGAACTTGATGAAGGCAGGCAGCAAGGTGTGATTCTGCGATGAGTCGTAAAAAGGTGTTAACGAGTTTCCATAGATGAATGAATGATGGATCATAATGATTTACGAATTTCATCTTTTATTACCAAATTTATCTTATATGTATGTATGTTAACGAGTTTCCATAGATAAATGAATGGATCATAATGATTTACGAATTTCATCTTTTATTACCAAATTTATCTTATTTGTATGAAACACTTAAAAGAGTTAAATAGTAATACTTGAAAAGAAATTTTTAAAAACCACCTGTTCCTTCTGCACTAAAAAGACAAAAATAATGATCTGGCTGTATACAATTTTTTAACATACATAATAAGAGATAACAGTAAAATTCTATAACAATAAAAATAACGGTCGCATTGTTTTATATTCTAGAATAAGACCCTTGTTATTATAGTTAAAGAATTTTACTGTTAGCTCTTAGTATGTATAGTAACAAATCTTATACAGCCAGATAATTATTTTTGTCTTATTAGTGCGTAAGATAAAGGTGGATTTTAAAAAAGTTTTCTTTAATTATTACTATTTATTTATGTTCATGTCAATATCACCACAGTAAATTTCCATTTAAAACTAAAAAATCAGACATTTTCTTTTACTTTTAAAAAGGAAATACCAAGAAGAACGACTCTATATTCACAAAAATTATCTGAATTAAAAATACTTACTGGCCAATTTTCTTGAGTGGGTGTACCCATCACTGTGAATATTTTGTTCAGCTGATCAATGTCGGTCTCACCAGCTAAGAACGGTTTCTGAGAAGCGTATTAGTTAAACCACACTAGTTTAAAGTTTGGTGATGTTACAACAATTTTTAATTATTAATATTGACAATAAATTTCATTATATTATTATTTTAAACAAAACAAAAAATATATACATAATCGAATCCTACCCTCAACAGCAGTTCAGCAAGGATGCACCCGATCGACCACATGTCGATACCCGTTGAGTAGGTCCACGCCCCGTAGAGTAACTCTGGTGCCCTATACCACCTATAAAGTGGAAAACATCTGGTAGATACATGTGGAGATGGATTCAACTCAAAAACACATTCCAATGCACAGAGGGAACCAATATAATCCCGTAAGAAGACCAAGAATGGTTAAGGATTTTGGCCAAACGTTTCCACCTAGATGACCCGCGGACACCAATAACTAATAAGATGTATGAATCATCGATACACCAACCTGGTTACCACCTGACTCGTGTAAGCCCTTGAAGGGGAACCGTAGTAACGTGCCAGACCGAAATCTGCAATCTTGAGCACACCTGTTCAAATAAACAAATAATTTGTAAATAAGAAACATAAAATAAAATATTTATATAAGATTATGTTTATACACATGTATTAACAAATAACTTGTAAATAAAAAACATAAAATAAAATAATAATTTATATAACATTATGTTTATACACACATATTAACAAATAATTTGTAAAAAAAAATAAAATAATATATTTATATAACGTTATGTTTATACACATGTATTAACAAATAATTTGTAAAAAAAACAAAAATAAAATAAAATATTTATATAAAATTATGTTTATACACATGTATCAACAAATAATGTTAAACATCTATGAGCTAAGCGGCTCACCGTTCTCATCAATGAGCAAGTTATTGGGCTTGAGATCCTTTGGAGAGCGAGAAAAAAAACGATTGTTATTTTTTGTAATTTACACGAATACATGAAAAGTAAATGAAAAGATAAGATTGATTTATTTTATTTTATTAACAAATTATCAAAAAGTTATAATTCTAAAGTATTTTGATATAACACGTGAACTTCTGTGCTTCAAAAAACAGCAAATTAATAAACATTCAGTGACGGTAAACGACCTTAAATAAAAAGGTGAAGGTAAAATGAGGAGGAGACAAACCCTGTGAAGTATCCAATGACCGTGAAGATATTCAAGACCTCTAAGCATTTGCAGGGTATAAGATTTTATGTGACCCATCGTCAATACGATTGGTGCAGCAATCACCTTCTGAATAAAAAAAATAATAAAAATAAAAATTATTATAAATAAATATAACTTTACGGTTGGTAGCGTATTTGTTTTTTTTAAACAATTGTTATAGTTGACAAAATATTACTAAAAATATAATAAATAATAAAATGATAGTTAGTAATAGACAATATCTGAATTAAATCAATGTTTATTACGCATGACATCAAAAATTAAAAGCTACATAGAAAATTATTAATTATTGAAAAATATCAGATTACAACAAAATGTGTGGCCAATCAAACTTGATGTTTAAAATTTTTTTCAGAAATGTATTACAATATCAATCTATACCATGATATACCACAATATCAATCCATACCATGATATACCACAATACCAATCCAATTCATACTAGCACTGTAACAAATCCCACTATGATATACCACAATGCCAATCGTTATCATGATATAATAAAATAATAATCCATATCATCATATACCACAATATATGAATCCATGTCATGATATAAAAAAAATATCAATCCATATCATGATATACCACAATATCAGATTATCTCTCACCTCAGCGACTGTGGTTGATTTTTTCAATGAAATAGTCCTATTTTAACCCTAACCCTAATCCTATCCCAAACCCTAATTAACTAATTATAGTTGAGAATGTATTAACCTTTCACACATCCGGTTGTTAAAGTGAAAGATTACCCAATATCAATCTAAAAAAGTTCTCAGATAAGATGATTCATCATTATCGTTAATTAAAAATATTTAAACCTCCAAATCCGTATCCATGAACTCAAAGACAAGATTCACCGTCTTTTTCCCGTAAACATCCAAGAGCTGGTAAAGGAAAACTATCATATTATTTGCAATCAATTAGGTAATTTTGATAGCTTAATTAATTTAAATCAAGAAAATTAAATGGTAACATAACTGGTTAATTAATCAATTAATTAATCAGACAAAAGGTCTTGATACAAAGTGTGTGGATTGTTAACATGCCACATTAATATAAAGAAAATTATTTCCTACATGAACTGGAAATAAAAATACAATTACGACAAAATTAAGCTATGAATATAAAGAGAAATTAATTAAAATTACAATTAAATGTTTAAAATGTATTTCGGCGGTCCGGTAATCATTTATTAAGTCGAATTTGGCCTAAAGTAGTAACGTTACGAACCTAAGGTTGTTACATTACAAACCTACAGTAGTCCCGTTACGAAGCTACAGTAGTCATGTTACGAACCTTTCCCTAACCTCTTCAAGCCACCAAAGTAAATGATTGTCTTTCAACCTACCTCGATGATGTGCTTGTGATGAAGTTCTTTGAGAAATTTCATTTCCCTAATCGCCACTCTGCTCACGCCATCTTTTGTCTCTTTTGTGTTGATTTTCATCTGTTATGGACATTTTTTTAAAGTTATTTTCAGAGATATGTTATTTAATTTAAATATTTTTAAAGTATATAAAAACTCTGCCATTTATTTTTATGGTGCACAATTTTTTTTTACCAAAGCCATGTTTTTTAATTTAGCAGTTAGAATAAGAAATTATTATTGATAAAAACCTTTTTTATAGCAACAATCTTGCCATCATTCCTCAGGTCCTTGCCCTTGTAGACTGTTGCATACTTTTAAAAAGAATAAATTAAAAATGCAATGAAACATAAGATAAGATTGATAAGATATGATAAAAAAAAGAAAAGTAAAAGTAAGCCCGAATAAACAACTGCCATGGTGTCGAAACAAAACATTGCATAATACTGCTAAAAATACTCGTATAGCCTTAAGACTTAAGTTGAATGAATGCTTAAATTACTGAACTGAAAATAGAATGAAACATGTCAACATGTGCTGCAAGCAAGATTTTGTTTACCTGCCCCTCTCCTAGAAAGTCCAGTTTTTCATATTGTACTTCTTTTATTTTCGACATCTTTTGTGAATCTAATAACAATGTATTAAGACAATAAATAAATCCCTATTACTAATATTATACTACCAGTAATTCCCCGCAAGACACAAACCACATGCCGACAATATTTTGCCAGAATGTAATTTAAAAACTAAAATTTACTTTTACTTTCAGCGCTGCTGTTTTTTACAATTATATTTTTTGTATTAATTTATTATTTTAATTTAAAAAATGTTAAATAAATTTTTATTTGACAATAATTTATTTAACCGCAATAAACATTTAAAAATATCCAAAAAACAAATTAATCTTTCGAGCTGTTTGATTGTTTGATTATGGTGCTGTGCAGTAGTGTGCAGTTTTCACTGATTCACCTACTTTGACCGTTAAACTGTAGAACAATTAAACTAATCGCCCCCGGAATAATTTTTGCCCTTGGCCTTTGGGCACAAATCTACCTAATTTCTGTACGGTGTCTAGTTTTCAAGTTTATTTTCTTCACCAGCCACCCAGCCAAAGTAAAGTGTATAATTAAGAAACAAGTTTCCGAAAATGTGCTAAAAAGAACTTTTGCACCACAGTGTCGGTCTTACACATGTTTTTTGCATGTGGTACCATCATCATACTCCCCCACCAAGGTAGAAGGAAGCAAGTCACCGAAACATGATTTCGTAAAACCAATCTAGGTTTTACTAGTAGTGCTGGGACATGATTTCTTTACCTATGAGTTATACACAGAAACTATGCAGAGTAAAACCAATTCCTATAGTATTTACCATAATTTAGGTTTTGCTTTCTACATTTAAACAATCTAATTTTAAGCCAAAAGTGGACTTGCTTCCTTTGGCTGTGGCAGGGTAGCGCATATTGTAGGTAGGTAGACCAGAACATCCATTTAAACTCAGATCGCTTTTTGCTCCTACAAATATCGGTTAATGTCAATGAAGATCGATGACTCTTTTGTTCCGTACGGACATACAGGTGAATGTCTTATTACTTACCTCTCTGTCACAAACCCCTCAAAAATTGTACGAAATAATTTTTAACGTGCAAGAAATCGTGAAAATACACTATCAAATCAGAGTATTGAGATTCTGGGGAATCGATATTTAAATAACTGTTAAAATTTGATGACAGCCAATCAATCTTATTTGATGTAAAACAACAAGAAATTTATCGATGAATTTATTTTGTTTCACTCAAACAAATGAGAAAAACTTTAAAACATGTTCAATTTTAATAATTTGATCTTAGGCCTGAAAAACTCAGGTTCACTTATATTAAGACCTTTCGATCAATGTGGAGTTGTTGACGAGGTTGGAACCGTGTCAAACCGTGCAGCCGCAGTGACGTCACCATCCTCAGAGTCGCATTTCCAGGTTGCATCGCTTATTTCTATCTTAATTTTCGATGTTGACATGATGTCATGTGTTGTCGATTCAGGGTCCTTTACAATTTGGTGGGATGTTTTCAACATCGGCGCAGTCGTCTCAGATCTTACCGAAGTGCTACCTTCTGTCGTATTTCTAGGCTGTTCAGAAAATTCTGACATAGTTGTCTCAGAACTTACCAAAGTGCTTCCTACTGTTGTTTTATCAGGTTGTTCAGAAATATCTGATCTTGATGACTTTTCCATATCTGTTCCGAAGCACGCTATAAGTTCTGGTGTTCCCGACATTGATGTCTCAGAACTTACCGAAGTGCTTCCTTCTGTTGTTTTATCAGGTTGTTCAGAAAATTCTGATCTCGATGACTTTTCATCAATTGGCTTATGTGTTGTTGATTCGAAGCCCCCCACAATTTGGGATGTTTTCGACATTGTCATAGTTGTCTCAGATCTTACTGATGAGCTGCCTTCAGTCATTTTTCCAGGATGTTCAGAAAATTCTGATCTTGATATCAAGTCTCTTGGAGATGTTGCGAAATTCAAAGAACTTGTGACTGACTCTTTTGTGTCTGTTTTTTGGGATATTTTCAACACTGGCACAATTGTCTCAGATGAGCTACCTTCTGTCGGTTTTCCAGTTTGTTCAGAAAAGTCTGATCTCAATAAAAAGTCTTTCAGGGATATTGACAAATTCAAAGAACTTGTGCTTGACTTTGCCGTGTCTGTTCCCTATAAAATAAGTTAAAACTGGTAAATTAAAATGCAACTTCGTTTTGCTTATTGTGGGTATGTCATAACCTTGAATAAAATTAATAGTCAAATTATAATACTACTATTTTAATCTAAAAACAATTGTTTCTTAATTTCATTTAAAATAGATTATAAATGAATTCAAACGAAATGAAAATTTTACTTTTCTTGAAATGCAATAATAAAAAAAAAAGTTCTTTTCCTACTCACTTGATTTGGCATGCAGATTCTCATACAATCACTGGACGGGGGGACGTCCGATTTCATGGTCACACCGGGGGTGGTTTCATCCCTCCTGGCAGGACATACAACAAAACAGACAACATCTTCAGACAATCTTTCTCCTGTGGTTGTCTCAAACTGTTTGGAAAATTCTGAACTCGATGGCAAATTTGCTGGGTGTGTTGCTGAATTCAGTGAACTTGTTGCTGACGTTCCCGTGACTGGTTCGAGTGTTGTCGATTCTAAGACCTTCACAATTTCGGATGTACTCGGCGTCGGCACAGTTGTCTCAGATCTCACGGACGAGCTTACTTCTCTTGGGTTTTCAGGTTGTTGAGAAAATTCTGGTCTTGATGTCAATTCTCTTGGAGTTGTTGGCAAATTCATAGAACTTGTGGCTGACTCTATCGTGTCCGTTCCCTATCGAACAAGTTAAAACTGGCAAATTAAAATGCAACTTTGTTTTGCTTATTGAGGGTATGTCGTAACCCTGAATAAAATTAATACTACTATCTTAGTCTAAAAGCAATTGTCACTTAATTTCATTTAAAATAGATTATAAATGAATTCAATCGAAACGAAAATTTTACTTTTCTTAAAAAATGCAATAATAAAAAAAACACGCGAGTTGTTTTCCTACTCACTTGATTTGGCATGCAGATTCTCATACAATCATTGGACGGGGGAACGCCTGCTTTCATGGTCACACCGGGGGTGGTTTCATCCCTCCTGGCAGGACATACAACAAAACAGACAATATCATCCGACAATCTTTCTTCTGTGGTTGTCTCAAACTGTTTGGAGAATTCTGAACTCGATGGCATATTTTCTCGGGGTGTTGCTGAATCTAATGAACTTGTTGTTGACATTTCCACGACTGGTTTACGTGCTGTCGATTCAGAGACCTCTGATGGCAGCGGCGCAGTTGTCTCCGATTCTACCGGCAAGCCGATTTTCGTGGTCTTTTCGGGCGGCTGGGAAAATTCGGATATCGGCGGCACAGAATCCTGCAATATTTTGAAGGTGTAATTTTTACAAGTTTCTCAGAAAAGTCTGACACCGATGGCGCGTTTTTCAGAGACGTAGTAGCCGTACCCGAGGAACTTGACGCCTCAGACTGGTTCCTATAAATTACGAGTTAGTTAAAACTGTTAAATCGAAAATGAAAAAAAAAAAAACGTGTTATTTTTCTTGTCGAAAAGAAATAAAAAAAATTTTTTTACTCTCTTTACTAACATCGTTCGGTATGCACATCCGCATGCACTCGCTGATCGGTCGTTCGCTCACTTCGGGCACGACGGTGGTGGTAGTGATATCGTCTCTCCTGGCGGCGCACACGATGAAACAGCTGACGTCAGTTCTTTCCGCCGAAACGCCGTCTCCATTTCTGTCGTTATTTGTCGACATGATTCGACGTATTGTCGATTCGATGTCGTGCTTCGCAGTCGCGAACGCGTTTGACGTCGGCACAGTTGACCTTGATCCTCCCCGCACGCCATCCTCTGTGGTTTTATCAAGCTCTTCAGGAAAGTCTTGCTTAGGTTTTTCCGTGCTAAACGAAGTTTCAGTCGACCGCTCAGTGACTGGTTTCTATAAATAAAGTTAAACTGTTAAATAAAATTTCTTTTATATGGAAAATTTCTTTATTTAAATATGCCAACAGTGGCATTTGCATCACATATCATTAATCTACCCGATTCAAAGCATTCTTACATATCAAATAAAGAAGTAACAAGCGATTAAATTTCTCTGAAATGTAATGAAACATCACGATGACAAACTAATTTAATCTTTTCCACTTACTTTACTAATGCAGTTTCTCAGACAATCGTCCAATGGAGACACTTTGCTTCTATCTCCGTCAGTAACACCGGATGTGGAAATCTCATCTCTCCTGACATTACAAGCCTTGAAACAGTCGACATCCTCTCGTCCCACCGTAGTCTTTTCAGTCTCACAGGGCGGCTGGGTGATCCACGCACCGACGACTGGCAATAAAAAAAACAAAACCGTTTAGATAAAAATTATCAACTTCGTAGAATAGAAGCTACTATCGAATGAACGATCGTAAACTAACAAACTGGTAGGAATAATAGAAACAGCTTCATCTCTATTCGCCTAACAAAAGTCGCTCCTTAGATACGAAGTGAAGTTTGTCTCTCTTCGTATCTCGGGAGCGGTCTTTTATAATAACGAAAATTTTTCAATTATAATTTTATTATCAGTAGGTTTTTCAATTTTCTCGTTCAATTTCATTTAACGACCCACTCTCATTGATTCCAAACGGGTGTGTAGCAAATACGACGATGATGAAACACTGCTTCTAAAATTGTTTTATCAATAATTCAATGTTAATTATGCCGAGCCTTTTGATAGTAATTGCATTTTTATTTGAAAAAAAAATCAATTTCGAAGAAAACCCTCAACACTAATTGAACTCTGATATTTCAAACCCCATAAAATTGCCTGTCAAAGAAGTAGAGTGATTTATTTGGCACTTAAATGACAAGGTACAATAAAACAGAAACATAGCTTGATGAACAAGATGTCTCCAAAATTTGAATAAACTTGAGCATTTAGTAACCGTCTGTATTTTCATTTAGATAACTCATGCGATTCACTAATATCATACGAACAAGCCGTTTTTGCTGCTTCGAAAAACGGCATCATTATCTCGTGGCCTTCACCTTAACTTTTCATGAAAATATTAAATACACAAGAAAAAAGTTAACTGCTTGTATCGATCGATAACTAGCTAAAAAAAAAGCTCAATAAACAGCTGTCACACTTAACATCATCATCATCAAACTCACATTCGACATTAACTTCATAATAATGACTTTTAGCATAATAATAATAGTAATAATAATAATAATAATAATAATAATAATAATAATAATAATGATGATAATAATAATAATAATAATAATAATAATAATAATAATAATAATAATAATAATAATAATATTAATAGTAATAATAATAATAAGTAAAAAAAGTTTATTTAAAACATTTATAAAAACACACTTTTACTTCTGAATTCACTTGAAAAAATAAATTAATTTTATTTACATAAAAACAATTAAATTCACGAAAACATTTAAATTAAAAAAGAAACACATCACACATTCTTTTATTGAAATTATTGAAAAACAAACAAACATTTTGATGAAATTCAAATTTGTCACATCAGATCTGACCTTAACAATATCCCGGAAGTTTTTGGTTCATCTTGCCATGTTAAAACCATAATGAAAATTTTATTTAAAAAAAAAAAAAACATTATTTTCTTTTTCACTTTTACGGATCATAAAAAAATACTGCTTAATATGAACGATCCTCACACTTTTCTCAATAACTCTTTCTAAAACTTTCATTGCATTTTGGAAAAACTTTAAGTGTTCTTCATTTGCTGTCGAGATACTTACTGGATACATAAAATAGCAGATAACATAATATAAATATAAGAAATTATAGTTTATAAGCCAAGCTTTACTTTTACCTTAAACTTTACAGTCACAGAAAAATTAGAGAGCTTTTGCAAGCCAGTCCCAAGTCTGGAGAAAGGAAAAGTAAAAAGGATCAAATTATGATCCAGGAAGTACTTAGGTGCTTCCTACATACAGCCATTTAAGTCTTAAAATACCTGGTGTAAAGGACTATAAACTATTATAAAAGAAAAGTTAGAATGTTAAGAAGTTGGAGTTTGATGACTATCACCCCTAAACCTAGTTTATAAAAATTATTAAACAATCTCAATTTCTGAATGAAAAGCAATGGTATAGTAACGTTTACATAATATATATATTGTTACGATATCACCAAATCGTATACCGGGCTCAATAGAATGGTTTTGATGTTTTATTGGAAAATAATAAATGAAGCTTTGTTACGGCTAGTTATACCTTCTGGTTTATTAATAATGTCCATAATAGTTATTCGAAGTCCTTTAACGTCTATCAATGGGAAAACCTATTGTAAAAACAGCGATTTTACATTATTACCCCCTTCTTAATTCTGTTCGTCCCGAACAGCATATCGCTTTTAAGAAATGCGACTCGGCCACGAACACAAAATACCTTGATCTTTACTCGTGGCTTTGACCGCAATTCGCAAACAACATGGTCAAGTCTCTTGACCGTTTGACACAGTTTCTTCCAGTCCTTCTTTGGCTCATCAACAGAGTCTTTCTTTGGCTCATCGTCGCCATTTTTGCACGGTTCATCACAGCCTTTTTTGCATGCCTCGTCCTGAACATCTTTGCACGGTTTATCGGAACTGTCTGCTTTTTCTTCTTCCTTCACATCCTTTAGATCTTTCTCAAGAAACTCTTCAAAAGGTTTTTCGAAAACACATCGTTCCATAAATCCAATAAATCCCTTCATCAAACTGTTATTTGATTTTACAATGACTCTTAGTCTATCTGATCTAGAATCTTCTGTGGATTCATCTGATTTAAAACCCGCGGTACCGTTCTCTGTTCTTGTCTCATTTTTTCCAGAGTTTTTGCTTGCTGCATTGCTATTGTTGTTTTGGAGAAGTTCATCGCCGTCATGTTTGTTTTCTTCCAAGCTACAATCGAACGTTTTCTTTTCACATTCCAACTCGGCTCTTTCGTCGGTGTCAACTTTCGTATCGTCCAGCGGATCTTTCTTCAAATTATCGCCATCGTCTCTCAAATCAGTGTCTTCTTTTCTTGTCAAGTTAACTTTGACGTATTTTTCCATTGGAGTTTCGTCCGTTTCTAAATCCTCGGTTGCTTCATCCGAGTCAGATTCTTCACTAAAATCTGACCCTGAATATTCGGTGCCGTCGTCTGTTATGGAGGCTTCCGTTTCAGAACCGTCGCTGTATGGGTGAAAGCCATAGTTGTTATTGCCATTATTATAAGCATCATCGTCACTTTCATCCTCATCGTTTTGCATTTCGTTTTCAACATTCTTCTCATCTTCTTTAGTTTGGTTTTTGACGTCCAAACCGACTGTATCACTGTCACCATCTTTGCATGGTTCATCTTGAGCATCTTTGCAAGGTTCCTTATCATGACCGTCTTTGACAGGCTCATCATCATGACCCACCTGACTTGTGCAGTCTGTACGGCCGTCATCCGTCACATGCTCTGAGACACAGCTGGTGGACTCCAGTTCAAATTGGGTTTCGCCGCAGCAACCCACATCACCAGCAGCCCGCTGGTCCAGAACCGTGTCCACCACTGCCTCAGCCAACCCTGCGACCAAACTCTCAACAGTTGTACCGGCTGCTGCCACTTTGTTTCCGTGGCCAAGAATCATTCCTTCTCCTGTCTTCTTCTGTGCTGCCATGTTTTCTTTCGCTCGTTGTCTTTCTTCCTCCAGCAATTTGTTTTTTAATTTCCTTCGCTTGACCACAGCTTCCTCGTCAATGTCGAATAGATATTCGTCGTCGTCAGGCCCATAGCCCTCATTCACTAACGCGGCTAAGAGGCGTTCCATAAGTTCGTCCTTTTTACCTGTATCGCTCAGGCCACGTTTCTCCAGCTCGTCTTTCATTTCACTCGCCCAAAGCTCATCCAATGATTTCAAAACCATTCTTGTATCCCAATTCTGACACCAATGTTACGATATCACCAAATCGTATACCGGGCTCAATAGAATGGTTTTGATGTTTTATTGGAAAATAATAAATGAAGCTTTGTTACGGCTAGTTATACCTTCTGGTTTATTAATAATGTCCATAATAGTTATTCGAAGTACTTTAACGTCTATCAATGGGAAAACCTATTGTAAAAACAGCGATTTTACATTAATATTATAGAAAATGAATGCCCAACAAGTTGAAATATTTCTGAAATAAACTTGTATACCAACACAATTTTAATATTTGTTTTTATTGAAGCCTTTCAAAAGACACATCTGAAAACACGACATCGGTACTGATGATGCTGATTGTGCATTATCTTTCTTTTCTTCAGGATCATGCTCGAGAATTTCTTGCTCGTGTTTCTTTGTCCTTCACTACATTTTAAAATTAAACGATTAAAAAAGACAAATTAATCGTAATTTAAAAAACTCAGCTGAAGAAATTAAAACTTTAGAGTAAGGACCACAGTGTTAATAAATGCAGCATAATACAGAAATACACAATAATTTAAAAAAAAACCTTCAATAAAAAATAAATTGTAAAGATGTGGGGCACAATCGCATGAGTTCAGAGGAAATCGCCCCACTTTTTTTTAATAATAATTTATTTCTTACTTTTCGGATCATTTTATTAAAGTGTGTTTTTTTAATTTTATTATATTGTTTTATAAATCTCGGCCCCGCCCCGTCTTGACTTCAAGTCAAGCCCAGCACGGCCCCGTTTGAAGGCCTAAAAATCACGGCCCGTCTTGAGCAGTACTCTATTAAATAGTATATTTCTGCAAGTGAGCAGACACAACATGCCGTTATAATAGTCTGCATGCGAGAACACAAACTAAAATACACACAACATTTCAAAATGGGAACTCAACGCCGATGTATCTTAATAATATTATCTTAATAATATGTATCTTAATAATATTAAGATATATCGGCGTTGAGTTCCCATCTTCCGGGGGGGGCAAGATTTGATCCGGAGGCAGCTTTACCCATCGCCCCCTATTCCCCCGAACTCTACGCCTATGTTAAGAATAGTTAAGAATGTTAAGATATCTTACCCGGTACTCCAGTAACATCGAGATCTATTTCATAATCCTACTTTGTCAGGTCCACAAACACACTTGTATGTAAAAGTGTCAAACTTTTTCCACGAAATGGTTTTCCATTTAAAGGATCTTGTAAAACAACTATTCAAATGTAATAATATTCATGAGTTTGAGCCATAAACAACTTCCAGCTTATTATTTACGTAACCAAATTTAAATTAGCTAGTTGTTCGTGCAGAGTTTTATAATATTCAGTGCTTATATAATAGTCTAATATATAAATAATGACAGATTATGAAAAATGGATTTTTGAAGAAAAAAAAATTTCAAGAAAAGTAAACATTCTTACAGTAAAATGCACACACTTATAACTTTTATAACTTTTTTTCAACTTAACCGTACATAAAAGGTTAAAAGTAACATCCAGGTAACGTGTACACACGTATACCACCGGCGTGTATATGATTGTGTCTCTTTAGAGAATTAAGAAATCTCTTAGACAGGAAAATGATATCAAATTTGAAACACGCTTTTAAATTTTTTAGTGTCTATAGAACGCGATTTTTAAAACTAAATAGATGTTGTTTTAATCTATATCACACTAAAAATGGAATCTATGGCCAACCTCGACTTGCAGAGGATAATAATTCACCGCCAGGTATTACGTATTTATATTTTCCAGTTGCTGGTATGTTTTTAATAAGTTCCTATTTAGATTTTTTGATTTAAAAAGAAACTGTTTGCTCATATTTACATCTTATTTCTTATTAAAAGCCTCGTTGAATCAGCTGAAAGTTTTCAAGGACTACAAACTGCACAGTTTTGTGTCGGCTTACAGAAGGCATGGTTATGTTATGGCTAACACAGATGTTTTAAATTTAAAGCAAGCTTGGTAAATATGATTTTTCATTGTTATCAATGAATGCATTCCAAATTGGTTTTATACATGTTTCATCTTTTTTGTAAGTGGCATTCCCGAAATGAATCCAGAAAATTATGGACTTGTCGACGGCACATTACACAGTGTTGGAGATATTTTGTACAGTGGACCTAAAGATGCATCAACTGAAGAACTTGTCCAGTACTTGAAGAAGATTTACTGTGGCTCATTGGCAGTTGAATATCATCATATACAGGTTTATATAGGTTTCATTTATGCATTAAAAAAAATTATTTTAACTACAAATTTCTATTTGTGTGATTTTTCAATTATAAATTTCTAATAAATAGATTTTAAACAATATTTATTGTATTTGAAATCAGGAAGTTCTTAAAAGTGAGTATTGAATGACTAAAAACCACAACATCATTTTCTTCAAATTAATTTTTTGTTATCTTGTATTTTATCATTATCAATTCAGTTAAAATTCCGACTGTTGAATCTGTTGCTTTTTTCTAATTATTTGAAATACTATGTCAAACTTTTGAATTTGTTTTGCAACTTTTTTTGCATTTTTGTTTGTTTGTTATTGCTATGTTGAAAGTTTAAATTGAATGTCGTTAAGCATTTAAACTAAAAATTTAATCTTCTCTTTTATACGATTCTGAAATTCGAATCCTAAAACGTTCAGAACCTCGAGGAACGAGAATGGTTTGACGAAAATTTCGAAAAAATCCACGACGAAGATTTCGACGACAGCCAAAAGATCCATTACGCTAAACTGATGCTAAAATCTCAAGTCTGTTTTGTTTTTAATTTTTATAATTCGCCGATATTTTTCTTCTTCTTTCCGATTTACGTCCATTTTTTTCGTGCTTGCACGGGTTGGACGTTTCCTTCCGATTTGGCGCGCCGTGTGCATCGTTGAAAGTTTTGGAGCTAATTTTATGCCGGATGCTCTAAAATTACCAACCAACGACAAACCGTCCAGCAACTAGACTGTGCCGTTGCGAATTCATTTTACGTTCTCGATGTTTAACCAGCTGGAGTAGTAGTAGTAGTAGAGGAAACTAAAAATATTTTTCTAATTTTGTCGTTAAAATTTTCCGATCAGGCTTTCGATCATTTCCTCGCCAACAAGTTTACGACCGTTAAAAGATATGGCGGAGAGGGAGCTGAAAGCGCCATGGTTTTCTACGATCTTCTTTTCCGATTGGCTGCAGAACGTTAGATTTGTTTGTCTGTCTGTTTGTTTGTTTGCTTCTGTGCGGATATTATTTGTTGTTTATTTTGATTTTCAAACTTTTTTTCTATTAAAACCGAGATGGTTGTATTTGTTTAGAAAAGTTTTGAATTGTGATCGCTTAAAATCATCTTCATCTGTTTGTGTTTGTGTGTATGCATGAATGTGTGTGTGTGTGTATGCACGTGTGGTCGCATCAACTCGAATTTGCCTATATCGTTGCAGACGGCGTAGATAACGTTGTCATGTCGATGGGGCACAGGGGTCGTCTGAACCTTCTGACATGTCTTCTTCAATTTCCTCCCGTCACGATGTTTCAAAAAGTTAGTTTTTTTGCAAATTGATGATGATGATGATGATTGCGAAAACGTGTCGTGGAGAGAAGATGCGAATGAATTGTATCGTCGTTCGTTTATGTTGTTTTTGGAAATTTGTTTTTTATTTATCCGTTTTCTTTTTTGCTTCGTTTTTTCATTCTACACCTTTAGTGCATAGAATCTAAAAAAATTTTTTTTTAGATTTTTTATTGCCTTTTAAAATTTATTTCAAATTATTTCATCAGATGAAAGGGAAAAGAGAGTTTTCTCCGAAAGTTTCAACCACTGGAGACGTCTTGTCGCATTTAAGTGAGGTCTTATTTATCGATTCAATGTATGTGATATTTGATCCTATTGATTTGGTGTTATCATGGGTCACCATTATTTGGTGGTATCATATGTCACCATGATTCGATGTTATCATATGTCACCGTGAAACAGCTGTTTATGATTTTATTACAAGTAGTTGATCAAAATACAAATGTGAAAAGTAATGCAGAAGACCTTTAATGAACCAAAGCTGTTCACGGGTTGGGATGGGTTGGGTAGTTTTAAAATTTTGTTAAATATTTCTAAATACAATTAGGTTGTTTTAAAAAGTTTTTATTTATTTTTATGAATATGTTTTCAAAATATTTCATTTCATTGTAGCTATTCGTATAATTACAACGTAAGCTTATTTAGCAATTTTTTAATATTTATTTATGCTTACAAATATAATTTTATAAACTTCATGGAAAGTTTATTACTCATTTGTTATAACTAAATATTATAAAATATATATATAACTACTTATTATATTTAAATTTAATAATTTCATCAGCATCCTCCGTGGATTTGGAATACGACAACAAAAGAGTCCACGTTACGATGCTCCCAAACCCGTCTCATTTAGAAGCAAGATGAATTTACATTCATTTTTTAATCGAATTTTGTTTTATTTATTATTTATTTTGCTTACAATTTAAAAAAAAAAAGATCCTATTAAATGACACATGTATCAAGAATCTTCATTTTTTTTCAAATCAACGTTTAATGACTTTTTAATGATCAGGCAGCCAATCCTGTTTGTGCTGGCAAGGCTCGTGCAAGAATGCAGTCGTTGAGTACTGGTTTCTATGCTGATTACAGTAAAGAAGAATGTAAATCTTTTGTCAATAGAGTGCTTTGTTTTCAAGTTCATGGTGATGCTGCATTCTCTGGGCAGGTTAATGTTGTGTCCATATTTTATTTATTTACTGAGATTTATTAGTCGCCTGAAAACAAAACAAGTTTTGCACGTGAAATGAATTTATCTACATTTCTCAGTTTCCTGTATAATTTTAAAAGTGAATTTATAATTTAATAGGGGATCGTTCCCGAGACATTTCTCTTGGCCAACATTTCCAACTATTATTGGGTATAATTTTAAAAGTGAATTTATAATTTAATAGGGGATTGTTCCCGAGACATTTCTCTTGGCCAACATTTCCAACTACTCTGTCGGAGGAACAATCCATCTTATCGTCAACAACCAAATCGGTTACACGACTGAATGCGATCGCGGAAGGTGTGTTTACTTTTTTTAGCTCAATTAGTTTTTCATAGAAGCGAGACGGTGAAGTGGTGAGGTCTTGCACTTTTACGCTCGAGCTCCCAGGTTCGATTCCTGTGTGGAATCTCAGCTTTTCCATCCACTTGTGGTCGCGACAAAGAAGTACAAGCTAAAAAGCTGGGTAATAATAGGGTAGATTTTTTTGTGTGGAGAAGCAAAGTTTTGAAAATAAAGGTTGACGATGGTGACGAATTGTCAATATGATATTTGATTCATTCGATTTCGATGGTCGATTAAATTTTTTCACGCGTTATCAGGTCGAGTCAAAACTGCAGCGACATCGGTAAAATGATCGAATGTCCCGTACTTAGAGTCAACGCCGACCATCCGGAGGTAAAATTTTAATCTATATATATATATAAAAATCTCGTGTCATAGTGTTTGACTTCAAATTCCTCCGAAACGGCTGAACCGATTTTTATGAAATTTTTTGTGTACATTTGGTAGGTCTGAGGATAGGTTGTAGGCAATTTAGAATATTTGTTTAAAATTATTTTAAAAAGTTATAATGGAAAACAAAGAGGTGCAATTATGTCTTTTACATAGGACATAATTGCACCTTTTTGTTTTTCCATTATAACTTTTTAAAATAATTATTAAAAAATATTCTAAATACTATCCTCAGACAGTATATATGTCGGGTACCCTGCTAGTATAATATAAATAATAGTAAGTATGCATATTTAATAAAATTTTAATATAATAATAACATAATAAAAAGAATAATTAAGAGCAGCGGAAACTTTTGTTCAGAACGGAATTTTTTTAATCTGATTCGGCCTCTGTCGGCTTGTCCCGAGGGATGGACAGACACGAGAAGCAGACACTCTTGCTCTTCCCGAGGGTGTCTGCTTTTCAAGGTTTTACTGTATATATATATATGTATATATATATATTTCACATTTATATATTATCACAAATAATTTATATATTAACCCTGCAGAGCATAGCAAAGGCATGTAAGCTGGCGATGAGGTACAGGCAGAAATTCCGTAAAGACGTCATCGTCGATTACGTCTGCTACAGAAAATGGGGACACAACGAACTCGACGAACCGGCTTTCACTCAGCCCCTCATGTATCGGGCCATACGATCCAGACCGAACATTCCAGATGCTTACGCTTCAAAACTCATTGTTCGTCGTTGTACATTTCTATGATTATTTTTTCTTTAGCGAATCGCATCTCACTGGTTGGCACTTTTTATTGGGAAAGAATTTCGGCACTCCCTTTCTCACTCCTTCTCACTTGAGTTTTCTTTTTTGCGGGTTTGTTATGTAGCAGAATTTCATGATGCCTCCCAAAACCCCTACTGGCATTTAAAAAAAACGTTATCAGGATTTGAACTGTCAACCTACTGGTATGTACATCTACACCTCACCATCAACCAGTCTGTTCCCATATTACTATGCAAAACAGTGTCAACACTGTCAACCTACTGGTATGTACATCTACACCTCACCATCAACCAGTCTGTTCCCATATTACTATGCAAAACAGTGCCACCTGTGATTTATAATTATAAATGAATTATATTTTTTATTTATAAATGAATAAATATTATTCAGATTTTATTTATGTGTAAAAAAATAATTAATAAAACATTAAAAAAATGAACAAAATTAAACAAACTTTTAGGAACAAAAAATCTGTTCTTCGATCGAATTGACGGACGAAGTCAACAAATGGAATGAAAAACTGTCGGAAGATTTGAAGCTTCTTGACATCCACGTTCCAGAAGTACCTATTTCATTTTATTTTATTTGATGAATTATTTTTTTAAATGTTATAGATAATATTAAAATATTAAAAATAAATAAAATAATGAAATAATAAATTATAATATTTTGTATAAATATTATAAGTTGGATTTGGTTGTTAAAATATATTATTTATAATTTTATCGTTACTTATTTGAATTTAATTGCAATTTAATTATAATTTTATAATAAACTATTTTAGTATTGTTAAAAATTACTTATGATTTATTATCTGTATTTAGTTGTTTACACATTAATTAAAGTTTCATATTAAATTATTTATATTTATTTTTTTTAAAATTTCAATTATAATTTTATAAAATTAATTACGATGTAATTTCGTCCAAACGTAAAATTTCTAGTCGAGTCATTTTGAAAAGCAATGGAGCGGGTTAAAAGCACCGACCAATGACGTGACTACCTGGGACACAGGTGTGTCGCTCGACGTTCTCAAATACGTAGGCGCACAGTCCGTGACGCTGCCTTCCGGATTCGTAAGATTTCAGTTTTTGGATCGTTGATTTTATGAGAGATTTTCGTTAGAATTTAGAATTTACGGTAATGAAATTGAGGCGATTGCTTGTAAGGGAGGTCGAGATGTAATGAGTTATAACTATTAGAAAATAATTATGTTTACAATTTAATTTTTGTAATCGTGAGTTAACTGTCTCGCGTGAATCGTAAAATTTTATTATCTCGCCAAACGGTTACAAGGTATTTCGTTGAATTTGATACGATTTTTGTGTCTTGTTTCTTTTATTTATCTTTTTATTTATTTTTTACTTTTTTTACTTTTTTTTAATTAATTGACTTATGTAATAAAACCTTTTCATTTAATTTTCCTGCATAGAGCGTTCATCCGACACTGGGAAAAACCCACATTGAAAGGAGACTACAAAGATTAAGTGAAGGCAGCAATCTGGATTGGGCAACAGGTGAAATTCTTGCGATTGGCTCTCTTCTATATCAAGGTGAGTTAGCGTGGTTCTGTGTTTTAGTTTATCTTTACTTTGTATGGATAAAACGTTCCAGCCCTCCAACAAATCGTGGAAAAGCGACGCTTCAAAAATAAATGACGATGATGATGATGATAATTATAATGATGATCATCTCATAATAAGTTTTGATTTATATAGCTTATATCATGTAGACCTGATTTGTCGTACTTAGAAGTCTTCTTAACTTCGAACAGGTCGTCTGCACCAGTCGTTTGTTTTGTAACTCTCATTAATTGAGATCGAAGTTGATAAAAAAATTTCACACGACAGGTACGTCCTGAGGCTGTGGTTACAGCAGTTAGTTAGTTATATTGTAGTTAGTGCGGTTTTTGAGTTTGAGTTTTATTTTCAATCGATTCAACCCATAATGAAGTTCTAGGTTTATATCGCTTGAGCCGTGTAGACCCGCTGTTACAATTAGTAGTAGTTGTTTTTTTTACATCGTACTTGAATTTTTCACAGCTGTAATTTATTTTTATACCACGTTTCTCGAGCTCAAAACAAATCGAAATTTCGCACTCGGCACAGGATTCAACGTGAGATTGAGCGGACAAGATGTCGGTCGCGGAACTTTCAGTCAACGACACGCGATGTTCGTGGATCAGTCGTCAGACGAAGCGGTCATTCCGTTGAATCACATGTCGGAAGATCAAAAAACTCATTTTGAGGTTTTCTGCTTTTATAAACTTTGTTAACTTGTGGTTTTGTTTTTATTCTATGTGTTATTACTTTTTTTGCCGCCAGTAACTTTTTTTATTATCAGAGGAATGAATCTATGAAATGATTGTTAAATATTACAACCGATTTTTGCTAGACTGGATTTATAGCATAGGAAATTACTGCTAAATTAAAAAGTATTTTTTATTATTTTTTTATTTTTTAAAACTAATATTTTAATTTGAAATTAAATATCAAAATTAAATTTCGTTTTCTTAGATGGATCAGCTAAAATTTGATGAGATTTAATAGCATATTTTATTAATTATGGTTTAATGAAATTAATTTATTTTAAATTTAAAATAAGTTTTCTCTAAAAAAATATTAATGCATTTCAAGTTGCATATAGTCCCCTCTCAGAAAATAATAATACATTTCAGGTTGCAAATAGTTCCTACTCAGAAAGTAATAATACATTTCAGGTTGCAAATAGTCTCTACTCAGAATGTAATAATACATTTCAGGTTGCAAATAGTCTCTACTCATAAAATAATAATACATTTCAGGTTGCAAATAGTTCCTACTCAGAAAATAATAATACATTTCAGGTTGCAAATAGCCTCTACTCATAAAATAATAATACATTTCAGGTTGCAAATAGTCTCTACTCATAAAATAATAATACATTTCAGGTTGCAAATAGTTCCTACTCAGAAAGTAATAATACATTTTAGGTTGCAAATAGTCCCCTCTCCGAAGAAGCGGTAGTCGGATTCGAATACGGCTTCAGCATAGAAAATCCAAAAGTGTTAACGATCTGGGAAGCGCAGTTCGGAGATTTTTTCAACGGGGCGCAAATCATCATCGATACTTTTATCACTGGAGGAGAAGGTTTCAATTTATAATAAAGTTTTATTATTGATTTATTAACAATTTATAATATTGTTTTATTATTGATTTATTAACAATTTATAATATTGTTTTATTATTGATTTATTAACAATTTATAATATTTTTTTATTAACAATTTATAATATTGTTTTATTAACAATTTATAATATTGTTTTATTAACAGTTTATAATATTGTTTTATTACAGATTTATTAACAATTTATAATATATTTTATTACAGATTTATTAACATTTTATAATATTGTTTTATTATTGATTTATTAACAATTTATAATATTGTTTTATTATTGATTTATTATCAATCTGTAACATTGTTTTATTATTGATTTATTAACAATTTATAATATTGTTTTATTATCAATTTATTATTGTTTTATATTATTGTTTTATTAGTGATTTATTAACAATTTATAATATTATTTTATTATAGATTTATTAACAATATCTAACATAAATCGAGTTATGCTAATCCATCGAGAGTATTTAACTTTAATAATCTTCCTGATGATTTTTTTGCATTGCTATCAATAAACAAATTCTGATCAAATAAATTTAAAACAAAAAAAATTTGAATCTGTTAAAATAAATTTGTAAAGAGTTTACTTTCAGCAGTGCATCTTGTAATTTTATATCATATAAAATTATCTTATAATAATTATATCAAATATAAATTATCTTATAATAATAATAATAATTTTTGTTACTACAGCAAAATGGTTACTGCAAAGTTCGCTGACGATGCTACTTCCGCACGGGATGGATGGAGCGGGTCCGGAACATTCTTCTTGTAAAATCGAAAGATTTCTTCAGGTTCGTAACTAACTTCACGATGATTTAAAGTTGTTTTTCTTTAAAAAAATGAAAATTTTCTGTTTTATTGCAGGTTTCTTAAATTATTTTGTACAAACAACTGATATAATTGATACAAAAAGTGGTATGATACACATTAGATGTAGTTTATTAGAAAACTGATATGATCGATAAACAAAATAATGTGGTTGATAAACAGCCAATTTGATTGATAAACAACCAATGTGATTAATAAACAACCAATGTAGGTGATAAACAACCAGTGGTTAATAAACAACCAATGCGATTGATAAACAACCAATGTAGGTGATAAACAACCAATGCGATTGATAAACAACCAATGTGATTGATAAACAAAATAACGTGATTGATAAACAACAAATGCAATTGATAGGCCACTGATAGTAAAGAAGGAAGCATCGACGGAGACAGCGTGAACATTCAAGTCGCAAACCCGACCACACCCGCCCAGTATTTTCACCTCCTTCGAAGACAGGTTCCACGTATCGTATTATTATTATATATTATATCGTCTCATGTTTATATGTTTCTATTTTATTTTTTCAGATTTCACTTTAATTTAATTTTAATTAAATTTTACTTGTATTTAATTTCTATTAAAAAATTTTACTTCAATTTTATTTTTGCTACATTTATCTATAATATTCAAAAATTAAATATTAATTTATTAAATTTTCTTTTTTTAAATTTATTTTTACTTATATTTTCTCTTGTCTTATATTCATCTGTACTATTAAAATATTTATTTACATATTTAAATAAACATGTTTTAATTATCAATTATAATTAAACCCTAACCGTAATCACCAATTAATTTTCAACACGACCGATTTATATCCGGCAGATGGTTAGGAACTTCCGCAAGCCTTTGATCGTGGTCTCTCCGAAGGGGCTCCTCCGTCACCCGCAAGCCGTTTCTTCCCTCTCCGACATGGCGCCTGGAACTTATTTTAAGCCCGTCATTTCTGACGGAGCCGTCGACGTTAAAGACGTCAAGAAGGTTGTTTTCGTTTCAGGAAAGCATTACTACACGCTTGCGAATGAAAGAGCGAATAGAAAGAGAAAAGATGTGGCCGTCATTCGTGTCGAGGTTTTTGGTTGTTTTTATGTTTATTTATTTTATTGTTTAGTTTGTTTGTTTGTTTATTTTATTTATTTTATTTTATTTATTGTATTAATTTTATTTATTTTATTAATTTTATTTATTTTATTTATTTTATTTATTTTATTAATTTTATTTATTTTATTTATTTTATTTATTTTATTTATTTTATTTATTTTATTTATTTAGTTTCTATTTATTTTATTTTTTTATTTTTTATTTATTTTTTATTTATTTTTTATTTATTTATTTTTATTTATTTTATTTATCTATTTATTTTTTTATTTATTCATTTATTTATTTATAGTTATTTTAGGAATAATATAATAAATATTTTATTTAATAGTAATAATTTAATCATATAGCCTTTTAGCCAGAGTCTGAGGCATTTGTAGTGCTGTTTATTATTGTATAGTTGGATTTGTTTTAAGAATAAATGCTATTAAATTATTCGATGTAGTATTTTATAACTAAATTATAATTGTTTTTTAGTTTTATTTGTCGATTTTCAGTCGCTCTGTCCATTTCCTGCACAAGAAATTCACGCTGAATTAAAGAAATATAAAAAGGCGAAAGGTCGGTTGGAATGTTTTGACGTTTTTTATTTTAATTTTAATTTTTTGATGCCAAAAATTGAAACAATTATGTAAACTTTACAATTTAAAATTTCGTAAGAATTCATCTGGAGTCAAGAAGAACACAGGAATCAAGGTGCATGGACGTTCATTAATCCTCGTTTTGCTAACATTCTCGGAGTTAAGGTTCGATTATCTGTTTTTAGACTCTTAATTTTCTTTTAGTATACACGTAGAACTTCTGTTCAGGGAATCTTGGGTTCAAACCTTGTGGCAAAAAAACACAGAATTGGGTAATTTTCTTGCTTGGGTTGTTCACTTGTGGTAGTCAAATAATTATACCAGTATCTGAACTAGGAGAGATAAGGTTCAGCTCGTTCCAACTTCGGGCACGTGCTGACGGCAAGTAAAAACTGCGTGATTCCACGTATCCACTAGCTGATCTTGGTTCAAAGTTTCTGCGGGTATATGTCGTAAAGAGCGCTGCTATGCAAAATGTTTATTCATTACCATCGTCATTATCATCATCATCATGACCATCGTCATTATCATCGTCATCGTCGTCATCATCATATCATCATCTTTGTTTACGTTTTTTATCAGTTGAAATACTGCGGTCGCGAAGAAGGAGCGACGCCCGCAGTCGGTATCGGAGAAGTTCACGAAAGAGAAGCGAAATCGATCCTCGAAGCAACTTTCAAAGAATAAAGAAATTGAATGAAAATAAAAAAAAAAGAATAAATAAATTTTTGAAGTATTCAATTGCGATTTTTGTTTTTGTTTTCATTTTTCAGTAATCTCTTGAAAATTATGAATTATTTGTTTTCAAAAGACACCTGTCTCAGTTTCATCGTTTCCTTTTCAATCACACGTAGATGTCAGTTTTTTCTGCATGTCCTTTCATGGAATTTTGTTTGCAGATTATTTGGTGCTATTTCTAATAATATGTTTAATTATTATTAATGTGATTAATTGTTATAAATATGATTAATTATTATTAATATGATTAATTATTATTATTAATTATAATCTTATGATTAATGCTTATTGTTAATGTGTTTAATTATTATTAATGTGATTAATTATTTTTATTAATGTGATTAATTGTTTTAAATATGAATAATTATTATAACTATGATGAATTGTTATTAATATGATTAATTATTATTAATGTGATTAATTGTTATAAATATGAATTATTATTATTAATGTGATTAATTGTTATAAATTTGATTGATTATTATTAACGTGATTAATTATTATTAATGTGATTAACTATTATCTTTTTATTTAATTATTATTATTATAATTAATCAATATTAATATGATTTTATTGTTCTGTATCAAATGTTAAACTTTTTATTTTACAAACTTTTATTTGTTTTAGTTTTCTCTTAGAAGTTCATCAGCTGAAAAAAAATATTTAAATCGATTCGAGTTCAAGCAATATTTTAATCGTGGATCTGTATTTTTTGTCTTTATTTTGATACTCATATAAAAAAGTATGAAATAAATCTCAGACTTTTTTTTTATTTCGGGCGAAAAAAGGTTCATTAGCTCATTTCTCGTGAGTGTGTGTCATCAAGGTTGATCTTGTTGAGTCGAATTTACAGAAGAGCACATTCCGTGTCATATTTTGATTTGTTCCAACACTAATTGTAGTAGCGGGTAGAATTTTTAGCAGATTAATGGATGAATGGAAGAGTTGCTTTACGAGTTTATTTGATTGATGATTGATTGATTGATTGATTGATTGGTTGGTTGATTTATTGATTTATTGATATATTGATTGATTGATTGATTGATTGATTGATTGATTGATTGATTGATTGATTGATTGATTGATTGATTTATTTATTTATTTATTTATTTATTTATTGATTGATTGATTGATTGATTGATTGATTGATTGATTGATTGATTGATTGATTGATTGATTGATTGATTGATTGATTGATTGATTGAATCGCGCAAAATTGAACTAAGAACATCGGTGTATAATTATTTCTGAAGTTGAAAACTAAACTGAAAATCGTCATTTTTTTATAAATTAAGTCGCAGTTGTAGCTAAAGTTATGAGAACGAACTTAAACTACGCGTTGATTAGTAAGCAAGAGGGTTCCATATTAGCACCAATACAACTCAAGCAGCTGCAGCGGGCTTGCGTTGCTCGCACGGCACTAGAACAGAAGAACTTGTATCGTAAACTTCAGTAGGTAGAGCTGCATACCTAGTTTTGCAAGGAGTTTTCATTATTTATCGACCAAGATCACGGCGCATCGGAGTTCTGTTTGTAGAAATTTCAATTTACTCTGCAAAATCAAACGCAATTAGAATCGCGAAGATGAGTTCTGACGATAAGAAAGATGTAAAAGAAGAAAATGGGCAAGAGAAGTATGATTCATAAATTTGCTCATTTGGTGAATTCTTAGTTTTTTTTTTTCATTTCATTTCATTTTTGGAAAAGAAGAACGTGAGTTATCATCGTTTGCTTTTAATTTTCTTTAAAAGCCAAAAATTAGTTGCAAGTTTCAACTTGAAAAACTCCCAGGAAAGATGGCGGCACCGACGAATCAGCAGCAGAGAATAAAGAGAAAGAAACGTCAGAAAACATCAATGTTAGACCTTCGAACGTTGACCTGGTCCTGCCACCTTGCGAATTGGAAACGATGTTTGCCAAAGGCCTCCTGATGATGCCTAAAAACGATCTACCGAAAATAGCTTCTACACTCATCTCTCCGGTCGAAATGGAACTGACAGAGCTGAGAGTTAAAGTAATCTGCCTCGAGAAGAACACAGCCGCCATGAAACTCGAACTGAGATGTGCCGAACTTCAAGTCGAGGCCAAAGAAAAGGTCGACAAACAGAAGACCAGACTCATAGAACTTCTCGATGCAAAGGTTGCCTCTCTCGAGAAGAAGAACAACACGCTCATCGACATGGTCGAAGGTCTCATCAAGGAAAAAGAAGCCAGAAGTACCCGGTTGATCGATGCTACGAAAAGCATGGAATCCCTTTCGAATCGGCTCGTCAGCAGTGAAAGAATGAAGAGAGAATTGAAGAACAGCAACGAAGAACTCAAGTCCATGCTGAACAACGTAGAAGCCAAAGGTTCGCAGATAGCCAAACTGGCGAAAGAGAAGATCATCAAATACAAAGATGAAAATACGCGCATTCAAGGTGAATTGAATGACATGAAACAGCTGCAAGAAAACTCTTTAGACTTGGTCCTGAGTTGGAATCATCTAGACTACTTGGGTAATCAGTTGAATGACAAGTTAACCGCAGCTAAGAGTGCCGAAATGCCCGAGGCTTCGAGCCAGATACTGCTTCTAGCCGGTGATATAAACAATGAAATTCGCGACAAAGTTGCCCAGATGAAAGCAGAGACGAGCGCCACCATTACCAAGTTTGCCGCTTCGAATGAAAAACTTCTGACAGAAGTCAATCAATTAAAGCAGAGTATAATCGAACTTCAAACTCTTAGCGACAAAATCTCAGTTCAAAGCGCTCTTACAAACAGTCAGTCAACAACAGCGACTGAAGAATGTCCTCAGTAAGTTTTAAGCGAACCACGGACAACATCTCAATAATAATAATTCTAATTCTAAAACTTGAATTTCGAAATTTCCTAGACTAGAACAACGTGTCTTTGAAGCGTTTTTTTCTTCTGTTGTGGTTTTATTAAACGATTTTCAAAAAAAAGTGCAAAAAAGAGTTTTATTTTTGTTTGTTTCGTTTTGTTGAAAAACAACTAACATGGTTCCGATCCAGGTTGAAAAAAATATTTTTGTGTATATTGAATTCCTGGCACAATATGTATACGTAAGCGACCGCATGCCTGTATATAATCCTCATTCGCAAACTCATTAAGGCAACTCCGCCTTGCCTAGAGCAAGGAAGAGGGAAAAGTTAAAAGGAACAAGTTATGATCCAGGACTGGAAATATACTTCGGTATTTGCAACACACTGCTTTACACCCCCCCCCCGGTCATCATCAGTTTTTTTTGGAAGCAAGAAACAAAAGAGAATATGTAGGGGGCGCAGATTTTCTGTTTTTTCCCGGGCGCAGAAGACACTAGCTACGCCTCTGGCCAAACTGCACAGTTGAGCAGATGTTGAGACCAGATGCTCAATCTTAGCTGAGAACCGCAATCTCTGTTTCTATTAAGAGCCGCAGTCCTTTATCCACTAACAGTAAAATAAGAAATTTTGAGCCTGTAAAGTTTTTGTTTGTAAACATATGTAGGGAACAGTGTTGTTAACGCTACTTGTTCAAAGTAGCGCCGCTCTTCGCTACCGCTATCAGTCTTATTAGTAGCGGCGCTACCGCTACCGCTACTGAAATTTTTAAGTAGCGTCGCTACCGCTACCGCTACCGTTACCGCTACTCTACTGAGGACTCGTAAAAAGTTACAAAGTATCACCAACAACCCGTACATGATTTTTATTGACATCAACAGTATTATACTTGCGAGAAATTTGCTTTCTGGTCATATTGCGCCCCAAATTTTTGGACGTCATTAATTCAGGGGGTCTGATTTTTTGTGACGACGTGTGACTATATAAGGAGGGGGAGGTAAAAACCAGCCAAAATTGGTCTGACGTCATTTATGGGTGTTCCTTAAGCACAATATTAATTAATAAGGTCATTATCAAGCTGTGTGCTTATATTGTAGATAGGTGTAGGTATATGTAGAAACTTCTTGAGCATCTGTGCCCATAATTCATATAATTCTCTTAACTTCTAAAATGACTTTTTAAAAATTAGCAAAATACAATTTTAAAACATTTATTAGGCTGCGCATTATAACTCAGAATAAAACTATACACATTTTAATAGCTGGGTGATGAAACATTGCGTTTAATTCCATTAATTATGTCTCACCATTTAAAACACACACACACACACACAAAAACAAAAAACATAAAAATATTTGTTCAAACTATAGGATTGGCTCGCTTTAAAAGAATATTTAGAGAGAGTAGGTATATTAATGAGATAATAGATAGGTATGTTAAATATACTCGACCAGATACCTATGTAATCTACCCTATACTAATAAAAAACACTTACATAGATCTAATATAACAAACACATCGTCCAGTCGACCATCCCTCGTGCCAATACAGCAGGCTATCTGTGTGTGGACAAAAGGACATAAAATAATTGAACGCAATATCATGTCAGTCTTTTCGCCGTTTTCCAAGGTTAAAAATTGAAATATGTAATTTAATTATTAAATAATTAATAACTTAAATAAGTTTTTTTATTGTAAAGTATGTCATGTCAATTTAAATAAATAAAAATATGCACAATACCTATGCACATGGACTGACTGACGAACGGAGGAACGTAGTAAACACGATAATTTGTAATATTGCTCAGATTTAACATTGTACGGATTAATTTCGAAACTTATATATATTGAAAACGTTGTCGAATACTTTAGGAAGCATGTTCAGTTTGGGTTTAATTCAAAACCAGGTAAGGGATGGTTTTGTGAGTTTCGGCGCATAATGCTGATAATTTGAGTTTTGACTATTTACTTTTTAATTTAACATATTAATTTAATAATAAATATTGTTATACATATTTTAATTATAATATATTGACGTCATTTTTAAATTACGAACTTTTGTAATTGCGGCGTATTTACATTTATAATAAGATTTGTATCCAAAAATGCCCTTTACTTTCAAGATAAATTGAAATATTGAATTCTATTGCTAAACTAAGATTTATGTTAATTTATAAACAAAAATTACATTCATCTAGTGTTTCTGTTCTTTAAACGGTAAAGGTTCCCTTTGACGGCCCGTGCCGAAAAATAATCGTATTATTTTTATTTTGTCACAATAACATAAATAAACAAATTTAATACCAATTTTAATTTAAAAAAAAAAAACATTTATCGTAATTTGAGAGACTTTGAAAACGTAAGTAGTACCCTTTCAAGCCCTATTTACATCGTAGTTGTGAGTGGTGAGGTACGATGATCGTATGAATGAAATGAATAAAAAATAAATAAAATTAGTTTATAATAAAATTTTATTTATAAAACAAACTATCAGTTGTAAATAAAAATTCCATTAAAATTTTAAAACTCACCGCCCGGTAACTCGGGACGGTTTGCAAGAAGTAAGAAAATTGGAAATTATTAAACTAAGTTAACTTCTTTAAATAAACGAAATTTCAAATTTTTAATAAAGAAAAACTAAAAAATAAATGTTAAAAAAAGTAGTTTATTCGAAGCAACGTCGAAATTTGAATATTTGTAAGCGAACATTGTGTATTTGCGTCGTTTAAACTTTTCCTTCAAATCCTTCGTTTAAACTTTTCCTTAAAACTCAAACGTACATAAATTATAATTACATTATTTATTTTTGTATATGACATTTTCCCATTTTAAATAAATTACTTATACTAATTATCATAATTTTTAAACTAGTGTTTACTTTTAATCGTGTTTATAGTTAATTATAGCCGAGAATTATGTATTAATCCGCCACACGGGCCGTCAAAGGGAACCTTTACCCTTTAAACAAGTTTTGACAAGTTACTGACTCGGCCTAAAAAGTTGGTAACATTGCAAAAGATTTAGATAAGATGGTAAACTTCACAGACTCATTTGTATTTCTTGGTAAAAATTTGTCTATTTCCGTTTCCATCAAGACTCACATAAGACGTTAAACGTAATTGAAATTACAAAAAGGTTTCGGGTAAATACGACTTTCTTATTAATCTAGGTCATTTTCCAAGCATGATTGTGTGTTAATAGGATATAAATTTTATTTTTACGGAACTTCAGCTGCTCATTTGGCGTCCGCGATGTTTAATTTTTCGTCCCTCCATCCGCGAGAATGGGTTGATTGTCTGATTTTTTTCTTAATAACAATTTCTTCCCGATTTTCAGTTTCCAGTTTTTTACGTTCCCATCTCGTGGAGAGCAGGAAAACAAAACACATTCTCTCAACGTACTCAACTGAAACACGTATCCAGTCAGACTTCTACCGATTTCATCAGAGTAAGATGAATTCATTTAAAATATTTAATTTTTTTTTAAATTTACTGATTGAAATTATGTGTTCCTGTGAGGTGTATTTTTTATTTACAGTGCTAAAATCTAACTGTTAATATGGTTGCTGATTGTTTTAAATTCTAACTATGATAAATTATTATCTGGACGAGTTAAATTAACGTTGACGATTATTCATTTAAGATCAACGAAACAATAAAAAACCTCGATTTGGAACGCGTCGGGAAATCCCACTCTGCGTCCATTAGAGATCCCGTTTTGTCTCCGTCGGTTTCGAACCAATCATTTTTTGAAAACAGATATGGTAAATAATTGTTTCTCTTTGTTATTTTATTTTTATTTTAATACATAAATTTTTTTTTCTCTATTTAGTTTTATATTTTTTAGTTTTGAGATAATTTGAGTTTGAGTAGCGCTACTGTGATTTTTGTCAGTAATGGCTGAATTGAAAACAAAATCACCATTAGAAGGAGGCTCGAGTTTCCATGAAATAAATATTTGTGTTCAATGAAAATGGAAATTTCACTTTCTTATTATTTTATTTGTTTTCATTTTACAATTCCCCTTTTCTCCTTCAAAACAGGTTTTCCCCAAGAAGCTCTGAGCGTAAATTCCATCAAGCAGAAATGGCTGCTATCGCCCGGTTCGTTGCTCCTCAGGGCTCAACAATTGAACGGTTTCATGAGTCAGTTTGTATTTTTAATTTTATCTTTATTTAAATGAGAGAGATTTATTAAAATATTTTAATACAATTATTAATAAAAATATACTTTTTTTTTCAAGATTTCGAGCAAAAGCGAACATTTAAAACGAAACGCAGCAGTGGACATTCGAAAGACGACGGATCGACAAATGTCGTCTCCGGAATAAGAAATGTAAGTTGATGTGAAATTCTTTACGACTGCATAAATTCTTTACGTTGAAAAATTTATTTACGTTCACATGAGTTCTTTACATTAAAAATTTTATTTACGTCCACATGAGTTCTTTACGTCCGCACAAATTCTTTACGTCAACAAAATAACACCCATTCTTCTTCTTTCGACGATTCCAACATCTTTCAAGCTGCTCTTTTTTTCCAATTCCTCAGGCATTCGAGAAAATCCTGCCGACCGGCGGTCCGACCGACAGAATGAAGGCCCTCGTCGGGGAGTTGAACTCCAACGTTCAGGCTCAAGACAAGGTCAAGATTGCGTTCGCCGAAGGATACCTGGCGAGCAACAAGAAGGAAGCTCCAGCAGCGTCCGGAGTCTGGTTGAGAAGAATCGGAAAAATCTTCTGGTACGGTTGCCTCTGTTGGATCCTGCTGCAGGTCGTGCAAGTCTATTTTCCCATGGGAGGAAGTAAGTTTAATGTTTTCAATTTTTTTTATATATATTTACTTGTTTAAGAATTTAATTATTATTTAATTAGAGATTGATTTTTTTTATTTCCTGGTATGCCTTGTTTTTATGTATAAATTTATTATATAATTTATTAATTTAATATTCAAAGTTTTAACTTGAAGTTGATATAATTATAAAATTTCAGATGTGAAAATAAGAGTTCTTCAAGGAGATAGATTTGAAATCAATCCTGAAGAAATCAGTGTTACTTTTGATGATGTCAAAGGGGTGAGTTGTAGATAAAATAAGTTATTTACTAACATTTACCAGGTTAACTAATAATCAGTTTCATTTCTTTACTTATTTAGTTTTATCTTTTAACTTGTATTTTTTGGATCCAAAAAATTGCGGTTCAACAATTTTTTTTTTATAACAAACGAACATACGATACAATATACTCGAACGGAGAAAATTTTTGCATACGCGTCTATTCGCATCAGAATAAATTATTGGTAAACTTTTCCCGGCTTAGGTTAATAAAACTGGGTTGTATATATTCTTTTATTTCATATATTTATATTCAAGTATTATATATATATATATATATATATATATATATATAAATTTATAAATACGTTTAATTAGTAATAACATACGTCTCTTTCTCTTACTAGATGGAAGAAGCCAAACAGGAACTGAAAGACATCGTTGAGTTCTTGAGAGATCCAGAAAAGTTCAAAGCACTCGGAGCTAAACTTCCGAAAGGTGAATTAAATTTGATTTTTTATTATCGAGAGTCTTATTGATTCATTAGAAAAACAAATCACCGTGGTGATATCAATTATCCTAAAAAAATCCAGTTTTTATAATAAAAAACATAAAAATATTTGTGACATTTCCAGGTGTTCTGCTGGTCGGTCCTCCGGGTTTAGGAAAATCTCTCCTGGCTCGTGCGGTCGCCGGAGAGAGCGGCGTTCCGTTTTTCCACGCTTCCGGGTCAGAGTTCGATGAGATATTCGTCGGGACCGGTGCTAAAAGAGTCAGGCAGCTTTTTGGTTGGTTGTATTTGAAAGTATAATATGAATTTGTGGGTGTGTATCTGTGTATGTATGTATGTATGTATGTATGTATGTATGCTTATCTGTGTTAGTATGTGTATCTATGTGGGTATGTATGTGCATCTATGTGTTAATGTGTATCTCCACATTAAAAAAACTTTTTTTTAAACTTTATAACACTCATCAAATTAATTAATTAATTATTCATTCAAAACTAACTTATCTACGAACGTTGTAAGATGCTGCCAAGACAAGAGCTCCTTGCATAATCTTCATCGACGAAATCGATTCCGTCGGTGCCAAAAGAACAAGCTCTCAGATTCATCCTTATGCCAATCAGACCATCAACCAGCTGCTATCTGAGATGGACGGGTTAGCATATTTATTTATTTATTTATTCTTTTAATTTATTAGTTTATTTATTCATTTATTTGTTTAATCGTTTGTGAGTCGTAGTGATTTGTTCGGTTCTTTCGTAGATTTAAATTCTCGTGTTTATTCATTTATTTATTTGTATTTGTATTTTTTAATTTAGTTTTCAACAAAATGAGGGAATAATAATTCTCGGTGCAACGAACAGAAAAGACAATTTGGACAAGTATACTACAGATTTGTTCTTTTAATTGGCCACTAAATATTAATGATCATAATAATAGTTTCAATTTAACCAATGTAAATATTATGCTGTGTATAATAAATAATAATATTTGATGCAATGTGAATATTATGACTATTTATAATTATAGTTAATTAATGTAAATAATTTTATTATATATAAATAAATTATATAATCGATTTATTGTAAATTTTTTTTATTAATGCATAATAAATTATTGTAATTGATAGACCTGTATCTTTTGCATCAGGTTGATTAAAATATTTTTATATATACAACTGACCATTACACCTGTTTGATCCAATCCAGGGCACTGCTTCGTCCAGGTAGATTCGATGTCGAAGTTCGAGTTTTTCCACCAGACTTGAAAGGAAGGATGGACATTCTGGAACTTTATTTGACAAAGGTTTTTGTCATTTTTCTTTCTTTTTTGTTGTGTTTCAGTCATATTTTTTATATTTGATTTATTAAAAAAACAAAATTATAATTTTTAACATCTTTATTGTTGTTTTTCTTTTTCCGTGTATACAGGTGAAACGAGGAAACGACGTAAACGTGGAAAAAATGGCAAGAAGCACGACCGGGTGCACCGGAGCCGATCTGGAAAACCTCGTCAACCAGGCTGCGTTGAAAGCGGCAATAGACGGAGAAAGTAGCGTCTCGATGGTACACCTGGAATTTGCCAGAGACAAAGTTCTTATGGGTAAGCCGGTTATGTCGATTCGGAGTTTTGTTCTTTGATTTGTTTCGTGTTTTTCCTCGGGTGCCAACTTAAGGTAAAAAGTAAGGTTACAACCAGGCCAGGGACAGCTTGTGGATTGTTAAATTACTATTTTAGGAAATGTAAACATTTTTGTAACATTTTCCAGAAGATGAACATTTTTTTTTTTATTTCGGTCGGTTTAACGAGTTATAGTTTTATGTCTTGTTTTAAAAACTAAATTATGTCATATTTTAAAAATTAAGACTGAAAGAAAAGATGAATTTTTAATAAATAAATTGACTTTAATCAACATTAATATTTATTGAGTGCTTGTTTCATACCGTTCTCTGGTTAATGAATATATTTAGTTTCTCATTGACTTAATGAGTTACAGTTTTATTTATCTTCTGTTAAAAACTGAAACTGAAACCACAGGACCAGCCAAAAAGACTAAAATTCCCGACGAAGCGACGAACCTGATGACGGCCTATCACGAGGCCGGTCACACGTTGGTCGCCTACTTCACGAAAGATGCGACTCCTCTCAACAAAGTCACGATCATCCCCCGCGGAACAAGTCTCGGACACGTAAGCGCAGATTTCCTACTTTGTACTTTAAAAGCCGTTTTATTAAATGTCGTAGATCCACGTAGTTTTCCATGGAAAAAAACGGGTTTTTTTATCTAGAAAATTAAATATCAATTAGTCTTTTATATTAATCTCATAAAAAAAGAAATGCAAATTAATTATTCGGAACTATGAGAATAGTTGTTTATTATTGTTGTTGTTGTTGCTTTCCAGACATCGTTCATGCCGGACAAAGAGCAATACAATTTCACGAGGTCTCAGCTGTTGGCGCAGCTGGACGTAACCATGGGAGGAAGGGTTGCCGAGGAAGTCGTTTACGGGACTGACAATGTCACGACGGGTTCGATGATATGCTGCCTTTTTTGCCTGAAATTGATTTACAATTTCCTTAATTCTTGAAATGCATGTTTAATAATGCATACATGCATACAATTATGCATGTATGTTTTTATATACATTATTTATTTAGTATATTAATAATATGTAAGGAAACATTATAATACCTTACTAAATAGGTAATGCTATACATTCTTACATACGATTAGATATTATGTATGTATTATTAAATATGCATTTCAAGATAAAAGAGATTTTAAATAATTTCTATTTTATTTATTCAAATGACACTATTTAAATACTTATTTTATTTGATCGTTTTAATTACCAGGTGCCCAATCTGATTTCTCGCAAGCTACTGCGATCGCGACCGCGATGGTCAAACAGTACGGAATGTCCGAAAAGGTACATTCCTGTTTCTTCTGTCGATCCCGTATACAGAGATAGAATGATAAAATGAGAACAAATAGAAGAAACAATCTTGATTTTGTTGTTGTTGTTGTTGATAGGTCGGAGTTAGAGTTTTCCACGAAGACGACGTCGACAACGGCTTGTCTTTCGTCAAACTGAACGAAGTCGGACCTGCCACCACCGAACTCGTCGACAACGAAATAAAAAGAATCTTGCAGGTTTGCCGATTTTTGGACGCTTATTTTTCTTTTCCATCTCCGAATCTTTGTGTCGTTTTTAAAAATATAAGAAGTCGTTTCAGTATTAGTATCTTCCACGCGGTCAGATAGGTGACTATTTTTTGTCGCTCACCACTTTTCGGTCTTGTGCTGAAGACTTTCATCTTCAGTCGGTTCGTGGTCGAGCGCTCTTAGGGAGCGCCACACGAATTCTCGATGACTGATTGGAGTTAGGTTGCCCCCGTGTTTTCATGGGATATGTCTGCACACGATTCCTCACCATCCACAATATTATTGTTATTATAATAATGATGAATAATAACTCTTTTATGTTTATATTGGATTCTTTATGCGATTTCTATTTCTTTTTTGTGAGAGTTGCTAATACTACAAGCATTGCTTATTAGTAGTCTCCCTGTTGACATTTCATTTCGTTTCATTGCAGATATGTTGACAAATAAATAAAAATAATAATAATAAATTATTCCAGGAATCCTACGACAGGGCCAAGAACATCGTAAAGAACCACCACGCGGAACACAAGAATCTCGCCCAGGCGCTCATGAAGTACGAGACTCTGGACGCGGAAGAGGTCAAACTGATCATCGAGGGTAAGCCGATGCCGACTAAGTCCAACAATCTGAAACCCCTGAAGCCGACCACCATTGCTGCCGCGGCTGCCAACCCTCACGTCCAGGTCTCGGTCTCGGTGTGAAGCGATGATGACAATAAATAAATAAATAACACAATCGACTCTTCTTCTATTTATAAGCCATAATCGACTTTGTATTTTCAATTTTTGACTTTTTTTCTCCGATTAAAAGTGAAGCTGGGTGATTTCATTTCTTTCTGTCTGTCTGGATGTCTCAAATGTCTTATAAATACAACTCATAAAACGGTTCAGTCTCGTAATAAAATGTGTCGTGATTTTTTGCGGGTTTTTTAGTTTGAATTCAACTTTTTTTTAGTTATTAATAATAGTTTAAAGATATTATTATTTCATTAAAAAAGAATTTTTTCTAAGTGCTTTTGAATTTAATTTTTTTTTGTTGCCTGGAGCATGCGTGGCGTATTTGCGTAATTTTGTGTTTGTCTTTCAGAGTTATGGTTTTGTAAAAAGTTTCAAATTAGGATGTTCTGTTTTCTTAGATGAGAAAGTTGTTTAATTTACGAAGAAATAGCACGAGATCGAGTCAGTAAAGGTTGAGTGATTCGTAGTTGAAGATTCAATCAAATGATGCCACGTTAAAATATTTTTATTTTATTTATTATTATTATGAGTTTAATCTTTTAAAGTCTCGGACTGCCGTGTGTGGAAAGAAGAATCGTTATAAATCTACCTTGCACCCTTAATAATGTGGCTGGATGTGTGACTGAACTTGAGCGGATAGGTTAAACCATCACAGCTCTCTGGAATACTACGGTAAGCACCTAGATAAGCACAGTTTTAAGCGGTCAAGTTATAGCAGACTGCAGGGAACTGGGTCAACCCTTGGTAGATGGGCCAATTCTTATAATTCGATCAGCTATTTAAAGCCGTATCTCAAAACCTGTTTTATATTTAATTTATGAATCGTGGATTTCCAGCCCCAGGAGAAGGGTCAATAGTTTTCTTCTTCTTTATACGCAATTATATAAGCAAGTAAAGAGATTATAATTATCTGTTTTTAACTGGTAGATTAGGCGCTAAAACTACAAACCGATATGATTATATTTATATTGTTCTGAAGTTTTTAAGCACGCTATCTGTCTGTAACTGCTAATAGAAGTTTAATAAATGTGATCGAAATTTCAACGATTTTTTTTCTCACATTATTGCTTCAAGGTTTTGCACATCCTAAAAAAATGTTTACTTTCGATCGATCAAATTGCAAGCAAGCGATATTATAGGCTGCGGTCGCTCTCTCGCTTGAAAAGAAGGGTCAAACTTCAATTTAGTTGGATCCAAGGTGGCCTTTTTTTTAAAATTTTAAATAAAATGTTTTTATTGCAGTTTTGTTATTTTTTGTTAATTATCAGGGTAATAAATTGAATTACAGATATTTAATAACTAAGCAGCAGAACACAAAAAAAATGAAGCTGACTGCTTGCTTGTGCAGAAAAAATCACATATGGATTTTTAAAACTATGTGGAAAGAGCATGCTTCACGAAGGAAAGATGGCTTTTTCAAGAAACCTTTGTATTTAGAAAAGGGAGGTCTGGATATATTTTCTACTGATCAACTTCAACTTTGCTTCTTTTATATTCTAACAATAATTGTTTTAAATAAATAGTCTTAATACGAATTTATCATTTTTATTCATAATTGAAAATTGACAAATGGTGCTCCAGAAGTTATATTATCATTAGATTAGATGTGATTTATTTATTTTTGATTTTATAATAATAAATAAACAAATGAATAACATACGATGCATGGTTTCTGGATTATTTTATTTTATTTTTGAAAATTTTTCAGGTATAAAAACTCTCACGAGCGAGGAATTGTTTAAAAAGAACGAAAAAGTTTTCCCCGATTGGAAACCTCCCGTCCCGGACGACGTTCAGTTCAAGCTTCCTCCGACTTTGCAAGACGACCCGGACTATCAAGAAAATGCCATCTACGAGTTTTCAGCCGATTCTCAGCTCATGGACGGTGAGAAATGATTTTATTTGTTCCGATGAGAGTCAACTCTATTGTTTTTGTTTTAGTTTGTCATTTCTGTTTGTAGTTTTTTTTCTCTCTATTAGTTTGTCACTTATTAACTAGCGATAACCCATCAAAAAATAAAGGAAGTCAATTAGGAACGGCTGTCATCTAACATTATTAATGTATTATTTCCATAACACACACAGGTATACAATCATACAGACACAAGAAATGCTGCATGCTGATTATTTTATAACTGGATAATTTCACCCAGCCATTAAAGTACTCCCAAATAAAAAGAAAAATAAAATGTTTCAGTTTACTTTTAATCAATTGTGGACTTTCTGATATTTTCACATGTTTATAAATAAATAAAACAAAAAGTGATTTTTCCGTGATTATTTATAGCTGAAAATCAGGCACTCATTCTTACGAAATCGCAGCCATTCATTGGACTTCCTGCTTCCGTCAAAAACTTGATAGGAAAAGTTGATGTTCCAGATCAAGTATTATGTTTTTTTTATTTCTCTTTTATTTTTTTTATTAATTTTTTTATTATTTTACTGATACTTTTAAATCAGTTAATGTAATAAATTAATTTAATAAATTAATATCATTATTATTATTATTATTTATCAGTAACATCTTGTTAGATAAGTTAATACGATGTATTATTTAAAATGCAATGCGACTTAGTATAGCGTCTCCTTGCAGCGGGAGTTGTCACGGAAACGCTATACAAGTAACGTGAAGTCATATGCATTATATTGTGATCGTTGTTGTGACATAAAGTCAAATGCATTATAATGTCGCCGTTGTTAAAGAAGTGACTTTACTAAATTACAACCTCTTTACAAATGTTTATTGTCATTTGAAGGATGTTTTAATGCAAAGAGCAATCATGCAAGCCAACAAATGGGATCCGACCAAGGAGAAGTTGCCGAGGAGGCACGATCCCGAACTGCCGATATGGAAGTTCAAAGCGGAGTTCGGAATTCCGGATTTCAAGATAGCGTGAGAATAATAGTTTCCGTTTTACGAATCTCAAAACTTTGGTCGATCTGTTTGTGTGAACGTGTCAATTTGTTTGTGAACGTGTCAATTTGTTTGTGAACATGATGTTTGTTTGTTTATGAAAGTGACATTTGTTCACGTAAACGTGACGTTTGTTTGTTAATAAATGTGACTTTTGTTAACGTGATGTTTATTTGTTTGTTTGTTCGCATGAACGTGACTATTCATTTGTTCTTTCAGAACGCTGACGGTGCAGAACGTGTTGAAGACGTGTGAACTGCTGATCGGGAAACACCCGAGCCTGATGAACACGAGGAGATTGGTGTCGAACGCTCAACTCTCTACCCATTATTACTTTCAAGGTTTTTAGATCGCTACCGTCGTTGACGATTTGTACGATGAATGACATCAGATTACATTTAAAGACATTTTTTTAAAATGTATACACATACATATAAATGCTGAGGTTATCAACAGGTGTTTTCCACCTGTCGCTGAAAGGTAACAGGGATGCGCTCATTTTTAACTTTTTGACACTTTTTTTAGTTTTAATGAAAAAAAAATGATACTGATATAATTTGAATTTTGTGTTTTTAAATGATTATATATGTATTATTTTATTATTGTTATTATATTTTCAAAATGATATAAAACATTCATTGTTTTGAATATCATTGGTGGTAGCACGTACACATTTAAAAATGCTGACGTTATCCAGGTGGAAAACACCTGTCGATAAAAGGCAACACGGACGCGGTCATCTACTCGTCCTCTCCGCTGGAGCAGTTTGCCGGGAAAGACGTCGTGGATAAATCCGTTTCGCACGTCCTTCCTGATATTTTTCCTCTTTCTCCGACGTTGGATCTGAAGAGGCAACACGTTTGGAGGCATGAAAACATAATCGGTACGACGTGTTTATTAAAGTTTTTTTGTTTCAATTATGATTATTTTTTTTCATATTTGAATACAAAATACTATATTAATATGATAATTATTTTTAATATTTGATTGTTATTTATGAGGATATAAGAGAGAGAAAGTTTAAAATAATCTTGTGTGAATTTTTTATTATTTATCATCATTTATTAATCGCTTAAAACAAAACAAATTTTGATCGGAAGCGATCGTGAATACATTGTATAAAAACTCGTGTGAGTACTTTGCTCAAAACCATGCTCATTGACATTGTTTTAAAAGCTTTCAATTCATCTTAATTTCTTTTAGAGTCCGAATTAATTGAATTTCATATTTCCAGGATACAAAGATGGATATAAATTTCAGCATCCTCACACTTTGTTCTTGTGCCACGATGACAAGTGGACGACCGGTCAGTTCAATTCAAAAGCTCTTATGTTCAGTTTTGGATACGCTGTTGGAGTGGCCAAGAATCTCTACGGGGTAAGATTGCCGTTATTTCATCTCTTCTTTTTTTTATTTTAAAAGTGAATTTATATTGTTGAATTTATGCAAATAATACTTTTATACTTTTACTCAAAATTTGGAAATAAAATAAGAGACTTTCGTGTGACTCAGGAATAATCCCGTCTCTACCTGACTTTATTGTTTTATATTTTCAGTAAATCATGCTCATTCGTTATTTTATTTTATTTTTTAAATGCCTTTAAATTAGTTTCACTTTTCCCTCATCTCTGACGCTTTTGCCGGTCTAGGCGAAATCTTTTTTAAAACCAACTTTCCAGCTAGCTAGAGCATAAAATGAAGTAACATAAAAGTGGCATGAAGTCAAATGTATTATAATGTCACCATTGTTAAAGAAGTGACTTTGCTAAACCTCTTTACAAATGTTTTTTGTCATTTGAAGGATGTTTTAATGCAAAGAGCAATCATGCAAGCCAACAAATGACAAATTAAACGTCATTTAATAAAAAATAAATTCTTATAAAATTCACTTTTTTAATTTTTGTTCTGTTTGTTTGTTTTGCAGGACGACGTCAAACTTCTGCCGAAACCCGTCTCGGTTCAGTGCGTTCTCACGAATGGAATTTCCTTCACTTTTGCCTGCTTCCAACTCAACTGTCTCGACTTCAGCAGTCCCGTAAAGAATTTCGTTTGGTTCGATTCCGACAACGTTCTGTTCGAAAAAGTAATCCCGAAAAGAGCCATGCTGAGACACACGAAGTATCGAGATTACGATCCGGAAGTTGTCCGAAAGATTCTGGCACTCTATGCCAACGGAACTGATATAGCTTCTGTGCTTCAATAACTTTTGTTGATATTAAAAAATTACGAATGATTTTGAAGTTTTGTCTCGTTTACGCATTTGAGGGTGCGGTTGCTGTCGTTACTCGCCAGTTGAGACAACTGTTGAGTGACTGTCTGTCCGGTGCTAAAGACATAGCTGAGGTTTTTAACTCTCAGGGTCAAGGTCTAAGAAATGCGCCCCTACAAATTCCCATCTCTAAACTTTTTCTCCAAAAATAGCCTTTGACGGAGAGGTGCAGTATTCATAGGGTTTTTTTTCTCAAAAACCTTTATACACTTTTCTAGAAAAATAGATGACTATCGGAGTTAGTTTTTTACGCTTTTTCGAAACAATTTTAGTGCCCCCTACTAAAAGGGAACGCATGTCTCCTTTGTCCACCCCTATCTATGTCTTAATTAATGCGGGTGTGGCCTTATTGCTGCGTTTAGCCCACTCTAGGTGTCGTCTTGATTTGTTCAAATTAAATTGACATGGTTTAGTGTGGTTTAAAAGAGCGAAACCTATGTGAGAACCACTACAACAATTAGAGGCAGTTGTTTATGGTAGGTACCTGCCTTCCGGAACTTCCCACACCCCTTGCGGACGCTGTTGACGCCGTCCTTGAGGTCAACAGACCCTTTCCAACTAAACCACAAAAGTTGATTGGAAAACGTTATCTAATACAGATTAAATAATACATTGATTAAAAAAAGCCATAACTCAAAATTTGTCTGAGTTGGCCTAGTAAGTCTAGTATAAACTTGAATTCACATTTAGTTGAAAGGGCAATAGGAATTGTTCTCTATATAATAATTCTTAAACGAAACCAAGCGAAATCTGTAAGGATTTTATTTTTCAACGATTTTTAAGAATTTTAATGATTCGCAGTTTTTCGGCAATTTCGTGACTTAGCCGACAAGTAATTGAGTTATCTGTGACAGATTCTAGCTAGTTAAGTAAGCTAGTAGTATAGTAAGTAGTAGTAGTGTAGTGTAGTAGTTAGTAGTTAAACTAGTTAAAGTAAAATTATTAGTTTTTAAGTTGTTAGAATGCCGTTCTATGAATCTATTTTTGTTTTAGACAAGTTTATTAATTTTTAAGCTAAAAATAACGACAGTGGTATGTCTATCTTCTATCTAAAATATCTAAATCTAATCTTAAAAAAAACTGCTAAATTTGAAAGCCTAAAAAAATTTAACAACCAGATAAGTGGGTCTGCTACAGTTGGAAGGACCACTGGCATTATTTGCTTGTGAATAAGATATTGAAAAGTTAAATCATTCACTAGGATTATGTTAAGAATTCATTTGTATTTTTACCCACCCACACACACCTGAACAATGCACTGAATTTCTTGTTCAATCATATAAAAAAGTCTTGCAATTTTATTAACACGTTTCTTGTTCTTGCAGTTTCAATATGCCACCTGGTCCCAGCTCGGGAGAGCTATGGGGTCATCATTTGATGCCCCAGCAAGTAGAAGTTTCATTTTTCATGCCAAATGGAATGTTCATTCTCATGAAAGTCTGGAGAGATACGGTACTGAAATCGATCAAAAGCGAATTATGGAAAGAAGCAAGGTCCTATCCTCTGTACGGCCTACTGAAAGAACCTCGGCTTTACATCTTCGTCGGAGTTACCCAGGACGGCGGAGAGAGAGAAGAATTCTACGACGAGATGAGAAGGTTGTGTGATTTGAGATTGTTTCAACCGATCCTGAAAGTCGTCGAACCCGCCGGGAACAAGGACGAAAAGATTTTCAATTCCAAATTAAGTGAGATTTTCACGGCTTTGAATTATAAAATGGGGGTTTTTTTTAGTAAAATTTGTTTTTTTTTTTAGCAAACAAATCTGTGAAAATACATTTTTATTACAGCAGAAAGATTTTCTGTAGCTTACTTTTATTTTTTTTTAAATAATAAACTTCTGGTAAACGCATTTTTATAAACGACTAAAAAATAAATTCACTTTTCTTTTACAGATTTTCTGATCGGCATGACGGTCGCCGATTTCGACGAATCCAACGACCTTGAACTGATAACGTTCCGTCGATCGTCAATCAATCACTGCAAGAAAGTCGTCGACGATAAGAACGCCAAAGGTTTCGACGCCAGGGCTCTGTGCTGCTATCCTCCAAATGTTCATTCCACTCCTCACTTGCCGACCCACGTTATGGATATATTGAAAAAAAGTCATTATCGACATTATTGTTTTTTTTTTTTTTAATAAGCTAAGTTTTAATTTAGTAATAAGAACTTTAATGATAAAAGACTAACAGTTGTTTCTCTTAAAGTTATTGTATCGGGATATGCTTTTGAGAAAATTATGAAAATCATTTAAATATTTGTGATAATAATAATAAGATTTGTCGGTTTTTCTTTTTTTACAGATCAAGGAATCGTCTTGATAGCCGTATGGTTTGTTGCCGCGAGTAGCGAAAGGTTCAAGTGCACCGTCAAGGTGAAATACGACTCCAATACGACCGGCGTAATTTCCGAGGCAATCAGAAAGAAAGTTAAACAGGAAAACGTCCCCGCCGAAAATCAGGAATCGGAAATTTACAGTCGAGCCAAGGACAGCATACTCAAAGTCTGCGGTTGCGTGGAGTATCTTCTGGGAGATTATCCCGTCTGTCAGTTTAAGGTTTTATTTTTTAAATTTCCGATATTTGTTTCTTTTTTAATGTATTTTAATTGATATGTTGAATCATATATGAATTTATTTATACAAAAAAATATCTTGTTGACCAAATGGTTTACACGATTTTTACCGTAATACACACGTTATTGTTGGCCCGATTGTTTACGAGCTTTCATTTTCTTACAGTACATCCGTCATAGGATGTCCATCGGCCAATTGCCTGATTTGATGATTGTCAGCAGGAGGAAGCTCTATTCGACGCTGAATAAGTCGTACATAACCATGCCGTCATACGTCAAGAAAGGTTGCAGTCGTGTGTGGTGTTTGAGAAAAAATGTTTTAGAGATAACAATTAAGTGGATATTTTAATAAAATGTTTTAAATATATAATAATAGGGTATTATATATATATTCTGAAATTTGAAATTGTTTATCGCCGCAAGGCGTTGAAATTGATTTGCGGAATAAGTTTGCGATCGATAATGTTTTAAATGCTAAGCGATATAATATTTTCTGAAATACGACTTTACATCATGTTGCAAGGAGTAGAAGCCATCAACTCGATAATGCACCAGATGACAATATCTACGTGGACCCTGGAAAAGAAGAAGATGAAGATGAGGATCAATGCGGTGTCATACGTCAACTTCAATGTCAGAGAAGGGGTATGTCATCTTTGTTATTTACTGATGAAAGATATGCCATGTCAGGGAAAGGGTATGTCATGTTATGTCAGGGAATGGGTATTTCATAGAACATGTCATGTCAGGGAAAGGGTATGTCATAGGATATGTCATGTTATGTCAGGTAATGGGTATGTCATATCAGGGAATGGGTATGTCATAGGATGTATTATGTAAGGTCAAGGGTATGTCATCTTTGTCATATTATAGTGATGAGTGTGACATAAATGTAAGCAAAAATGTATATTAATATTAATTTATTTCATATTAATATATTTCATGTTAATTTATTTCATATTAATTTATTTTACATTACCATAATTAATTCATTTTTTTCTAAATAATTTTCAGTTATTTGTGAGGGCAGGCCTGTACCAGGGTACGGAACCTCTGTGCGAGACGGTGAGAACAGGTCGGGCCACCACAAATCCGAAATGGCACGAATGGAAAGAGTTCAACATCTCCATCAGCAACCTTCCGAGATCCGCTCGACTATGTCTGTCTCTTTGCGGGTCGTCCAAAAAATCCAAGAAAACGGTTTGTGATTAAAAAAAATATATACGTGTATAAGTGTGTATGTGCGTGTGTGTGTGTGCGTGTACCCTTTTGGTAATTTTATTTTGAATACAACTCAACCTATAAAAACATCCAGCAAGTTTAAATCATACCAGGCAGGGGCGCAGCCAGGATTTTTTTTCGGGGGGGGGGGGGGGGCCCGGGGGGAAAAACTGTTAAGTAAGGAGTTTTCTGAAAAGTTTACGACCCACAAAAGTCAAGGCTAAAAAACAGTTTAAGCAACAATTAGTAATATCAAACTATAAGACATTTAATTTGAGCCAATTTATTACAATAACAAATTCCATCACATTTTTTTGCGAAAAAATGTCAATGACGGCTTCTTCCTTAATGGGAAGGTCGCGATTGATTGTCATCTGGGCAAGCCCATTCTGCCTTGCCTTGTCCATTGTGGTGCATAGATATGATTTAAGTCTGCGCATAGTTGAGAAGGATCTCTCGGCTGTCGCGGAAGAGAGGGGCAACGTGATGAAGATTTTCTGAGGACACAATTTTCGACAATTTATTGACATTTCTCTTACATTATGGTAGCCTAATTATGGAACTATATATCGTTATGATACCCTATTTCTCTTACATGAGACCACATTTGAAATGTTCTCTTAATAGTTTTATTTTCACATCAAAAGGTGGAGTACGCAATGTCCTGGTGCAACATAAACCTGTTCGACTTCAACGGCCGATTTATCTCGGGCAAGATGTCGCTACGAATGCGGTGCGTCCCTCCAGGTCTGAACGATTACCTCAACCCGAGCGGAGTCACCGGTAAGCGATTTCGATCTCTGAACTCAAACGGGAATAGAGGAAGGGCCATGGCTGCCTAATTTTCTCCGGGCGCCAACCAGCGGGTTTTAATCTGATAACAGAAGTAAGAAGACTCGGTGGGAATGCGTAAAAAAAAGATACGAACGTTCACTCGGCAGCAGTCTGCTCTGAATCGTAAATTGTGGAGAGAGATTTAGCCTAGCGTGGAAAAGAGACGTTTTAAAAATAAATGATGATGACGATGATGATGATGATTATTTCCACCCGAAGGACCGAACCCGAGCACGGACGCCCCTATCATCGACATAGAATTCGAAAAGCTCTGCAAGAACAGCACGTCGGTCGCTTTTCCGAAACATCAGGACGTGCTGAGTCATGCGGCCCTGCTGGAGAAAAGCCATCGTCCGAAAAACAAGTTCGCCAAGGTCGGTCGTATCGGAGACGTGACGAATTTCAAATTATAATTTTTTTTGTTCATTTAATGTTTTTTTTTTTATTTGTTTTTTTTTTGCAGTTTTATTATTTTTTTTATAAAATGTTGTATTTTATCGTGGTTTATCGTAAGGTTCGTGTCACTTTTTGCAAATACTCGGAAGCATGTTGTGTCGGGTGGAAGCGTTGCTCAATGCTCCAGTAGTAGCAGTAGGAGGAGGAGAAGTAAATGATGTCATATCTTGTTACTGTACTTTGAATTACATTATGTTTGGGGTTTCCCCAGTAATTTACATTATGTTTAGGTTTTCCCCAGTAATTTACATTATGTTTGGGTTTTCCCCAGTGTATTGCTTTTGTTTAACCGACTAGTTTTAAGCCAACTGCTTATTTGTGATATAATTTTTTTAAACTTTTTCACTTCTTTTGTATATTTTCTGTATTTCAGAGTGACATTGTATCAATGCATGTATTTCTGTATTTCAGAGTGACATTGTATCAATGCAGGAGATAATAAGTAGAGATCCGATGTCGGATTATTCGGAACAGGACAAGGAATTTCTCTGGGAGATGAGGTTGCTGGATAAATATTCAAATCAAACAATTATTTTATTTTATTATTTTATGATTTATGAGATGAGGTTGTTTTGATAAATATCCAAATCAATTAAATTGTTGATATAATTATTAATTAGTGATATAATTATTAATTGAATTAGTGATATAATTATTAATTAGTGATATAATTATTAATTAGTGATGTAATTATTAATTGAATTAGTGATATAATTATTAATTAAATTAGTGATATAATTATTAATTAAATTAGTGATATAATTACTAATTAAATTAGTGATATAATTATTAATTGAATTAGGGATATAATTATTAATTAAATTAGTGATATAATTATTAATTAAATTAGTGATATAATTATTAATTAAATTAGTGATATAATTATTAATTGGTGATATAATTATTAATTAAATTAGTGACATAATTATTAATTGTATTAGTGATATAATTATTAATTAAATTAGTGATATAATTATTAATTAAATTAGTGATATAATTATTAATTAACTTAGGCATTACTGCAAGGGAATTCCGAATTCTCTCCCAAAGTTGTTGAAAGCTGTCAAGTGGAGTTACAAAGATGATGTTGCTATTGTTAGATTTTCTTCTCTCTTTTTTCCATTCATTTTTTAAACATTTAAATAAAATAACATTAATCGTATAATTAAGATATACACCAGTTAATGTATAAAAACCTATCTATTAACATGATAAAATAAAATTTTAATAATAATCATTAATTTAATAACTATTGATAACATTGCTATTGATACATCATTTATAGTACACTTAATTTGATGACTATTGATAGCATTGTTATTGATACATAATTTATAGTACACTTAATTTGATAACTATTGATAGCATTGTTATTGATACATCATTTATAGTACACTTAATTTGATAACTATTGATAACATTGTTATTTATACATCATTTTATTCTTCTCAGTTATACAACATGTTGACAACGTGGCATCCAATCAGGATCGAAGCAGCCATGGAACTCCTCCACTGCTACAACACGGATCCCAACATTCGACAGTTCGCCGTCAAGAGTCTTGACGATCTACTCTCCGACTCTCAGCTGTCGCAGTATCTCCTGCAATTGGTTCAGGCTAGTTAGTTATGATAGTAGTTGCTACGATAGTAGTTGCTACGATAGTAGTTGCTACGATAGTAGTTGCTACGATAGTAGTTGCTACGATAGTAGTTGCTACGATAGTAGTTGCTACGATAGTAGTTGCTACGATAGTAGTTGCTACGATAGTAGTTGCTACGATAGTAGTTGCTACGATAGTAGTTGCTACGATAGTAGTTGCTACGATAGTAGTATTACAGTCGCAGTATCTCCTGCAATTGGTTCAGGCTAGTTAGTTACGATAGTAGTTGCTACGATAGTAGTATTACAGTCGCAGTATCTCCTGCAATTGGTTCAGGCTAGTTAGTTACGATAGTAGTTGCTACGATAGTAGTATTACAGTCTCAGTATCTCCTGCAATTGGTTCAGGCTAGTTAGTTACGATAGTAGTTGCTACGATAATAGTATTACAGTCTCAGTATCTGCTGCAACTGATTCAGGCTAGTTAGTTACGATAGTATTCGCTATGATAGTAGTTGCTACGATAGTATTATTACAGTTGCAGTATCTCCTGCAATTGGTTCAGGCTAGTTAGTTATGATAGTAGTATTACAGTCTCAGTATCTCCTGCAATTGGTTCAGGCTAATTAGTTACGATAGTAGTTGCTATGATAGTAGTTGCTGTTATAGTTGTTATTCTAATGCTTAATAAAGAGTATTAATCTCATTTACAAATTTAATTATTTATTTATTCATATTACACCCAGGCCCTCTAATGTTTAATAAAGAATATTAATCTCATTTACATATTTAAATATTAATTTATTCACATTCCATCCAGGCACTGGAGTACGAATCGTACATGGATAATTCACTGGTGAGGTTTTTACTGAAGAAAGCTCTGAGCAACGAACACATTGGCCAATCATTATTTTGGTATTTAAAGTTAGTCCCCAGTTTTTTTTTTAATTTAAACTTAATCACCAGTGAAAAAATATTTTTTTAAATAAGTAATATTTTGTATAAATAATTCATATTTTGTTTACATGATTAATATTTTAATTATAATTATTCTTTGTTTAATTAATATTTTGTATAAATAACTAATATTTTTTACAAATAACTATTAATGTGTATATAAACATTTCTGTGTGTATATATATATAAACAATTATGCAAATAGATATTCGATATTTTATACATTTGTATTCAAAAAAACTCATTCTCAATGCTATATACGTTTTCGGATGATTTATTTAAATTCAAACGAAATTGAAATTATTATTTATTTTTTTCCGCACATGCAGAGCCAGCATGCCGCACACTTCGAAGCGAGTTTATTACGGTTTGATCCTCGAAGCGTACCTGAGAACATGCGGAAACCTGCCGGCGCTGACGAAGCAGGTGGAAGCCATCGAAAAGTTGACGAAGCTGTCGGAAAAGCTGAAGACCGAGAGAGAGGTTTTCGAATTTATTTTTGAGCTTAATAAATAATATTTTACCCTTTTATTCGATGTTTTAATTAAAATACTTATTCGTTCATTCATATCAGGGTTTGGTTAATAAAATACGGGCCGTATACCGGGTACCGCTCGGCTTACCTGGCGTAGAGAAATTTTTGCACACGGAAACGGAATAGAAGTGAAGCCTAATTGACTTTTTCTTCCAGAGAAAGTTGATGATTGTGTAGGGGGGAGGGTGGTAAATTGCCCCTAAAAAGCTCGAGAAGCAGGAGTATTATATCAGCATTATATTAAGCAGTTAATTTATATGTGTTAAATATTTTAAAGGATAATGGTTAAGCAGGCAATTTATAAAAGTGTTGTGTAAAATATTTAAAAAGATACCCATTTATTTATAAAAGTGCTGTGTTAAATATTTAAAAGGATACCCATTCATTTATAAAAGTGTTGTGTAAAATATTTAAAAGGATACCCATTCATTTATAAAAGTGTTGTGTAAAATATTTAAAAGGATACCCATTCATTTATAAAAGTGTTGTGTAAAATATTTAAAAGGATACCCATTCATTTATAAAAGTGTTGTGTAAAATATTTAAAAGGATACCCAGGTGAAGACTTTAAGAGCACAACTGGAATCTTCCGATTACATGGAAGCCCTTCAAAACCTTCCTTCCCCTCTCGATAGACGATTCACCCTCGGAGAATTAATGTAGAATTTATATTCTTTCTTTTTTGCCATATAAATATTCGTTTTATGCAGTTAATTTTGCTGTTTTAATATTTAAAATTGTTTTATTAATTTAAATAACAGAAAAACTGATCGTTTTTCAATCGTTGTCAGAATCGATCAGTGCGATGTTAAAAGCTCAAAAAAGAGACCCCTTCTCCTCACGTGGAAGAATCTGGACCCCATGGCCGATATAAGCATCTCCGAGTTTCAAATAATTTTCAAAATTGGAGATGGTTGGCTTTTTTAATTCCTATTTGCATTGTTTTAATTTTTTAATTAAGCTTTTATTATTTATAAATTATTTGTTATTGAATTTTTTTAAAATTTTTAATTGAAAATTTATCAAATCGTGATCTTCCCCCTGTAGTATATCTTTTAATAAGGAAGATTTTGCAGATATGCAGTGCTCTTGCTCTTGTTAAAAAAGGATGCAATGATAAATTGAAACAGTAATAATCCAACTGCTATTACTAGCATAATATGTCTGAATATTCGCCTAACTGGCTCGACTATTTGCATAATTTGTTGAATTATTTGCTTAATTGGTTTGATTATGTATTTATTTTGTTCAATTAGTTGCATAATTGTTCAGATTATTCATTTAAATATTTCAATTATTTGCATAATTGAAGCTCTATTATATCTGCATGGTGAAGTAAATACTAGCTTAGGTTGGCTTATAACACGGCATGGCTTATTGAGAAGAGAAATCATGCCATTCGCCATCTCTAACGTTTCTGAATCTATTCTATTAAACCTGTTAATAGACGTAGTTTATTGTTGTTGTTATTCTTATTATTAACGTTGTTTTATAAATTATACAGTATTGATATTTTTTTTATAATTTCTTTTGTACGTTTTTTTTCTTTACAAATTACATGATAATGTAACTTTTTTTTATGATTTCCTGTAAACATTCTTCCTACAAAATCTTCATAATCATCGCATAGATCTCAGACAAGACATGATGACGCTGCAAGTGTTTGCTTTGATGGACAACATCTGGCAATCGGAAGGGCTTGACATAAGGTACGTGGGCGGATGAATTTGTAGTTCCGGCGATTTAAAGAAAATTTGTTTAATTGAATAAATTATAGTCATTTTTTTAATTATAAGCTTGTTGAATTTTAATTATATTCAATTTATATTTTAATGTTTTTTTATATTTTTAGACTGAAATTTATATGAAAAATTTACTCACTTATTATATATAATAGATTAATATTTGGTATATAATTAATTCATTTATTTATATATTTGGTATACATTCAATTTGTTTATTAAATTATTTGGCATTAGTTTATGTATCTATTTATTTAGTATATAATTAATTCATTTATTTGGTAAGTAATTCATTAATTTATTTGGCATAGAATTAATTCATTAATTTGGTATATAAATAATTTATTCATTCATTAATTCCATGCGTAATTAATTAATTTATTCATTCATTAATTCCATACGTAATTAATTAATTTATTCACTCATTAATTTTGCAAGTAAATAATCCATTTATTTGGTATATAATTAATTCATTTATCCATTAATTTTTTACGTAATTCATTCATTCATTTGGTACATAATTGAATTATTTATATAATCGTACGATTATCGGAAAAAGGGTTCTACCGTACGGCTGCCTTGCGACCGGCCTGAACGCTGGAATGATCGAAGTCGTACGGAACGCAAAGACGGTTTTACAGATCTTCAGCAAAGATTTCAGCTCGCGAGAACTTCACAACTGGATCAAGGAGAAGAATAAACCGAAACCCCCGGATTCCAAGGACGAGTCAGTCAAATATTTTTTTTTGAGTTTAAACAATTCATTTAATTAATCTTTAAAATCGTTTAAAATTTTTTTTTAGTAAAGTATTTATTTCATTAATCTTTAAAATCGTATAATTTTTTTTTAAGTAAAGTATTTATTTCATTAATCTTTAAAATCGTATAATTTTTTTTTAGCAAAGTATTTATTTCATTAATCTTTAAAATCGTATAATTTTTTTTTAAGTAAAGTATTTATTTCAGTAATCTTTAAAATTGTATAATTTTTTTTTAAGTAAAGTATTTATTTCATTAATCTTTAAAATCGTATAATTTTTTTTTTAAGTAAAGTATTTATTTCATTAATCTTTAAAATCGTATAATTTTTTTTTTGAAGTGATGTATTTATTATTAATTAATATTATTTTATATTATTTTAATTTATTTCAGTGAAAAATGTCCTTACGTGAGGGCGGTGGAAACGTTTACGAAGTCGTGCGCTGGTTACTGCGTCGCGACTTTCGTCCTCGGGATAGGCGACCGACACCCGTCGAATATCATGGTCACCGAGAGCGGACAGGTTGGTGACGACCTGTTGGTTGCCGATTTAATCGAAGCGATGACATTCCCGTACGAGTCTGTAATTTATGATTTTGATTTTCGAATATTAAAATAAAATCGAAAATCGTCAAAAAATGATTTCAAATCAAAATCATAATTAAACTTTACAAAATGATTTCAAAAATCAATATTTTGATTTGAAATCGTGATTTGAAATCATTTGATTTCAAAACCTACCCAACACTGAGTCTGTCGATCTGTTTGTCGTTCCGCTCGCGGATCGGCTTGTCAGTGAAATACGCCCAGCACGGTCGGACGAAGAATCTGATTCAAAATATTTTTGTGTTATTATTTTGATATTTTTTTGAATATAAAGATTTATTTCTTCAGGTATTCCACATTGATTTTGGTCACTTCCTCGATCATCGGAAGAAAAAGTTTGGCATAAACCGAGAGAGAGTCCCGTTCGTTTTGACGGAAGATTTCATCAGGGTCATCGCCAAAGGTCAAGACAATCCCGAAAAAAGTGCCGAGTTCAATCAGTGAGCGCTTTGAGTCTGCCACGTGATGCAATTTTTTGATGGATTAGTTTTTAGATTGCATTTTTTTATATTAGGCCTAAATTTCAGGTCTGAAGATTGCCTCATTGTGGGTCCATTTTGTAGATCACTATTGTGCATTTTAAGAAACTGGTTGCATACATTAAACAACGTGGCAACATTTAACAGATTTATTTATTTATAAATGGCGGTGGTGGTATTGCGCTAAAGCGTTCGCCTGTCGAATTATAGGTCGGCAGTTCGAATTTAACGGGCATCACCAGCGTAGCACGCCCTTAAGCAAGGTGTTTACTCGCATTGTTCAGGTTGAGTATCTCGCGGAAGTAACTTACTCATTTAACTAACCTTAAAAAAATAAATAAGAGCAATAATGTGTGTGTTTGCTTATCACATCCGAACTTCTGGAGCAGTTTGAACGGAATTTTTCATGGTACTCCTACTCGTACTCGAGTACGTTTTTCAAGTACTCGTACTCGATACCATGGTACTTGTACTTGTACTCGCACCATAAGTACTCGCAACATCTCTGAACAATGGTAACGTTTTCGTGAAAATTGTACACTCAGGTTCATGGAGTTATGCGGTAAAGCTTACCACTGTCTGCGCAAACACACGAACCTCTTCATAACTCTCTTCACCATGATGCTCTCATGCGGCATACCGGAACTCCAGTCGCTGGAAGACGTCAACTACGTCCGGAAAACCCTGGTCGTAGACAAGAGCGACGAAGAAGCCATGACTTATTTTCAGAACTCTTTCAATGAGGCGTACAGAGGGGCGTGGACGACTAAAATCGACTGGTTTTTCCACTGGGTCAAAAACACTTGAAATTTATTTTGTTGTTTATATTTATTTTTTGGTCATCATTTTGATTTTGTTTCTAAACTGTTGCATAAAATTCTTTTTTAATTTTTGTAAGAGCAGAGCGTTGTTGGTAGGTTTAGAAGCCTAATTGTTGTTGAATTATTAGAGTAGTTGTTAAATTACAATATGTATCTAAGAAGTACTTTTGAGTTTTTTTTGTTTCCTTGATTTATGCAGTTAATTTTGCTGTTGTACAAAATTGTCAATTTACTCCATAATTGTTGGACTAATGTTGCTAAAAAACGACATTTTAATTATTACAATTTAATTCAAAATTATTTATACCACACACCTACTTAAATATAAAAAATCTTTTCATACATATTATATACTAGCGGGGTTATCCAGAATTTTTAAAGGATTCTCTATCGTTTTTTTTCTCTTGCTTTTCTCTTGCTCCCGTTTCCATCCCCTCTTCCTCTCCCGCTCGCTATCCCGCCCCCATTCGCTTTCCCAATCCCGCTCGCTTTCCCGTTCTCACTCGCTCTCCCGCTCCCATTTGCTTTCCCAATCCCGCTCGCTTTTCCGCTTCTCTCTTTTGCTACCGTTTCTATCCCCTCTTGCTCTCCCGTTCCCGTTCCCGCTCGCTCTCCCGCTCCCATTTGCTTTCCCAATCCCGCTCTCTTTTCCGATCCCGCTCGTTCTCACGCTTGCTTTCCCGCTTTCGCTTCTTTTCTTTCTTCCACTCTCCCCTAACTCTTTTTTTGCCCATAGAACATAAAATAGATTTGCTAAAAGCTGCTTAAACTCTTCAAACTTTGTCACGCAAGCTAAATTTGAATTTGATTACGCAATAACCTTTGATGTTCGTAAATAGGCACTTTTGGCCTGAGGGTTTTTTGGTCATAAAAAAAATTAAAAAGTATCCTATGAATTTTTACTCTTTGAGATCTACCTAATAATTTCATTAAAATTTGTCTAGCGGTTCAGCTTTGCATACAAGACAAACACACACACACACACATATATATATATATATATATATATATATATATATATATATATATTTTATATATATATACGTTTTTATATCACCGTTTTTTTGTTTCGGCTAATAAAAGTCACAAAGACGAATTCATTAATTTAAGAACTTTTGGTTTGCCTTATTATTTTTTATTTCATCTACGAACGTAAATTTAACAAAAAAAAGTAGCTTTATAAATGTCGGATGATAGAAAAACGGATTTCGGCGCTTGCAGAGTTCCGTCTGCCGACGAATTTATAGAAATGGCGGAAAAACACGGAATTGTCAAGATGGACGAAGAAATCGTAGACCTGATATCGGACGAATTTACACAAATGATGGCTACAGTGGTCGAGGATAGCGTCAAGTTTATGACTAAAAACAATCATTTATCCTTGGAAGTTGAAGATGTCGAAAAAGCGATGAGAATGAGAGGAATAATACCACCGCTCGGAGTTACGCCAGAACATTTTGCCGACGATGAAGTTGTTCATTTGAAAACGATCATCAGAGATCCTTTACCACCGGTTCCTTTAAAATGTTGTTTGAGGCCGCACTGGCTGGCAATCGAAGGTGTCCAGCCTGCCATTTCCGAAAATCCAACACAAAAAAATCCACGATGCTTTAACAACGTGTCCAATAAATCCGGACTTGATAAAATACAGGAAGCCACCAAGAAAAAGTCGAAATCGAAGAACAATTTTATAAAAATGGATTGTCTAACTCACGAATTAACCGTACAACAACAGATTGTTTTTGGTACGGTGACCGATGCGTGTTTTTCTGCCGATGATCGCAGTCAGAAACAAGCTATCGAATTGCTAAAAACCGATGCAGCACTGGCAAAGTTATTACCGAGATTTGTTTCTTTCATAACAGAAGGTGTCAAATTTAATGTAGCTTGTTTGAACATGTCAGTTTTGAGTTATCTGATGCAAATGTGTGAAGCTCTGGTCAAAAACGAAAACGTCTATCTGGAAGTATACCTACACGAATTGGTCCCATCGGTGATGACTTGCATTCTCTGTCGTCAGCTGTGCAAGAATCCAGAACAAAACGATCACTGGTCTTTTAGGAATTACTCGGCAAGGCTGCTCGATCAGATCTGCAAGAAATACAACACCTGTGCCAATCAACTTCAAAGTCGCATCATTAGGACCATGGAATCAGTTCTGGAAAATGAATCAGTCCTGCCTACGATATACGGTGCATTGAATTGTCTGAACGAAATGGGTACTGAGCCACTGAAAACCATTGCATTGCCGAAAATCCAGCGACTTTCAATCATGCTATCGAAAATTTTCAAAACTGTGCACGAAGGAGACCAGAGTGCTCAGATCCAGAACATTGACATACAAGCTGCAAACAAAATCAGGTCTTTGATTTTACTAATTTTGCCACCCGTGGTTCGACAGGTCCGACAACCCCCAGACGACCTGCAAAGTTTTAAAAAAGATTATGGTAATTTTCTGGGATATTTAATATATGAAAAAGTTGTTAATCTAAGCCAACAGCGGCAGTTTCATCAAATGCGCTACTCTCATCCGCAAAAACCTACCAGTACCACTTCTTCTAGTTTAATTTTTAATCCACTAGAAGTAAAAGATTTAAGACCAAATAAGTCACCGAAGATACAAAAACTTCAGCCTGAAAAAATGAATCCTAGTACAAACGATTGTTCATTGCCTGCTTTTTCGGCGTCTGAACTAAAAAATTTCCATTCAGGTAATGAACCTGAAACCGCAGTATCAGCTGCTTCACCAGCTGATCTCGGTGATTCTTCTCTTGACGACAGTGAAAACGATGAGGATTTTGAAAAGGTTGATGTCGATGAAAACTTTGGCGGCAATGAAAATGTTGATGACATTTTTATTGCCATGCTACTCAAGCACGAAAAGCCAGTTTAATAATTTAGTAATATTTAATATACTGGACCTTTTCTACCTACTTAGAAAATTTAAGTCCAATTAAATTGGCTCTGCTTTGTCTGCAGCATGCTTTGCTGCAAAACGCGTGTTTACTATTTTTCTAATATCATTGTATACATTTTTATAACGATTGTTTTATTGATTGATTGAAATTTAATAAACTTGATCATTTTTTTTTTTATATAAACGTGGTTCGTTTTTTAAAGGATTGAAAATTTGTAGAAACCTTGAGGTTTTGAGAAACTCTTATTGCAGTAACATCTGTAACATATATAGGAGGACAGGAAACAATACTACCAAATAATTGCAGCCACCTTTAGGAGGACAGAGGGAACCCTACATTTATCTAGGTATATGGAAAGATATGGTATAACACTGCGTTATTATTTAAACTAATTTTTCATTTGTGACTAATATATATTTTGAAAATGATACCTAATGAGTATAAGCCTATTAGACCTATTAGGATATACATATAATATGCAGTAGGTACAAGACATTAAAGCAGTTATCACGACCAATGCCTCGCCTTTCATTCACAAGTCAAATATTTTGATCAGCTTGTTAATACAACGCCTGGATGCGCTCCGTTGAACATCAATGGTGCTTTGCTCACGCCTAAACAGCAGGCCTCGAACTTTGTCAATCAAGCGAGCCAACCAAGTGAAAAAAACACTTTCTAGCCATACGAAGAACAGCACACTTTCGCCGCTTGGAATATATCTGATGTTGTTTTTCTATATACTTTCTGTTTTTTTTAATAACAAAAATAAAGTGCAAAAACTACAATTTAATCGATTTTAAAATATTTCGTTGAGGCAAGCATTTCGAGATGTCAACGAGGAGTTATTTCGGCTCGCCCTGTTATCCTAACATTAATAAAAATGATAGTTTTAAAGTAGTTGAATTGCCTTCTTTTAAACTGACTGCTCAGCAGCAAAATGGAAAAATTGAAGTGATCGTGGAAGATCCGAGTGGGAAGATAGTTAAGCCAGACGTCAAGTCATCCAGTGGAGTTTATAACGCTACATTTCTACCGGAGCGCACAGGTTGAATTTGGTCTTGTGTGTTATATAAAATTTGTTTAAAAAAAAATGTTTAATAGAAACGTTTAACTAAGTTATAAGACGGGTCACAAGAACAAAGTTAGGAAAATTTCAATTAGAAAAATAAACCTATAATCATTCTGCTACCAAAACTTAGTCAATTCAATTTTTTGAGATCATTTTTATGCAAAATATTCATAATTTTACTGCTAAACCTTTTAAAGCAAAATATAATGACTTATTAAAAAGAGCTCACTTTACCTGTTGATAGGACACTTATAGACTTGAATCCACTTTTAGGCTCTATTAATCAAACAGCAGACCGCTGGCGTTTGCTTGTTTCCTTTTTTTCACCTATTTTTATTTAGTTTTGTTTTGTTACGTTAATTGCAACCATTTTAAACACTTTTAGGAGACTTTCTCGTTTCAATTAGAGTTGACGATACAGACATTGATGGGAGTCCATTTTACGTGAAAGTTTTTGATCCTAGCAAGATTCTAGTAAAAGACATAAAAGCTGGATTTGTATCACAAGTATCTTCGTTCAATGGTAACTTTTATTTATTTTTTAGCTTTTCAACGGAATGAAAATGCAATGCCGAAACTGTCGTAAAATGGTCTAAAATGTGAAGTTTATACATAGAAATTTATAGAATTTAGAAATCAATTAATCATAAAAATTTGTATAGAAATCTAGAGTGGCTTGTGATAAAATATCAGTACCATGGACAGTGCCAGTACATGGGGGACATTGGGGCAGTATACACACATTTATTATTTTATATTGTTAAAAATCCAGCTTCATTGAAACATTGGTATATAAAGCAGATTTTTAGTAGTTGTGTACCATAATAGCTTAATAATTTTGAAAGTTATATGTATATTTTTTATATTTTTTCCAACCAACTCTTTACAAAGAGATTTTATGCTGCACTGTCAATATAGCTATTGACACTGAGCAAGTGCACTGTCAATAACTTTTTTTTTTAATGAAATCGATTATTTCTTAAAACTACAGTGGACACAGAAGGACTCGGAGAAGGACCTCTGACGATAACGATCGTAAATTTGAAGACCAACAAAATTCTACCCGCCCAAATCGCTCAGGATGCGGGACGCCCCCAGGTCTTCCACGTTCAGTGGATGCCGGTCGAAGCCGGATTTTATCGGATCCACGTGCAATTTGCGAACGTCGAAGCTACTGGTTAGTCAAAGTTTCTTTTTCACCTTTGACCCCGGCTAAGCAGAAATCGTTGAAAAAAAAGTTATTCGTTTTTTTTAATTAAGTTTTTCTAAACGATTTAATCACTGTAAAAAATTATTTATTCACTCAAGATCACAAAAATGTCAATAATAATTACAAATTATTATTATTATTATTATTATTATTGTTATTGTCATTGTTATTGTTATTGTTATTGTTATTGTTATTATTATTTTTAAAGATTTTTGAAATATAACTTTTGTTTTTGTGTGTGTGTTAAATTCAGGATCGCCTTACACAGTGGAAGTCATCGATCCGTCGTTGACAACGGTTGTCGGATTAGCGCCGCGTTCTCTGATTTCCGTCGCTAAAAATTTTGTTTTCACCATCAAAACTTCTTCAAACGCTGTTTCTCTTCAAGATCTGAAAGTTTCAATCACAGGTATTAATTTAAAAAGCTTTAATTATATTAAAACTTCTATTAACATCATTAAAACTTTTATTAACTATATTAAAACTTTTATTAACTATATTAAAACTTTTATTAACTATATTAAAACTTTTATTAACTATATTAAAACTTTTATTAACTATATTAAAACTTTTATTAACTATATTAAAACTTTTTAATGATATTAAACCTTTATTAACTATATTAAAACCTTTATTAAAGATATTAAAATCTTTATTAACGATCTTAAAACATTATTAACAATATTAAAATTAAAACCTTTATTAACTATATTAAAACTTTTATTAACAATATTAAAACCTTCTTATTAACGATATTAAAACCCTTATTAACGATATTAAAACCTTATTAACGATATTAAAACCTTATCATCGATATTAAAACCCTTATAAACGGTGTTAAAACCTTTATTAACGGTGTTAAAACCTTTATTAACGATATCAATCGATAAAAAAATACAACTCGATATCTTCATCTCGTTACGACATTTTTTTCCCGATTTTCTCTTCCAGATCCCTCCGAGGTTAACGTTCAACCGAGGATCATCGATTTAAGAAATGGAAGCGCAAATGTCGAATTCGTTCCTGTCGTTGCTGGTTGGTTTTGTGTTCTTAATTTGTTGTTGTTGCTGGTTGGTTTTATGTTCTTAATTTGTTGTTGCTGGTTGGTTTTGTGTTCTTAATTTGTCATTGCTGGTTGGTTTTATGTTCTTAATTTGTTGTTGCTGGTTGGTTTTGTGTTCTTAATTTGTTGTTGCTGGTTGGTTTTGTGTTCTTAATTTGTCGTTGCTGGTTGGTTTTGTGTTCTTAATTTGTCGTTGCTGGTTGGTTTTGTGTTCTTAATTTGTCGTTGCTGGTTGGTTTTGTGTTCTTAATTTGTTGTTGCTGGTTGGTTTTATGTTCTTAATGTGTTGTTGCTGGTTGGTTTTGTGCTCTTAATTTGTTGTTGCTGGTTGGTTTTGTGTTCTTAATTTGTTGTTGCTGGCAGGTTTTATGTTCTTAATTTGTTGCGTTTGGGCTCATTAGTTTTCTTGAGCGAGGAAGGAAAGAACTAACTAACTTTTCCACGACGACGACAGGTGACCACAAGATTGACATATCCTATTTCGGACAGGCGATCAAAGGAAGTCCGTTCCACTTCAAGACGTTCGATTCCAGTCGAGTGAAAATCTTGAACTGGAAAACGACGAGTTTGATGTCAAAAGATGTCGTATTTGACGGTAAATGAAATAAATATTATAAACATTATAATAAATAATAATTTTTTTCACTTAAGTTCGGATCGTCTCATAGAAAAATGAACATTTGTTCAGCAGGACTCGTTTATACGACCTTCACCTTTGTGACTTTTGTGTTTATATGACCTTCACCTTTGTGACTTTTGTGTTTATATGACCTTCACCTACGTGACTTTTGTGTTTATATGACCTTCACCTATGTGACTTTTGTGTTTATATGACCTTCACCTATGTGACTTTTGTGTTTATACGACCTCAAAAGTTATGCTCAGATTCAATAACTCTTTTATTTTATTTTGTTTTCATTAAGCGACTTTCTCACTCGTGCAACTAATTTTATACGACAAATGGGAAGTCGCATAAATGAGTTCCTACTGAACCAATCTGTCACTTATGTTTGCTCATTTGTGAAGAGACATGACAATAAATCCTCTTTCCCACACATTAATGAGTATTTTGCTTGATTCGAAATCCCTAACCTTCAGGTTGTAAAGGAACCTCGCTCACGTATCTGCGCCGTCGGCTAGATTTGATTCGTGATGTATATCAACATTTTTTTTCCCGACCGATCCAACTCAGTGGACATATCGAAGGCTGGACCGGGAGAACTGGACATCTCGGTGTCGGGCGGGGAGGCCCCGTACAAAATTAAAGAAAAAGATAAAGGGAAATATCAGGTCACTTTCACTCCTAAACAGCCCGGATTGCTCACCTTCAATTTCTTATTCAACAAAGTCAAAATTTTAGGTTAGAACGATTCACATGTTGGTGTTTTTGTAATATGTTTCAGGTTTTCGTTTCACAAACACACGCTTAGTATACAAATGGGTGCTTAACACACACGAAACATGCTTAGTACACAAACATGATACATAAACAAATGCTTAATACACAAACATGATACATAAACAAATGCTTGATACATATCAACACATCTCTTATTCAAAACACTTGCAACACATGCAAATATGTGTTAGTTATGCAAATATGTGTTACATATGCAAATACATGCTCGTTATGCAAACACATGCTCATTATGCAAACATGTGCTGCATACACAAACATGTGCTGCACATGCAAACACATGCTCATTATCTAGACATGGGCTATTTATGCAAACATGTGTTATGTATGCAAATATACATTTCCTTCCAAGATGCTCGTGTTAATTTTAAAATTTGTAAATCAGGTGGTCCATGGACTTGCAACGTTTACGGTCCACCGACGGTTGTAGTTTCGGGCAGCGGAGTCCAAACCAATCCCCTGATTCCAGTGGATCTGACCACCACGTTCGACGTCAAAATAACGGGACCCAATGACGGCGACGTCGCAGTTAAAGTCACGGGTCAGATATTTTTCTAAATTTTTTTTTAAACTAGTCAAAGATAATTAATAATCATAAAAATTTATATTCGTGTAATCCATTTAAAAGGTCCAAACAATGAAGTTCTACCATCGCAGCTCGTAAGCTCGATTAATTCTCTTTACAAGTTTCAGTACACTCCAACAAGTGCCGGTTAGTCATTTGAACTTTTATTACTTGACATCTCTCTCTCTCGAGATAATTTCAACGAATAGTAATAATAATTAATTATCAGAAATGGGATTGAAATGGTTTTGTTTTTAAATCTGAATCTCTTTTGTTTGATTTCAAAATGGTGACTTTTTTCTTGAAAATTGAATCTTGATCTTAAAGACTGCGGCCTTGGTCTTTAAGACCGAGACATTGGTCTTGAGGACTGAATCTTAGGTCTTGAAGACTGAGACATTCGAAAGCTAAATAATTTTTAATTATTTTAATTCTTCTTAAGCAACTTAATGAACATCAATTGATGATTTTATTATTTAAATGAACCACTCCAGGTGTATATCAAGTTGAAATTTTATTGGACGGTTCACCTGTGAGCGGAAGCCCGTTTTCTGCGAAGGCTTACAGTCCCGGCTCGGTCATCATCGGAGATGTTGGAAATGCAGTCGTAGGAATGACTGTGGATGTTCCAGGTATTAAATATAAAAAAATTGTTTTATTTATTTATTGTTTTATCGAATTTCTCTTTTAAAAGTGATATATATTATTTTTGGTATATCTTTATTGTTATAAACAAAAATTATATCACGACATATTTTTCTATTGGTTTATCAAATTTTTCTTTTAAAAGTGGTATATATTATTTTTGGTATATCTTTATTGTTATATAAAAAAAATTATATCACGACATAATTTTCTAGTGGTTTATCAAATTTTTCTTTTAAAAGTGGTATATATTATTTTTTGTATATCTTCATTGTTATAAAAAAAATTATATCGCGACATAATTTCCTATTGGTTCACCGACATCGTTGCCGCGACGATCGTGTAAACAAAATCCCGAATAACGCATCTTCCGTTTCAGTCGACACGAGCCAGGCCGGCGACGGGCAGCTCGAAGTCTCCGTGGAGAACGGAGCAATTCCAAACAACGTCACTCAGTCCAGCAAAGGTCATTTCAGTGCGACCTTTGTACCCAGAGAGGCTAAAGGTCATCAGGTCGTCGTCAAGTTCAACGGACAACAAGTCAAAGGTGATACAAATTCGTTGTTGTTGTTGAACGTACTAGGTTGAGGTGCTAGGTTAGCTGAGTTGGTAGAGTGTGGTGCTAGGTTAGCTGAGTTGGTAGAGTGTTAGCCTTGAATGTGAAAGTTTCACGGTTCGACTCCCACTCACTGCCTAGTAGCCCATGTCAACGGAAAACTTAGCGGGTAAAATCGTTCTCTCTGTGGGACGTGTAAAAGAACAGCGCCTCTGAGCTCTGGAGGAAGCGCTACATAAATTATCAAACATTTACTGTCTATTATGTGCATACTTGAAAGGTGCAATTATTCGGTCGCATATGTCTGAAATGTATGAATTAAGATGTGGATCTGCTTGATCCAAAAATGCAAGATTTTAGCTTCTATAACTCTCACTTTGGCTTACCTGGAAAAGTAATAAAATAAAAATGTGGCTCTATAAATTAGGAGATTTAAAGTTTATTCTCATTAATATTTGAAATGCGAATTCAATTTTTTTATTTAAAAAGCAACATCTTTAAAAAAAAAAGCTCTCCAGGTTTTCCCGGGTGCCCGTTATACCTGCAAAAATACGGTAATCATTTCCACCCGCACGATGTGCACGGAAGATATTTTTGAACGGACGTAAATTGTTTTTTTTCGGACGATTTTCAGGGAGTCCGCTGACGATCAACGTCTTGGACCTGTCGAGAATTCAACTCGTCAACGGCGATTACAAAGTGCCCGTCAACAAACCCTGCGTCGTCAAGTTGAGCACCTCGGGAGCTGGAAACGGAAAATTTTCAGCTGTTGCAAGAGGTAATAAATTAATTTATTAATTATTATTATTTATTATTATTAATTATATTAGTTATTTCAATTTCTAATTTTTTTATTTTAATTTTTATACATCACCTTTTTTGATTATTATTATTATTATTATATTGTTATTGTTATCAGTTTGAGATTTTGAAATGTGCCAATTAAGCATCATCTTTTTTTTTTTACATTTTTGGTACGTCTATTTATAGCAACATCTTTTTTTTTAAATTCCGATACATCTGACTATAATCTCTTTTTATTATTATTTTAATACATTTATTTATAGTATCGTCTTTTTTTAACGTCTTTGGTACGTCTATTTATAGCGACATATTTTTTTTTTACTTTTTTCATCGCAGCACCATCCGGAGCTGAAATGGTTCCGCACCTGAAGGAAACGAACAAAAGAGCGCTCGATGTTGAATTCACTCCGAAAGAAATCGGTCGGTTCATCGATTTGATGATTTGTAGAATTTCATGATTAAATTAAAAAATATATTCATATATTATTTATTATTGTCTTCTATTCTTATTCATCATTTTATTATTGTTAATATATTTATCTTAAGTAATTTTTTTATTTGTTAAATCTGAAATGATTGGATGATTTTTACGAATTAAACTAAATGATATATTATTTATTTTTGTTTTATATTTTTATTCATATTTTTTTCACTATTTTAAGTGATTTATTTTTTAACTTTAAAATGCTAAATTATTTATTAGGGTACAAAAATTCATCTAAATATATCACTAATGAATTTACAAGATATAATGATAACGAATATGTCATAATATTTTTTGTTAACTGCAATTTCAGGAATTTACGAGGTCGAAGTCAGTCTTGAGGGTCGCTCGATCCCTATCAACCCGATCCCCGTATCCGTTTACGATATCTTGAAGATCAGAGTCAGAGAGATTCAGAACGGTCTCGTTCAGAGGCAGATGAAAATATTAGGTTTCTATTTAGTAGTGATTTTTGTTTCTGAATATAAAGAGAAAGTGATTTCTCAAATCAATTTACTTTTTTCTCAATCGCGATCCAGTCGAATCCGGGGACCCGGGTGAGGGGGATTTGAAGTTCAGCGTTTTCGGTCCGACCGGCAGCACCCTGAACAATCAGATCGAACAGAACACTCCGAACAGTTACTCCGTGGCTTTCGTGCCCGTCCAGCAAGGGAGTCACCGTCTTGTAGTCACCTTCAACGACGAGTCGATTTCTGGTTGGTTTCCGTTCGTTGCTGCAATAATAATGTCATTAAATTTTTTATTTATTAACCGATATAATTAATTGTTATTGTTATATTGATTTATTATTTAATAATTATTATTTGTTTATAAAACTGTTTTACGTATTATAGAGACTTGGAGCGTCTTGGAATCTATATATAAAAAACCAGATTGCTTGCTTGATTGAGTAATTGGTTGAGTAATTGATTGATTGATTGATTGTTTGATTGATTGATTGAATAATTGATTGATTGATTGATTAAGTAATTGATTGATTGATTGATTGATTGATTGATTGAATAATTGATTGATTGACTGCAGGAAGTCCTTTCAATTTCAACGTCTACAACATCGACGGGATATCCGTCTCCGGGAGAGCCCTCGACGGATTCCCATGCAACAAATCCACGTCTTTCCTCATCTCTTCGGCCGACCAGCTCCAGGCGTCGAACTGCGAAGTGAAAATCACGGGTTCGTTTCAATCGTTTTTTTTTTCAAATTCCCCGTTTTACTCTTCTCTCTCGTCTGAATGTTGTCGCAAAAACTTTTATTTGAAATTTTCTATTACGTCCTGCAGATCCGTCGATGAAAGTAGTTCCGGTTAAACTGATGGATGTCTCCAGCGGGGCCGTGAAGGCGGAATTTACAGGAATGATGCCGGGTAAGAATCGGAAGACAAAAAAAAAATTTTTATTTAAAAAAATTCTCAATAATTTTATATACATTCATTATTTAATTATATTATTTATGCAATATTTATTATGTTATATATATTTTCTGTTAGCCATATTTTTATTCTGACACATTTTTTTTACAGGTGATTACAAGATCGACGTAAAGTGCTACGGGCAGGCCGTTCCGCAGAGCCCTTTCTCGGCGAAGGGATCGGACATCTCGAAAGTTTCGATTTCTCCGATTTCGACTGCTGTCGTTGGAATAGTAGCTTCGTTCAGCAGTTAGTTTATGAATTTTTGTTATTATTAAACTTGTTTTTTTCAAAATGTGCGGGTTATCGCAGAGGGGGACGTGGGCTCATTTTCGGCGACCCAACCCGTCACTTAATCAACCCACTTCCACTTCTGGGTTATCAGTCCTCTTTAAAAAAAATTTTTTTTTACAGTCAACGTGAAAGACGCCGGGGAGGGGACTCTCGAGATCGGCATCACGGGACCGCAGGGGCAGCAGGTGGCAAACAGCGTGTCCCCGATGGGCCCCGGTCAGTTCACTGTGTCGTTCACCCCCATGTTTCAAGGACCCCATTCTGCGAGCATTACTTTCAATGAAGAATCTGTTCAGGGTTTGATATTTATTTTTTTTTTGCATGTAAATATTATTTATTTATTACTTGATATAAATAAATTAATTAATCTGTTTTCAGGTCATTTATTATTTTTAACATATAAATAGTTTTAATTAATTATTTAATTAATTAATTGATTATTTAGTAAAAATTACGACTTTATATTTGTTACCAGAAATATGTTTTAAATATTCGTAAATAACATCCATTGACCAACACTGATCTCGCTGGCAGAGCGGTAGAGCGTTCGCCTGTCGATCGTTAGGTCGGCAGTTCAAACCTCGCCGCGGCGTCACCAGCGTAACTCCCTTAAGCAAGGAGTTCACTCGCATTTGCTAAAGGGGTAGGCGCCTATAAATGGCTGCCTTTGCAAGTACCCTCCCTCTCTCGCCTCGAGCAAGACTTGTCTTGCTCAAGGCGTACGCTAAATCTCAATCTCAACTGAATTTTCAATCTTGAAATCTTGAAATCGTACTCAGGAAGTCCGTTCACGATCTCCGTCTGCGACCCGAGCAAAATCTTCGCCAGAGGGGAAGGACTCGACCTCGTCAGGTCAAACAAGCCGACGAGTTTCATCATCACGAGTCCCGGGATCAGGGAGAGGGATCTCAATGTCCGAATAACCGGTTAGCAAACTTCCGGGAGAAATTTTGACGGGATGTTACATCCGTTAACGTTACTTTTTAAAAACGTTATCAGTGTCTGCAGTTGAAAATCAAAATGAAAATGATGAAATTAATTTAAGATAAAAACATTTTTAGACGTTTTAATGAGATTTTTTTGACTTTTGAAATTTTTCTCTGGCTCGATTTAAGATTTACGTCCTTTACAATTCAGGTCCGAAAAATGTCGACGTTCGCTACCGCATGGGAGAACAGGGTGAAGGGGCATACAGGGTGGAATACACTCCCACAGTTCCAGGTAATTGTTGATGTTTTTACAGTTTCTATTAAGCTGTGACGGTTAAACTGCAAGTCACGGCAGACGGCTTGAGAAATGGCGCCGAGTCGTCGGGATGACGTTTAAAAAATAATGACGTTTCTTAACATTGTTACGTTACGTTATACAGGAGATTACATGATCGAGATCGAGGCCTATGGCAGAGCCATCAATTACAGCCCGTTCGGTGCCAAATGTTGGGACGCCGGCAGGGTCACGACCACGAAGATCTCTTCGGGGAGGGTCGGAGTTCAAAGTTCATTTAACAGTAAGTAGTTTATTTTCTATGTACGTGTGTAGTTTCGAGTTGAAATTAAACGTATTTTTTTGAACGATCGAAGAGTCCAATGATGATGCATCAATGTACTACTGACTGTATCATTGTATAACATCAATGTCAATGTACTACTGACTGTATCATTGTATAACATCAATGTCAATGTACTACTGACTGTATCATTGTATAACATCAATGTCAATGTACTACTGACTGTATCATTGTATAACATCAATGTCAATGTACTATCATTGTATAACATCAATGATACTGACTGTATTATTGTATAACATCAATGATACTGACTATCATTGTATAACATCAATGTTACAATGCATTTTTGTATAGCATCAATTTTGCAATTCGTGGTCGTATAGCATCATTGTTGCAATGCATTGTTGTAATGCATCATTGTAATTCATCATTGTAATGCATATGTGTAATGCATTATTGTAATGCATATGTGTAATACATCATTGTAATGCATATGTGTAATGCATCATTGTAATGCATATGTGTCATGCATCATTGTAATGCATGTGTGCAGTGCATCATTGTAATGCATGTGTGCAGTGCATCATTGTAATGCATGTGTGCAGTACATCTTTGTACAGCATTAATGTTGTTCAATTAAGTTTTCCATCATCATAATCTATTCTTCAAAGTTTTTCTTTCCCCTTCGTTTGCAGTCGATGCAAGTTCGGCCGGGGAGGGCAGCATGGAGATTTCCGTCTCGGGGCCGTCTGGACAGTCCGTTCCGAACAATTTAGTCCCTCTCGGCCCGGGCCTTTTCGTCATTTCGTTCTCGCCCGTGGAAAGCGGCATGCACAAGGCATCGATTACTTTCAATCAGGAGAACGTGGCAGGTTAGAAAATCTTTCTTTTTTTTTTACTTTCAATTTCACTTTGGAAAGTTTAGTTTTTGGTCGATTTGATTGCAATCCTCGATTTGTGGCATTTTTTCATTTCTTTTACTTTCTCTCTCTCTTTCTCTCTCTTTCACTCACTCTCTTTAAACTTTTATTTTTTTCTTCTTTCTATCATTTTCACCGATTTGAGATTTTTTAAGTTGAATAATCATTCCAATCCAAATTTTTTAACGGATTCAAAACGTTCGGCGCTAACAACTTTCAGGAAGTCCGTTCATGTTCAACGTGATCGACCTTGGGAAGGCCGCTGCCAAAGGTGAAGGACTCGGCCTGGTGAAGGCAAACACAAACACTTCGTTCAGCATAACCGCTCCCGGAGCTGTGGAGAAAGATGTCGAGGTTTACATATACGGTTAGCTCGAAACGTTTAAAATCATTTTATTTTAATCGTTTCATTTGATTATAATAGAATTGTTATTAAATTTAATTATTAAGCATTATATGTTATATTTTGCTATTATAGTGTTTCTATTATATTTATTTTATTTTTATTATTTTTAAAATCGTTATTAAATTAATTTTTTAGCATTATATGTTATATTTTTCTGTTATAGTGTTTTTATTACATTTGATTTTTATTTGATTTTTATTATTTTTAAAATTGTTATTTCTTCAGCATTATATGTTATATATTTGAATTATAGTGTTTTTATTATATTTACTTTATTTGATTTTTATTATTTTTATATCGTTCAGCTCCGAACGGAAAAGAAGTTCCCTACAAGATGTACGACACGAGTCCGAGCAATTTCCGAGTTGATTTCACTCCGTCCGTAGCAGGTCCGATTAATTTATTTTATTTTATTATTTAAAATTTTATTTTATTTTATTATTATTTAAAATTTTAAAATTTTTTTATTATTTAAAATTTTATTTTATTTTATAGTTATTTAACATTTCATTTTATTTTATTATTATTTAAAATTTTAATTTTTTATTATTATTTAAAATTTTATTTAATTTTATTATTATTTAACATTTTATTTTATTTTATTATTAATTAAAATTTTCACTTTTAATAATAATAATAATAATAACAATAACAATAACAATAACAACAACAACAACGATAACAACAACAATAATAATAACAAACAGGAGACCACAGAGTCGACATCAACTACTTCGGCTTGGCACTGTCCGGAAGTCCGTACGTCTCGAAGGTGTGGGATTCTTCCAAGGTTCTCGTTACGAACATTAAATCTGGAAGGGTCGGACTTCCCAATGTTTTCAACGGTTGGTGGATAAAATATCATCATCATTATCATCACCATCATCATCATAATCATCATCATCATTTTAAAGATACATCAATCTAGAACATAATATTTATTATTCATAAAAAATCAGCAACATCATCACCATCATCTTTATCATTACCTTCATCATCATCATCTTCATTATTATTATTATCACAAAAACCGGCAAAAAATAAATATTAACAGTTGACGCCAACGAGGCCGGGGAAGGAACGATGGAGATAGGAGTTACGAGCCCGTCCGGACAGAACATACACAACAACGTGGTTCCTGCAGGGGCCGGAAAGTTTGAAGTTTCGAGCGTGCCCCAAGAGCCGGGCCTCTACAAGGTCGGGGTCTCTTTCAACAAAGAAAACGTACCAGGTTTGATTTTTTAATATCTAATAAATTTTATTTGTTTTTTCGATTATTATTTATTTATTTATTAATAGTTTTCATTTATTTATTTATTTATTTATTTATAGTATTTATTTATTTTGTATGATGTTGTTTTTACTAATAATTTGTTTTTTTAATAATCTTATTTCAATATTTCGGGTTTCTTTTTTTAAACTGACCTTGAACTTTGAGCTAAAAAAATTATCATCATCATTACTTGATTGAGTGTAGTAATGAATGAATGATTGAATGAATGAATGAATGAGTGAGTGAATGAATGAATGAATGAATGAATGAATGAATGAATGAATGAATGAATGAATGAATGAATGAGTGAATAAATGAATGAATGAATGAATGAAATTAATGTATAAATTAATGAATGATAATAATGAATGAATAATTTATTTATTTGACGCATAATCAGTTTAATCAATGACTTACCACACACACAAACACACACACACACAAACACACATGTTTGCTACACCAATCAGGTAGTCCGTTCACTTTCCTGGCAACCGACGTCAGCAAAGTGACGGTACGCGGAGACGGAATCGGAGTCGTGAAGTGCGGAATGCCGACGTTCTTCAACGTGTTTGCTCCTGTCGCCCAGCAGAAAGATGTTGCAATTTCCGTTACAGGTGAGCTGACGAGGCTCGCTCTATAAAGGAGTTTATTTATTTATATAAATTATTAATAAAAATTAAATATTTTAGTTTTCAAAAATATTTTTATAGTTTTTTAAATATTCTAATAGTTTTTTTAAATATTATAATAGTTTTTCAAATGTTTAAATTTAAAAAAAAAAAATATTTTAATAGTTTTTTTACTATTTTAATAGTTTTTCAAATATTATATCGTATTAATTTTTAATTACCATTCACATGACAATCGTTATCAGGACCGGACAACAACGAAGTCATGACAAGAATCAACGAGACGACGTCGAACACATTCAAAGTCGAATACACTCCGTCAGTAGTGGGTGCGTCTTTTAAAATAATAATAACGATTTTAAATAATTCTTTTTTAATCTTTATATTTACGTATATTTTTTTTCTATATAATAATATTTATTTCAACTTTTGTTTCTAATTTGTCACTGATTGATTGCTCTCTCTCAACTGCACATCTCTCTAACCACTCTAGAATTTTATTTCCACCATTAATCAGGTCACCACTCTAGAATTTTATTTCCACCATTAATCAGGTCACCACTCTAGAGTTTTATTTCCACCATTAATCAGGTCACCCCTAAATTTGATGCGTTGTTTATTGTTCATTGAGGCACTTACTTGATTTAGACATCATTTCCTCATTTTTCTATGAAGTGAATCACTATTGTACGGCAATAATTTTACGTATGGCAATAAGACGTTTGCTTGTAAAACTGAAAGTTGGGGGTTCAAATTCTGCCGGGGTCATCCGCCCCGTAGGAGCTTGTGATTAGGCCTGCCTCTGATTGTTCTGTAAAATTAAAAGTTAGTTAAACGATTCGTGGCTTAGAAATCTAACATCTAAAGCCGCGTCAAACATTTGTCGTCATTGTCGCCAGCATCGTTTAAATTGTCACCTTCGCAGGTACGCATCACGTCAAGGTCATGTACTTCGGACAGTCCGTTCCCTCGTCCCCGTTCCCCGTCAAAGTTTGGGATCCGACGAAAGCCTCCCTGACCGTTCCGAACGTCTGCAAAGTCGGCAAACAGACCTCCCTGAGAAGTAATAATAATCTTAGTTTTGGACGATTTCGAGAAATAACAGTTTTTTCTATAAATTTAAAAGCAATTAATATTCGTTCATTTCCAGTCGACGCTCAACGTGCCGGCGACGGATCAGCGGAAGTTGCCGTCGCCCAACCTTCCGGCAGGCAGCTTCCCTGCAGCGTTTCTTCCCTCGGAAACGGTTGCTACGAAGCCGTTTTCGTCACCACGGAAACGGGGATACACAGAGTGACTGGTCTTTTCAATAAGGAAAACATTAACGGTTAGATCGGTTCAAAATCGTTAAGAATACATTTAAAATATCTTTTTACATCCCCAGATGTCGATATTAGCAATACTTTTTTAAAACAAGAATTTGTGCTTTGACGTCCAATGCTCAAAAATATTTGTCAAGATTTGAAACATTATTTATAAAATTTTGTAAAATAATATTTTTATTAAAGATTCTTTTTCGTGGTATCATTTCAGGAAGTCCATCTTCGATGCTGTCGATCGATCCTTCCAAGGTCGTTGTGAGAGGTGACGGACTGAACAAGGTACCCTGCAATCTGCCCGCCTTTTTCAATTTCAAAGCACCTGCGGCGACCAGTAGTGACGTTCACGTTAAGATAAGCGGTCTGTATTTTGAGATTTGTTTGTTGTTGATTGGTTTGATACAATGTTTGATTTGATACAATGTTTGATTTGATACAATGTTGATTCATTTGATACTTGTGTTGATTCATTTGATACAATGTTTGATTGATTTGATACAATGTTTGATTTGATACAATGTTTGATTTGATACAATGTTTGATTTGATACAATGTTTGATTTGATACAATGTTTGATTTGATACAATGTTTGATTTGATACAATGTTTGATTTGATACAATGTTTGATTTGATACAATGTTTGATTTGATACAATGTTTGATTTGATACAATGTTGATTCATTTGATACTTGTGTTGATTCATTTGATACAATGTTTGATTGATTTGATACAATGTTTGATTTGATACAATGTTTGATTTGATACAATGTTTGATTTGATACAATGTTTGATTTGATACAATGTTGATTGATTTGATACTTGTGTTGATTGATTTGATACAATGTTTGATTGATTTGATATAATGTTGATTAAAATTTATTTTCAACTGGTTGATGTGTATGTTTCAACATGTTGCTTCGTAAGTTTCAACATGTTGATTGTATGTTTCAACATGTGGATTTTATGTTTCAACTTGTTGAATTGTATGTTTCAACAATGTTGATTGTAGGACCCGACTATCGTGACGTAACGAGCAGAGTCATAGAAAACGGTGAACAGTTCAATGTCGAATACGTTCCAACCAAGCCAGGTTTGTTTCATTTAATGTTTGTATACAATTTATCATTTCAAATTATTTTTGTTGGTGGAAATTTAAAGACCGTGTCAACTTATCATCGGATTTTGAATGCCAAACGTTAAATGTACAAGAGAATTCTTAAGCATCCTTTTAATCGAGTCACATAGGCGCCATTAATTTTAAAGTCATTGAATATTTGGCATTGAATATGCAGCATTGTTGGTTATTTATAGTTGTCATATTAATATAACTACGAATCTATAATAATATAATGGATCTACTGACTGACCGACTGACTAACACTTCTGGAATTCGCTGGTGGAGGGGAGGGGGGTGCCACCAAGTAACCACCTTGTTTATTATTAAAAAAAATCATCGAAATAAAAAACGATAACAATCTAACAAACAATCCAAACAATTTTTCTAATCCAGTTTTTTTGGCTGCTTCTTCTTTTTCTCCAGGAGATTACGTCATTGACGTTTCTTATTTCGGAGAAGTCGTGTCTGGGAGTCCGTTCGTAAGCAAGGCTTTCAACTCGTCGGCAGTGCAGCTGACCTCCATACAGACTGCTTCGATTTTGAAGGCAGCTCATTTCAACGGTTAGATTCTAAAGTGTCGTCGTCGTAACTTTGTTGCGTTGACGTCATTCTTATAATATAAATATAAATATTGAATTAGGAATAATTTACAAATATAATTAAATAAAATTAGATATTAAATCATAACTATCGATATATATCAATAATAGAGTGTAAAATAAAGTATAAATCAATATCGACTAAAATATTGAATTACAAATAATATAATGTATTTAAAATAAAAGTAATATATTTTAAATAATAATAGTTATAATGTTAATAATGTATTTTAAATAATAATTTTACATTTATAAAAATGATATATTTATCAAATTAATTTAATTAGTTGTCATCTTTTATTTCTGTACAGTAAACACGTCTCAAGCTGGGATCGGTCAGCTGGAAGTCGTCGTGGTAACCGCCGGAGGAATTCCCGTTCCGGTCACAGTGAAAAACCTCGGGGTGGGAATTTCCGACGTCGGTTTCACTCCGCAGCTGGCTGAAACCCACGAAGTGTCCGTCAAGTTCAACGGGGTGGACGTTGCCGGTACGTTTCGGCTTAAAAATTTTAGCGTAATTTATAATTTCATTATTTTGAATTTTTATTTTTTTATTTAGTTATTCATTTATTTGTTTTTATTGTTAAATGTTATTTCTTATTATAAACCTATAAATAAGTAACTTATTATTAACTTATTACTTTAATAAACTTTGATAGCATCTTATAAACTGTAACTCCTGTTACGTCTTGTAATGATACAATTAATTAGGGCAATCCATAATTGTTACTCACATTATTAATTATCTATCTATTTATTTATTAATTGTATTCAATCGCTTTATTTATTAATTTCGTATATTCAATATATTTATTTATTTATTAATCAATTATATTCAATATATTTATTTATTTATTAATCAATTATATTCAATACTATGTAGACTTTATGTTCAACCAATATTTACAATTTCCGTTGTACATTTTCCAGGCAGTCCATTTCACGTTTCCGTGATCGACGGCTCGAAAGCGACTGCTTCCGGACCGGGTCTGGAGATGGCAAAACTGAACATTGCGACATCGTTCGACGTGATCACTAACAACCCGCCGTCAAGTGGCGCCACTCTTGAAGTCATCATTACAAGTTAGATATCTGTATTTATATATATACATATGGACATGTTTATATATCTATATAAACTTTGTTGTAGATGTAATTTTTTTAAGTATTTGTATATATACATATATTACATGTCAACTGAAATGCGTGTTCATAATGTGAGAATCTTTTCAGATTGTTAATCATTCGTTCATTTGTACATACACACTATGCATAATATATATATATATATATATATATATATATATATATATATATATATATATATATATATATATATATATATATATATATATATATATATATATATATATATATATATATATATATATATATATATATATGTATGTATATTACAAATCAAAATTGATTTGTAAATTCAAACTTACGTGTAAATTCATTTCGCGTAAACATGTGACGTGAGTTTTTTTTTGTCGTCGTAATAGGTCCGAGAGGTCAGTTCGTCCAATCACACGTTACTCCTTCAAGCGTGAATACTTATCACGTGGAATACGTTCCAAAAGATGCAGGTTTGTTTTATTTAAATTCAAAATTTGTTAAATAAATAACAATATTAATGCTAATAATAGAAATAATTGTCATTATAAATTATTCTTAAATTAATAACAAATAACTTAGTTTTAATTTTTTTTTTAAATCTTTTCACAGGGTCGCACAAAATCGTGGCAAAATTCGCCGGAGTCGGAATTCGGGGAAGTCCGTTCGCAGTTCCCGTGTTCGATTCTTCCCTGGTAAGGGTCAACAGCATCTCTCAAGGAATTGTCGGGAGATCTGTCACGTTCGATGGTCAGCCTAATTTCTATTTTTTTTTATTATTTAACTTAGAAAGATTTTGTGTTATAACATTTGATTGTTTGTACATTTGATGTATACCATAGCATTTGATTATGCCATAGCATTTGTTTGTACATTTGATGTATACCATAGCATTTGATTATTGTCAGTAGCGTGCCGCCAATTTACACTAACTTTGAAGATTTTTAGAACGAAATTTATTAACTTATAAAAAGCAAGCAGGTTAGTGTTTAAACTAATCGATTAGAGAAACAATCGCGTGGAAACAGTCACGTAGGACTTTCCCTCCTAAAAATATACAAGCAAACGTAGCCTTACACACAAACACGAACAGCAAGAGTTCTAGTGAAGGAGAGAGTCCCAGACGAGGAAGAGGCTCTCCCTTATATAAGGCTTTCAAACCACGAAATATTAACAAATCGACAAACCAATATAAACAAATACAAAACATATTAATAGCTCCTTAAATCTCGATCGCGAAGACATCAGATTTTCACTACTTATAAACATATATATAAACTATAATCCACGAGATTTATTTAATTAATTACTCGGTAGATTTCTCAATATATATTAAAAAATATACACCCCTATTAATTGCGGGAAACAAACGCGCTCCGATTGGCTCGTTAACACAAAGGATTACAAATAAGTTCGACGTGGCCCATGGAAGATACTAAATAATACTATAAATAAAATAGAATAAAAAGGAGGGGGGGGGTCCAGCACTGACAATTATGCCATAGCATTTGTTTGTACATTTGATGTATGCCATAGCATTTGATTATGCCATAGCATTTGTTTGTACATTTGAAATATGCCATATCATCTGCTTTTACACTTTTATGTAATTTTCTGACTCTTACTAAGACATTCCAATCGAACAAAACAATTTTTCATTAAACTATTGTTTCTTGAGAACGGAAAAACTCATTTATTTAAAATTTTCCACCACCGTGCAGTCGACGCAACGAGGTGCGGCTTTCCGGACGGAACGCTTGAGGTGGAGATCAAAGGTCAGAGGACAAGGCCGATCCCTCAGGTGAGTTCGTCGAAAGGTCACTTCGGAGTCTCCTTTGTCGCCACGGAGTGCGTTCCCCACGTCGTCAGCCTCAATTATGCCGGAGAGAGAGTCGTCGGTGAGTTTTATGATATTTATATATTTATATATATAATTTTTAATAATTTTGAGTTAATATGTATAATATATAATTTTGAATTAAATTATAATCATTTATTTACTCTATTTATTAAATAACTGCTTTATTAAAATTTCAATTTGTTAAATCAAACCTTGTTCTTGTTATTCTTCTCTCATCGGAGAACTCTCTTGCCAGCGGGCGGCTGGTTGGGCTGTTAACGTGGCTGGCTTGTGGTAGTAGTAGTAGTAGTAGTAGTAGTAGTTGTAATAGCAGCAGCAGCAGTAGCAGTAGTAGTAGAACATTTATAGGGCGCACTCTTGTGTTGTGAAACCTCATAGGCGCCGAAACCACCGAGTTGTCTTTGGCGGTGAATCTTTGGTTGAGAAGAGATATTGATGATGATACCATCAAATACATTTCATCCTTTCTCCAATATAGGTTCTCCGATGACGGTTAACTTCATCGATCCGAAGAGCATGCACGTCAAATGGGACGCCGTGTGTCGCAGGCCGATCCACTCCGTCGTCTCGTTTGAACTCGAAGTCGGAGAAGAAAACGTGGCCGCTCTCATGAACGGAAGCGATGATAATGATGTCGCTGTCATGTGTAGTGTTAGAGGTGATTTGTTTTTTAACTTTTAGAGTTTGACAGATGGAAAAATCTTTGGTTGTCAATTGTATTTGAGGACCAGATGACTTATTTTTGACAGGTTGAAGTTTTTTGGGGGTCAGATATATTTTATTGAGGGGTTGAATTATTTGGGGGTCAGAAATATTTTTGAAGGGTTCAAGTGTTTATAGGTTAGATATATTTTTTAAGGGTTGAAGTTTTTGGGGGTGAGAAATTTTATTGTATTCAAACAATTGTTTTGCTTGACTATTGAATTTTATTTAAATATTTCTATTTAATTTATTTGTTTGAAATTATTCATTTATCAAAAAAATCAAAAAAAAAATACCATCCCGACAAACCCAGAGGCCACCGGTCGCAGCGTCCCCTCGAGGATCAAGAAAGGATCGAAATCCTACCAGATGGAATTCACTCCCTTCTCCGTCGGAGCGCACACGATCGAGGTCCACTTCGGAAACACCGTCGTGCCCGGAACGCCCCACGTTTGCCATATATACGACGCGAGTCGTGTTCTCATCTCCGAAGTCAGCCTGCAGAACCAGATCGGGAAAGAGGCCGGATTCGTCGTTGACGCCAGTAAAGCGGGTCAGGGAGAGGTCAAAGTTCAAGTAATGAGTTCGGGAGCCGAGATTGTGACTCAGTCGGTTCAGATGTCCGACTCCGTAACCAGGTACACCTTCGTTCCTGTGCAAGCCGTAGTGCACGCGGCAACCGTTAGGTTCAATTCTGAAGCCGTTTCGGGTTTGTTTTTTGGTTGAATTGTTTGTTTTTTTTTAGATTTTATTTCATGCTAATTTTAAACTCAATTTCATGTTGGTTTTTATATTTTATATTAGTTTTTAGGTTTTATGGTAGTTTTTAGATTTTATATTAGTTTTTAGGTTTTATGGTAGTTTTTAGATTTTATATTAGTTTTTAGGTTTTATGGTAGTTTTTAGATTTTATTTTATGTTATTTTTTAAGTTTTATTTTAAGTGGCAAATAAATTTATTTTTCATATACAGTTTTATAATCAACTTTTTCCGTTCACTCCAGGTTCTCCGGTCAACTTCCAGGTCACGAATCCGGCAAACCAGTTGAACCTGGTGTCGTTGTCTCCAAGTGGAACCGTTGCGATCGGAGAGCCGATCATGGCGTATCTGGTTTCCGAAACCATCTTTTTGAATCCGTCGAGCTTCAAGGCAGAAGCAAAAGGCATGTAGACATGTTGATATTTATTGAGTGTTTTTTATTAGTTATAATCGATAAATGAATTAATGAAATTTAAATTCGTTTTTGCCGCTTTGCAGCCAGCAGTGGTGAAATTCAGAACGTGAGCACCTCGGTTGAACTGGACGGATGCTTCAGGTTCACGTATCTTCCAAAGTCCGCCGGTATGAGAATATTTGTATATTTTTTTGTTAGATAAAAATTTATTTTTTAAAAAAAATGTGTTTCTAATTTTTTTAAAAATTTTTGAAATTAAACGATGATAAGTTTCAAATTTGAGTTTTTTTTAGTGAATTCTAAAATAAGTACCAACAGCAGATCCGTGTCTCTAGAATTTACCTGCGACGTACCTTAATTAGATTTAGTGAAGCATATGACATGCTTAAATATATATATATATATACATTATATAGATACCGTTATAATTGATTTAAAAAAAAATTTTTCATAAACAAAAGGAAAATACAAGCTTGACGTTTCCTGTTTCGGAACTCCCGTGTCTGGAAGTCCGTTGGTCACCGAAGTTTTCGATCCGAGCAAGGTGGTCGTTGAGGCGCAAAAGACCGGAACTGTGGGTCAACCGGTATCGTTTGATGGTGAGTTTACTCTTAATTTCGGTTTAAATATAATATTTTAATAAGTTTTATGATTAATCTACTCTGTGATTAAATAATTTAATAATTGTTGACATTTCTAAAGTTTTTATATTTTAAATGCAACAAATATACAAATATAATTAATTTAAGTTTATTTATTTAACATAAAATAAACTTTCAATTAACATAAAATATGCATAATTTATTAACGATTCATACAATTAACATAATTTAATCGTCACATAAATAATTACAGTCATCGTGACCGGAGCAGGAAACGCTTCATTGGACGTCGCGGTGTTCGACAGTAAAAATTCACCTCTCGTTTTGTCGAATCAGATCCTCTCGTACGGAAACAGAATGACTTACGTCCCGCTGGAGTGCGGACTCCACACGATCTCCGTCCTTTTCGGAGGACTTGACGTTCCAGGTAATTTTAAATTAAAAACTATATCACAAATCATTTCCATCGATGTTTGTTTGCATAAACACATCCCTGTTACTATAACGACCAGTTAATGTAACATTTAAAGAAATGTTTATATTCTTGTGTGATATCATGAATCATTTCCATCAATATATGTTTTTGAACTGCATAAACACATCCCTGTTACTATAACGACCAATTAATGTAACATTTAAAGAAATGTTTATATTCTTGTGTGATATCATAATCATTTCCATCAATATATGTTTGCGTACTGCATTTTTTTTAGCTGATTAAGGAATTTTTTTTTCTTCCAGGAACTCCGATCCACCAGCAGATCAGTGACAATTTCAGTCCGCTGGCTCACGGAGACGGCCTCGTGACGGGCGTCGAAGGAAATCCGTCAGAGTTTGTCGTCGACACGACCGGACGTTGTGGAAACCTCGACGTGAGAGTTGAAGGTCGTTTTGAAAAATCATGATTACATTTAATAAGTTTTTTACTTAAAAGGTTGTGAAAATAATGATAATTTTTAATAATTTTACTAAGAAGTTAAATAGAAAATGATTATTTTTAACAGTTTTATTAAGATTTTATTGATTAATGGAATTTATTTATTCTAATAAATTATTGTTTTTTATAATTTTACTATGAAGGTAGTAAAAATTGAATATTTGTAATAATTTTATTAAGATTTTGTCAATTTATTGAATTTATTCATTTAAAAAATGATGATTTTTAATAATTCTCCTGAGAAGGTAGATAAAAAAATGATTATTTTTAATAATTTATTAAGAATTTGTTGATTTATTGAATTTATTTATTTAAAAAAAATTATAATTTTTAATAATTTTGCTAAGAAAGTAGATAAAAAATGAATATTTTTAATAATTTTATCAAGATTTTTTTCGGTTTACTGAATGTATTTATTTAAAAAAAAACAATTTTACTAAGAAGGTAGATAAAAAAAATATTATTTTTAATCTTAATTTTATTAAGATTTTATCGATTTATTGAATTTATTTATTTAAAAAAATGACGATTCGTTCAATCGTTTTTTACTTGAATCTTTCAGGTCCCCGTAGCATGGCTGCAGTGAAAATAGAAAACGACGAAATCAACAAAGTGGCAAAAGTTTCTTACACGCCCATTGAAAACGGTAGATACACGGTTACCATCAAGTGGGATGGTAAAGAAATCAGTGGTCAGTGAATATTATATTATTCATCTTAATTATTATTTTAATTTTATGTAATTTATTCGTATTGTTATTTTTCTTTATTTTATATTTTTTAACATTTTATATTTTTTAACATTTTATATTTTTTTTACTCATATTATATTATATAACTTATTTCTTGTTATTTTATATATTTACTTAGAATTATAAAGATTTTTATTTTTATTGCAGAAATTTGTTTATTAACCTGATTCTTCAATCAACTACTCGATTAATTCACTCTTTCACTCATCTACTCATTTAATTCACTCTTTCACTCATCTACTCATTTAATTCACTAATTTACTCACTGATTCACTGATTCATTCAAGGACTCACTCATTTGCTCACTGATTCACTCATTCACTGAAGGATTCACTCATTTGCTCACTCATCCACTGAAAGATTCACTCATTTGCTCACTCATTCACTCAAGGATTCACTCATTTACTTACTGATTCGCTTATTCAATCAATGATTCACTCATTTGCTCACTGATTCAATCATTTGTTCACTGATTCACTCATTTGTTCACTGATTAACTCATTGCAGGAAGTCCTTTCATGGTCAAAGTATCGAGTCCCAGTCGAGTGAAAGCAGTCGGAGGTTGGGATAGTCTGTTGGACGAACTGTCCAGGTTGTCCTTGGTTGTGGACGAGAAAAAATGCTTCGATTTGGATTGTTCTGATGCCGGCCCCGGTAGGTTATGTTTATTATGTGAATATTATATGATATATTTGTATTAATATTTATTGATTTACAAAATAAATAATATCTATTTTATTCGTATTATAACATTTAAAAAAATTTTTATATTTATGTTTATTTGTCATATTACTCATCCAATTAATTTATAAGGTAAATATTATATATTATATTCGCAATTATATTTATTATTATTTTTAAAATACATTTTTATTGTATAACTGCGAGACGCTCAGTTGCAAGCATACAGACAGCGATAGATACATAGCTGTGAATAAAAAAGCAGCATAACACACGGACACACACACACATGCAGACACAAATAGTGTTACAAACAGTGGAATGTTTTATATTAATTAATTAATTATTATTTTAAAACAAACAAACAATTAAACAACGAAGGTCAACTACGGATAAACACGACTGGTCCTGACGGCCTAGTTCCGACGGATGTCATCGACAACGGCGACTCGACGTATCGTGTCGCGTTTGTACCGAGACATGAAGGTGCGTCTTTTTCTATTTCGATTGTATGTTTGTTTAGTTAAACGTATTTTCGTATTTTAATGTGTTTTTGCATTTTAATGAGTTTTTGCATTTTAATGTGTTTTTGCATTTTAATGTGTTTTTGCATTTTAATGTGTTTTTGCATTTTAATGTGTTTTTGTTGTGTGTTCTAGTTGAACTGAAATAAGTTATGCTAATTAAAATATAATTCGTTTATGATTAATTAAACAAACTGGTAATAATTCTATAACTTTAAATATTTTTTTATCATAAATAAAAGTTAACTATCAAAATTACGAATAAAATATTTTATTTTTCAAATGGGACCATTTTAGTGATATCATATTATAAATTAATATAATAAAAGCATTATATATGAATTATATAATAAAAAAATTATATATGAGTTATATCATAAAGGAATTATATATGAATTAAATAATAAAAAAATTATATATGAATTATATATGAATTATGTATTTAAAAAAAATAAAAATAAATTTTAAGTTCTTAAATAAATCAGTTTCATATAAATTATATCTCATTCAGGCGATTACAGCATCAGGATGTATTACAACGAGAATCCAGTCGAAAAGTTTCCGATCAACGGTACGGCCGTCAGGTTTATATTCAACCAACGGCAAGCTCCACCGTGCCCGACACCACCGGTAGCACCGGTTCAACCGCCACCACCACCGGTGGTCGTGACGCCTGCCAAACCGTGCGTCGCTTCCGGTCTCGGATTATCCATGGCACGTGTCGATGAGGCTGCGGAGTTTTACGTTCTCTCGTCTTCTCCGAAAGGTATTTTTTTGTAATTATTATTTATTATCTGCACAAAAACAGTTGCAGCAGTTCCTCTGTTTGGGTCATACAGGTACACAGGTACAACACTGTGTCCGGGTCTTAATGTACCCAGGTACATCGGGCGTATCTGGGTCGTAATGTACCCGGGTGCAAAGGGTGTATCTAGGTCGTAACGTACCCGGGTGCATCGAGTGTATCGCTTTTGAATTTACGAAAAAAGCGCTATATAAATTAATTTTATTTGATTTTTTATGTTTTTTTTTGTCGATGACGTCGTCTTGATGTAACAAATGTTTTCGTTCAGATGCAGTCGCTGCTCACATAATCGGCTTTGAAGAAGAGATTCCGGTCACTCCAGTGGAAACGTTCAGCGATTTCAACTTGCACAAATTCTTTTACACTCCTAAAAGACCAGGTTTTATTATTATTATTATTATTATTATTTTATTATTATTATTATTATTATTTGGAGGGTTGTTTACTGGATTTTTTTAAAATTTAATTTGGTCGTCTTAGACGTTATACTGAATATTAAACTTTTCAATAATCAATGTTTTTTTTAAATTTTTTAATGTATTTATTATAATTTAAAAGAACAAAATTTAAATACTTGTTTAAAAAAATTGATTTAATCACTCTTGTTTCATGAATATTTTTCTAAACGTCAGGTCCGTACCTGATCTACCTGACGTGCAACGGCAACCCAATCCAGGGCTCTCCCTTTAGGGTTCTCGTGCCTCAGCAAAAACAAAATCCGGTACTCATCCTTCCGCCGCTACCGCCACCAGTAGCACCAGTTCAGCCACCACCACCAGTTCAACCACCACCACCACCGGTTCAACCGCCACCACCACATCAACTACCACGGATAGTGCTGCAACCAGAATGTACCAATGCAGATATCGGACAGGCTGTTATAACTGTCGGAAAAGATAAGAAGGCGGAGTTTGTTGTCGATGGAGTTGTTGCTGGTGAGTTTGTTGTTGATGGAGTTTGTCGTTGATAGAGTTTGTTGTTGGTAGAGTTTGTTGTTAGTGAGTTTGTCGTTGATGGAGTTGTTGTGGAGGAGTTTGTTGTTGGTGAGTTTGTTGTTGATGGAGTTTGTTGTTGGTGAGTTTGTTGCTGTTGGAGTTTGTTGTTGATAGGGTTTGTTGTTGGTGAGTTTGTTGCTGTTGGTGATTTTTTTTTAAATTTTCTTCAGGTGACCCCGTGGTGGACTGCAGAGGGCCTACGGGCCCCGTGAGAGTCCTCATTTCTCAAGAAACCAGTTCGAGATACAGATGTTCATTTTATCCCCCGGTCTCAGGTGGGTAGAACTTTTTTATTTCCATTTCTATTTCTAAATTGATTTATTTCAATTTATTTTAATTTAATTTATTTTCAATTTATTTCAATCTATTTTAATATAATTTATTTCTCTTTCTGCATCCACAAGCATCTATCTATATCTTAGCAATTGAAATCATCTAAATTAATTTTCTAATAATTATTTACTCTTTTGCTTTTCCAGGCATCTACTTCTTAGCAATCGAAATCGTCGTAATTAATTTTCCCATCATTATTTAATCTTTTGTTTTTCCAGGCATCTACTTCTTAGCGATATCAGCTGGAGGAATTCCAATATGCGGATCCCCGTTCACTCTGAACGTAATCGACAACGACGATTACATGGTTACCGATGTGTTCATGAGACCTTACGCTGACGGGCCCGGATTGAATGTCGCCTACGTTGGTCAAGAAGCTGAATTCACTTTGGAGGCTGCTTTCTGTAAGTTTTTTAATTATAGTAATAATTTCGTATTATATAATAATATTATTTTATTTATTTGTTTATTTATTTTATATTATTTTTATATTATTTTTATATTTATTTCTATTATTAATTTTTTATTTATTTTATTTATTTTATTTTATTTTGATTTTTTTAATTTAATTATTTTATTTGGTATTATATTTTTTTATTTTATTCTATTCATTTTATTTTATAACATTATTACACATTTCGAATTTATTTTAATTTAATTTTTAATAAATTTTATATAACTTTCTTTTTTTTTTAATTTTAACCAGGCGAACCAAAAATTACCATGGTGGGAACGAGCGGTGACATCACCGTACAAGCCGTTCCCATTGCGGACGGAACGTACCGGTGTACTTACATTCCTCACGCTTGCGGTAAGATATCGTACTTTCATTTATTACAAGTTGTACTTTCTGTACAACCAATTTTTATCGAATACCTGAGTTAAAATTGAAGCACCTGATCTCGATTCTAAGAATTTTTTTTATTAAAATTAAAATTATCTTTTAAAATTCTCCAGGTGTGTATTTGATGACGATATCCTGTGGGGATTACCAGGTAATCGGTTCGCCGTTCAAGGTGACGGTCGGCTGTGACGAGCCTCCACCTGAACTTCCTGCTCCACCTGCCAAAATTCCGATCGCCATCGGTCCGGGCCTCAGTGATGCCAACGTCAACAAGGTGGCGGAATTTCTGGTCGATGGAGCTTGTGGTGTGTTTTAGTTGTTTTTTTTATTTATTTAAGAAACATTTTTATTGTTTAATATATTTTTATTAATTAAATTCAAACTATTATTAATCACATTCAATTATTTAATAATTTTAACTCTTAATTGATTGCTAATTATGTTTTTTTTAATTTGGAAGAGTTAATAAGCTTTTTAAATATTAAGGATCAAACATGATGAATCTTACACTTTGACTTTGACTCAAAAATACGATTTCTTATCTTATATCTTCACCACATAGAATACACATTCGTTCACCAGATGTCCAGAGATAGAGATATACTATTTCTAGTAACATATAATTTCACATTCACAATCACAGATGTCCCGACAATAAAGATGACAGGTGTTGATGATGATATCGATGTTCTACCTGTAATGATTGGAGAGAACAGGTTTAAGTGCAGTTACACTCCAAAATATCCAGGTTTGTTCTTTAAAGACTTAAGTTATGATAATTTTCATTTTAATGCATTCATTTCCAATAAAAAATAAATTACTTTTGTATGATATAATTAATTATTGTTACAAAACAAAGCGATACCAATCAAATCGTACCATACAGACGGGACACGATAGTTCATTTTAGAGTACTGCACGAGTAGATTTTTTGCGGCCCGGCCTGGCTGAAGACCCTAAAATTAATACCCCCTGGATCGTGTAGTACTCTAGTTCATTTTATCTGTAGTCTATTTTATTCATTTTATTTATAAACTTATGTTCATATAAGTTGGATGTAATAGAAGCACGGCTGGGACCAGGCACACAATTCTGTGCCGTGCGTGAATCCGTTTGATCGATGTCCGCCGTTATAGTGAAGTTTTACTCTTTACATTTTACAGGAGTTTACTTGCTGAGCATTGTCTCTTGCGGTTCTCAAGTTCAGGGTTCTCCTTTCAAAGTCGTCGTTCCAGCTGTTCCTCAAGCAGTTCTTCCTTCTCCCCAGCCTGTGCCCGCTCCCGTTCCTGCTCCACAACCGGCTCCTGCTCCAGCTCTTCCTCCATCTCCCCTGCTGTGTCCGGTGGTGATCGGTCCGGGACTGCGTTCGGCTCGATTGCACGAAGTGGCGGAGTTTTTGGTCGACGGATGTCGCGACGGCGAACCGAGGATCCTACTGACCGGAATGTCCGGGAACGTTCCAGTTCAAATCATGAACGTCGGCGGTGGAAGATACAAATGTCTTTATACTATCGAGGAACCGGGTTTGTTACGATTGTCGTCTGTTTGAGATCTATTTCGTTATTTTATCGACTAGCGTGCAATTAAGTTGTCAAATTGCGATTCAACAAAAATGGCAAATGAAAGTACTAGAAATACGTGAAGTTTATCAAAAAAGAAAATCAGTCTTACAGTTTTAAAACCGTCGATACGTGGAAACGTAATTTTGTTTTTGTGTAAAACTGATTTTCATTTTTTTATAAACTCCACGTATTTCTTGTAATTCATCTGCTATTTTTGTTGAATTGTAATTTCTTACAGAAATACAGTACAGTTTATCATTTTACTTATTTTATATTTTATATCATTTATCACTTTAAATTATATTGTATTATTATATAGTAAAGTTTATAATAAAATATAAATCATGATGTCTTCAAATGAGTCTGTAAATCACAAATTTTATCAATCCTACAAGGAGTCTATCTTCTCAACATATCGTACAAGAGTTGCGATATAGAAGGTTCTCCATTCAGAATCGTGGTAGAACCGCTACTGATACCGGTGATCAAAAAGGTTACGACCATCAGAGGTATCAAGGACCATTCCTCCTCGGCTGCTACTACGTCCTCGGGAACAAATCTTCCGTTCATGACGCCTGTCGCTTCAGGTGAAGGACTGCACACTTCGGTCGTCAATCAAACTTCGGAGTTTGAAATCGATTCTGCATCAGGTATATTCTTTCAACCGTCCGATCAAATTAATTGGTATTTCAATCAATAAAATCAGTTTTTCAATCCATCAAATCAGTTTTTCAATCAATCAAATCAATCAGTTTTTCAATCAATCAAATCAGTTTTTCAAGCAATCAAATCAGTTTTTCAATCCATCGAATCATTTTTTCAAGCAATCAAATCAGTTTTTCAATCCATCAAATCAGTTTTTAAATCCATCGAATCAGTTTTTCAAGCAATCAAATCAGTTGGTATTGCAACAAAATAATTATATTGTTTCAAGCATTTTTAATGTATTGTTTCAAGTAATTTAATGAGTCGGTATTTCAATCAATCGATCAAATCACAGTTTCGTTTTCACATTCCGTTATTCCACTTTTCAGCGGACCCGGAAATCATGATGTCCAGTTCTGGCAGCGATGTTTTTGTCAGGTGCCTGAAAGTCGCTGACAATAAATACAAATGCTCCTACGTCACTTACTCACCTGGTATGTATTCAAAAAACAATCATTCACCAGGTATTTGTTGAAAGTAATTAAGAAAGCGTGGATGTAATTAATCTACGTGGATGTATTCACTCTACGTGAATGTATTTACTTGATGTAAAGATGTTAATGATCTTCTCTGAAATGTATTTTCCCCATGTGTTTCACTTCAACCAGGTATCTACGTACTCAGCATATCGATAAGAGGAATTCAAATTCCGGGATCTCCGTTCAGAGTTCTATCGAGACCTGATCCCGCGGACAAGTCCCTGACGGCGTATTACGACCCGTTCAACCAGCAGATCATCTTGCCGCAGTCTACGGACAAAGTTTCTTCCAACGCTTACGATCTACTGGGAACCATTGCCAAGAAACCGACTTTGTTCAGCGCTGCAGAAGCTTCCGGAAGTGGGCTCACGAATGCGTTCATCAATTCTCCTTCTGAATTTACTGTCACTGGCTGCAAAGGTAGTAATTTTTATTTATCATCGTGAATGGAGTAATAAAATTCCATCTTGTCTCTCCAATTTTTTTTCAATTACTCGGTTAATTTTTGCAGAACATTTTGTTGCCATTTAAAATTTTTGCAACCCAGCATGTTGTATATCGACTGAATTCTAACATCCCGTTCCCTCCCTTCCTCCCTCTCTCTCTCTCTGTGAAAAATTATACTGGTCATTAGAGTATCAGTTCAAATCAGTGTTATTTTAGTTCAGTAAATAATTTTAGTTCTTATTTTTATTCTATTCTTAAATTTTATTTATTATTATTATTTTATTATAGTTCATCAAATAATTTTAGTTCTTATTATTATTTAGCTCTTCAAAATTAAATTTAGTTTTTATTTTATTACAGTTCTTGAAATAATTTTCGTTTTTATTCTTATTTTATTCAGATAAAAAATATTTCGTTTTTATTTGATTTTAGTTCAATTTTAGTTCATGCTCTAATTATTTTTCTTACTATAGCCAATTTCATGCATTATGGAAAAATAATAATTTTGTAACACAGGAAGATGGTATGATCAAAATTTCAAACAAAAAATATACATATAGAGTCAACAATTTTTATTTTAAGAGCAATTAAGAAATAATATTTTTATTGAGTTTAAGAAAAACTCTCATTTCAAGGGATTTCTTCATTCGATTACGACGGCCTGCTGTCAAGATGCCACACACAGAAAAAATCCTTTCAACGTATGCCTGGGAGGCTGGGGCAGTAAGTAAATCTTCGGCAAGCATAAATAATTTAGTGTAGCACCCTTTCTTTTCTTTCCAAAAATCCAGTGCATTGTCACACACAATATTGTCAACATCCATTATATATCTATTTAGCTGACCAAGAGTATTATCTAGATTGCTTGAAGGTCCATAATTATTTCATCTTTTTCAGGCTCAATATTTTCTTCTTCCTCATTATTGAAATAATCACTTTCTTCCTCTTCATCAGAAATCTCATCGGAAGGCTGTGAATACTGTGACTGTAGCAATTTGACAGCTTTGATCATGTTGGTTCCATTGTCTGTCACAACCAACAAGACCTTCTCAGAAGAGATGCCCCATTTTCTTAAACAGTCATCCAGGCAGCCAGCCAGATTTTCACCAGTGTGTGGGTGCTTGATTTCCATCAAACTAAGGAATGCATGGACTGGCTTTTCTGACAACTTATCAAAAAAACATGCTGATATCCCTAAAAAAGAGGCTGTGAGACCTCTCTTTGTCCAGCTATCAAGACATATTGTGACATGTCTTGTAACTGCAAGGAGGTTCCTCAATTGCTCTGATTTTAATTCAAAGAGATCATTCATGTGTTTTGAAAATGAAGCAGATCCTAAAGCAAAGTAAAATGTTTAAAATTGAAAATGATTCAGAAATCATTAAAACATAATATGAATTAAATATTTAGTGTAACTTTATTGTTTAAAAAATAATTCTAAAACCTGACTACCTGGCAGATTGAATTTCGAATCCCCAACTTTCCACATGTACCGAAAGGAGGGTTTATCGACATGCGTCACCGGATTACAAGTTTCGATTAACATGTCGACGAAGCTGTTCACTCGATCTTTGTGTTCTATTGAATCAACATGCCAATGCCAATCAACTGAATTCCGTTGGAAACACTGCTTGATTGTTTGCTGGTCTCCTTCTAATTCAGCCTCGGCTTTACGTTTGAGGCTTGATTTTACATTTCTTTCTTTCTCCATAATCTCGAGCTCAACAAATTCAGATTTATAAAATCTCTTTAGATGCGAACTCAAATTTGTGGGATTTTTCCCGCTAAGTTGGATTCCACATTCTTTATTTTGAGAATCCATTGCCTTACACATTTAGATTTGTTGGTGCTGGAATCGTAAACAAAAAATTCCCACACGGAACTATCTTTTTTTCGCCCAGCAAGCATTTTCGCAAGAGAACTCATAATTATTTTCAATGATTACAACGTTTATGATAACACGAAAGTTAAGAAAGAAATGGTTGTGTATTTCAACAGTTGCACAACCATAGAAATCTATATCATAGATATTATATATCCACAGATATTGGTTATCTAGGCGAATATCTATGTACACAACTTTCAATAATTTTCGTTCGAAAATTAATTTTTATTTTTATTTTTATTCAGTTTGCATGATTTAAATTTAATTTTTATTTTATTATCGTTCAGAAAATAATTTTCGTTATTCTTATTATTCAGTACTATTTAAATATAGTTTTTATTCTATTTACGTTCTTTAAATAATTATAGTTTTTTTTTAGTTCTTATTAACGAATACAATAAAAATTTTCGTTTTTATTCAGTTTTCGTTAACAAAAATATCACTGGTTCAAATCATTTGATGTCATGAGAATCCGTATTGATATTTTATTCTAATGTTTTTGGGCATTGATGGCCCAGCGTTTAGGTACTCGCCTTTTGACCTGAAGGTCGGAGGTTCGAATCCAGCCGGCATGCGTGGGGTGGGGGGGTAGGCGCCTAAAAAATAGCTGCCTCTTGGTGTTCTGTAAAATGGGCTCACAAGTCACTAGTGAGAAAAAATAGATAATTTGTTCACAGCCTAGAAGTCTATCAACTAATGTTTCGTGTTTTTTAACATTTTCAAACCATTATTAATAATTGAATTTATTTCAAATAATTATTATTTTTTATTCGATAGAATTCCCGACCGCTCATATGTTCGGAGACAACGGAGAAGTGATAACGGTGGACTTCCAGAAATTGAACGAAGGAAATTTCAAAGGATCATATGTCGTCAGGAATCCAGGTTCGTTTCGGCAGTGAAAGTTTTTTTTTAATGAAATTATATTTGTTATTATTTATTTTATTTTAATCAATTTATATTTATGTGTATTTATTTTATTTCAATCAATTTATATTTTTGTTTATTTATTTTATTTGAATAAATTAACATTTTGTTTATTTATTTTATTTGAATAAATTTATATAATTAAATTTAAATACTTCGTCCCGATCACCGATTCAGGAACGTATCTATTAACGCTGGTGTGTTCTGGATCTCTAATCGCGGGATCTCCGTTCAAGATAAACGTCCCGGCACAAATCCATCCGGTTGAAAATCTCAAACTCAGAGACACGGTCAAAAGCGTATCGTCGTCTGCATCTGCAGTGATTCAGACCGTCGCTAAGAAACTGCAAGCCACTGCACTAAACGTAAAAGCCATCGGAGAAGGTCTTTCCACGGCTTTCCTCCAAAAACGGGCGGAGTTTGTCGTTGACGCTTCGAATGCTGGAAATGGTAAGCAGCAATTAAATACTGGTGGTATAGCAGTAAGGCTATCCTGTAGTAGACCTAAGATTCGGCGGTTTGAATCCTGCCCGCATCACCAGTTTCTTCGAGGGGTGCGGGTAGGCATCTATAAATAGCTGCTTCTTCTTGTTCTGTAAAATGGGTCCCATGAGTGATGAATTGAAGTTTGTCAAGTGTAATTAATGACTCTTGTCGCGTCAAAAACATAATCAAACTTTAATAAAATTCACACTTTCCAATAAAAAAAAATTACAAATTGACATGCAAACAATAACGATTTTTTCTTTTCCCGTTTGATCGTAATTTATTTCCGACGACGTTCATTCCAGGACGACTCCACGCGGAACTGATCGGGCTGTCCAATAAGGTCGAAGTGACCTGCAAGCCTCTCGGAGATAACAGGTTCTCGTGCAGCTACAAACCGAAAGTTCAAGGTTTGAAATAATTAAAAATTTGCGTGGAATAAAAAATTTAGTTAACTTTTTTGCAATAAAAAAAATGTTTTCGATTGTATTTTTATTGATTTTGTAAATATTGGTAGATTTTTGTAAATATCTGTTAATGTCTGGAAATATCTGTTGATGTTTTTAATTATCTGTTGATATCTGTAAATATCTGTTGATGTCTGCAAATATCTGTTGATATCTGTAAATATCTGTTGTCTGTAAATATCTGTTGATATCTGTAAATATCTGTTGATGTCTGTAAACATCTGCTTTAAAACATTTGTTGATGATTTAAAATATTTGTTGATGTTTCTGAATATCTGTTGATGTTTCTGAATATCTGTTGATGTTTTTAAACGCCTGTTAATAATCATTAATATTTGTTATTATCTACAAATATTCATAAATATCTATTATAAGTATTGTTACATCTTCATTTCATCGTTCCAGGAGCCTACTTGTTGAACGTGACGTGGGCCGACCACCCCATCCCCGGTTCTCCTTTCAAGGTCACGGTCAACTCGTCGACGGACACGTCGAAGGTGACAATCTCCGGGGAGGCTCTCCAGTCCGGCGGAAGCATCGGAACTCCGATCAACGTGATGGTCGACGCTACGAAGGCTGGTAAAGGTGAGTTGTTGAAGAGTTTTTTGTCGAAGTAAGTTTTCAAGAGAGATGTTCGTAAGTTCTGTAAGTTGTGTGTCATGCACACACGTGTATAATAATATGCAGAAACTGAAGATGAACATCTCTTAAGAAATTCTTAAGACTAGTTTGTTCGTGCACGGTCCCCGTGTGGCTTGGTTAATGAGTTCTCTGAGTAAATTCTTTGTACATTTACATTTAAATATATAACGATACTTACAATTACACTAGCACAACTACATTTACATTTACAAATACCGATTTACAATTGTCCCTGTGTAGCTTGATTAATGATTTCTGAATAAATTTCCTGTATATTTACAATTACATTTACAATTACATTTACAATTACATTTACAATTACATTTACAATTACATTTACATTTACAATTATATTTACAACTACATTTACAATTACATTTACAATTACATTTACAATTACAATTACATTTACAATTACATTTACAATTATATTTACAATTACATTTACAACTACATTTATGACTAGCACAATGTGTGACCTAGTTAATGAGTTTTGAATAAATTCCCTGTACATTTAAAATACCATTTTCAATTACAACTACATTTACTTTACTGTTATGTTTGTGTTATTTTTGTTGTAAGTGTGATTTCAAATGTCATTCAACAACATTAATAATAATAATAATAAACGGACTCATACATTAAAGATAAATAATAATTCACACGTTTTGTCGAATAATTAAAATTTATTAAAAAAAATCGCAAATTAAAAAAAACAGACGACCTGAAAGCCACTTGCCAGGGTCCGAATAATTTTGTCAACTGCAAGATCGAAGAGGTGACGGCTGGAAGGTACAACGTCTCGTTCACTCCACAGGAAGCAGGCTCGTACGTCCTCAACGTCACGTATGCCGGCGTCGTCGTTACAGGTGAGATCATCTCTCTGACTTCTTAAATAAATTTAGTTTTTAATTCAATTCATTTTTTTTTTAATTCTCGATTTAAATGTCAATTCATCAAATGCTAGTTACTTACGTTGGACTGTTTAATAAACATAAATTATGTTATATTAACATCATTTTAAATTAGTATAAATAAAGTCAAATTAGTATAAATATAGTTAAATTGATATGAAATATCTTAAATTTACATACATTATTTAAATTAACATAAGTTATGCTAATTTAACATAAATTATGCTAATTGCAGGATGCCCGGCAACGATCAAAATCAATGGTACAGTCGACGCCAGCAAGGTGGTCGTGACCGGAGAGGGATTGAAAGACGGAGTTCTGGCGACCTTCAAGAGCACGTTCTCCATCGAGACCAAGGGGGCCGGGCCGGGACAGCTCAACGTTCGCATGCGAGGAAAAAAAGGTTGAATGATTGGATGATTTCAATTATTATTATTTAAATTTAAGCTTTATTTATTTATTTTTTAATAGATTATGAATAAATAAAATGTTCTTTTATATTTTAAAGAAAGGTTGATTATTATTATTTAAATTTAAGCTTTATTTATTTTTTAAATAGATTATAAATAAATCAAATGTTCATTTTCATTTTATTAGAATTATTATTTGTTATAAATTAAAAAAACTAAATGATGAATAATATTTAAATTTAAGTTTTATTTATTTTTAGATAGATTATAAATAAATCAATTGTTTTTTTTCGTTTTATTACAATTATTATTTGTTATAAATTAAAAAACTAAATGATGAATAATATTTTAATTTAAGAATTATTTATTTTTAAATAAGTTATAAGTAAACCAAATGTTCTTTTTCATTTATTGGAATTATGATTTTTTTAAAATTAAAAATCTAAATTATGAATAATCATTTTCTATATATAGTGGCGAGTAAGGTAGAATATTGCAATTTAAATAAAACAAACTGTTGCGACTGATCTACGATTGGTTCGTTCGAAAAGATCTGAAAAGCTATTTTTTTATTGTTGATCGAGAATAACTTTAAAAATAATAAATATTTTTTTTCTTAATTTTCATCTCGTCTCAAACAACGCAGACACCTTCAAAATCGAGATGAAACGAGACCCGACCAACCCGAGAACGATCCACTGCAAGTTCAACCCGTCGGAAGTCGGCCTCTACATACTGGACGTCAAGTGGTCGGCTAAATCGGTGCCCGGTAGTCCCTTCAAGATCCACATCTTCGACACGACTCAGGAACTCAATCAATTCAAGGCTTCCGGCGGCAACGAGGAACTTTTCGGGTTCAACCCAAACTTCGGAGTCGACGGTCGAAACTCGCTGAAGTCAAACGGAGGATACAATTTGGATTTGTATTAGTTGCTCGAAAATAATAATCTCAGGACATTTATATATATATATCTTTTTTAAAAATTTGAAAAAATGATTTTTCTTTTTTTTATATATTAAATAACTAAAACGTTTTCAATTTTATTTTTAATTTCTAGACTTTCGATATTATTACACTTGAAACTATAGTACTGCAATAACGTTCATGAATTGTAATCAGATAGACTGACATTTAAATATTTGTAGTTTTTTTTAATTTAGCCAGTTATTGGGGAGGTATTGAACTATTGAATACTCGTTTTCTTTCGGTACACACAAACACGTACATTTGCGGAACATCATACTACTTAGCGACTCGTCCTGTTACCGATCAAACATATCAGCAATTATGTGATAGCTTCACTCCTTAATTAATTATTATTATGAATTTTTGTGATTATTCAAACTCATTAACATATTTAAATTTGAATTCAATTTTTTTTCTTTTTTGTAAACTTTTATTTTGACATTAACAAATGAACGTTTTATATAAATAAAATATTTTTGTAGAGTTTTTAAAATTAGTCAAATTATTCTTGGCGACTGCCAAAGTTGTGTGTGTTCAGATATTTCCTTCTCTTCGGTTTTTTTTTTGGAAGAATTCGTTTTATACTGCTATACGTACATGACCAACTGCAACAACTGAAAACATGATAAACTAATTATGACAAAAAGTGATTAAAAATTAATTTATCTTAATTAAATCTAAGTGTGATTAATAGATATTATTATTATAACAAACTAATTAAGATAAAAATTAATTTATTTTAATTAAATCTAAACGTGATAAATTGATATAATTATTATTATTAAAAACATAATAAACTAGTTATAAAAAAGTGATTAAAAGTTAATTTATCTAAACGTAATAAATCGATATTATTATTATTATTAAAAACATAATAAACTAATTATGAAAAAGTGATTAAAGATTAATTCTTCTTAAATTAAATCTAAACGTGATTATTATTATTATTATTATTGTTATTGTTGTTATTATTTTTATTATTATTATTATTATTCACCAACCGAATCGAGAGAAACAGATGCCGGGTCGTCCAATCCGCCTTTGCTTAAAGATGGATAAATTTCTGCATAATAAAGTAATGAGTTTTAGTATGACACGTTGAAATGTTAAATTTTATTATATTTATAAACTATAAATATGATAAACGATGATAATGATGATGGTGATGATGATAATAATAATACAGTACAATCCTGTTAACATCAAAGCTCAAGAAACTATCAAAATTACTTCACTATACATACACCAGAGTCTATGCAATATTAATATTGTATGTGATATATATCAGACTCTATGTAGTATTAATATTGTACGTGGTGAGTGGTAGGACATTTTGATAAACAATGTGGCCTAGAAGTCTGTTAAATATTGTCACTGAATTGAATTGAATAAACTTCGATACAAGCAGAATTTTCTATAAAGTGAGTTTGATGTAACAAGATTACACTGTATATATATATATATATATATATATATATATATATATATATATATATATATATATATATATATATATATATATATATATATATATATATATATATATATATATAGTAAAAGTTCTCTAGAGCGGCTGCTATGAGCAACGGACACCTTTGTTGGTAACAGAATTTTTAAACCTGTATCTGGTTTATAGTAGCTTGTCCCTGAATAAAGGACAGACATGAGAAGCTGACACTTTTGCACTTCCCTGACGGTGTCCTCTCTTCGGGACTTTTACTGTATATAATCGTCTTTTAGTTTACTGAAATACCAACCAAACAGAGTAACAATCTTCGAAATGGCAATCATAAACTCGTTGAGCGAAAGTTTACACTCTTTCCCTCCGTATCGTCTGACGATGGATTTCAGAACGGAACTTCCAATGTTGAAACCTGAAATTAAGATTTTTCTATTATCTCCTATTCACAAGCACAACACCTCACTAAAAAACTTAAAAGTTAAAAATCGAAACTAAAAATTTCCATGGAATTTTCACCTAATGATTTGAAAGTGCTTCTGAGCTCTGAAGTATCCATATAGCCAGAATTGTCCTTATCGAACTGCTTGAACAGATCTTTCCAGATGTTCACTTGCTTCCAAATGGATTCCGTTTCAGAGAAATCCAACAGACCGGAGTGATGCTTCTGAAATTTCAACAAATTTGTTGCGCGAGTAAACAAACTCTAAAAGTTGAAACAAAATCGTAGTTACCATGAACATGATTGTTTTATATAAGATAAAGTTATTATTTGATTGACAGGTGTCACCATTTAAATAAAATTAATCGGACAATCTTCAATCCGCTGTGGATTTAAAAATTAACTCGGAGCCGTGACCTTGAACTATAATTAACCTTGTAACCAAAATGTTACCAATAAAAGAAATTTTTCTAAAGAGTAAAGTAGTAGATAGCATTTGTGTTATTTTTTCAACCCACCCTATTGTAATAAGATTTCATAAATTTCAGCTTTAACCCTATTTTGACTCAACAGATTCACACTGCAATGTTTTATCGAATAAATACTCCCTACCTTGGCTCTTAGTAAAAGTAAAATGACTAACATCCTTAATTTTTTTTTATATATATCAAAGAACAAACTCAAATGCAAAAAACTGGGAATCAAAAACTAACATCAACAGTTGAAATGAGACTCCTGCACGATTCCAGATCAAATTGATTTCCATTAAGTTCTAAAGTGGAAAAAAAGTTCTAAAATTTCTACATTGAGAAAAGTTCTACAATAGTTCTACCGACCTACCTGCACTGAAACATTCGTTCAAGAGGAGTTGAAATTCTCGAGCGTCTATCACCCCGTCGGCCCCGGAAAATTTTGCGAAAACTTCTTTCAGTTGAGTTTTAGGTGGAGCACTTTTCTGGGTGGAAGTTTTGTTGGATGAGGAAAATTTCAGCACGATGATAGTTTTTTGTTTTTTTGTTTTTTTTATAGAAAATTATGAAATGTCAAAAAATTGAATTTTAAATTGTCGAAACTTACCAGGATTCTTTCTGTTTTAACGTCGATTTCACTGAAAAAAAATTAATTTAAAACAAATAAAAAACCAATTTAAAACATATAAAATCAATTTAAAACAACTAAAATCAATTTAAAACAAATAAAATCAATTTAAAACATATAAAAATCAATTTAAAACATATAAAATCAATTTAAAACCTATAAAAATCGATTTAAAACATATAAAATCAATTTAAAACCTATAAAAATCGGTTTAAAACATATAATCTCAATTTAAAACAAATAAAATCAATTTAAAACATATAAAATCAATTTAAAACACATAAAATCAATAAACAAAAAATTTCAAACATCTGTAGATAAACGTCAAAATAAAAATCTCTACACGTTCATCTCAATGATGCATTCAACATACCATCCTTTCGGTTCAGAATCGGTATAAACCCGGAGAAGATATTCCGATTCGACGTTCGGCTCGTAGGTCATCGGAATGATGACGTATCTTCCGGGCTCCAGGGAGAAACTGCCGGAGATTTCACGGTAGAATTGATACTGGCTGCCCAGTCTCGCGATGAAAGTCAACTGGTTGCTCGAAAAGACGTTCAAATTTTTAACAGACGGATCCACCTGAAAGAAGAATCAATAATTCGATCTATGAAAGTTTTGGTATATAACAGAAAAATTAGTATTTAATAAACATAAAAAACAATAACAGAATAATAATATTAATAATGTAAACATTTGTTTTCATTTAGCAAAACATGACAAAATTTATTTCATTTCATTTCATTTCATTTCATTTCATTTCATTTCATTTCATTTCATTTCATTTCATTTCATTTCATTTCATTTCATTTCATTTCATTTCATTTCATTTCATTTCATTTCATTTCATTTCATTTCATTTCATTTCATTTCATTTCATTTCATTTCATTTCATTTCATTTCATTTCATTTCATTTCATTTTATTTTATTTTATTTTATTTTATTTTATTTTATTTTATTTTATTTTATTTTATTTTACTTTATTTTATTTTATTTTATTTCATTTATTTTATTTTATTTTATTTTATATATTTATTACGTAATTTGAATCTGAGGTGGTTTTAACAAGCAAAAAATATAAACAAAAAACAAATGCATTCTTCTAACCTTATACAGATCGAGCATCAAACAAACTTCCGTGTACTGCATCCTCAGCTGAGTCTTCTTCCTCTTCGAATACTTTTGCATCAGCGAAATTATCACGGCGGACGTTTTAACTTGAGACTTGGACTGCTGCTTCTGGCTACCGAATGGACATGTGCCTTCCAGCGTGATGAGGTATTGCGTATTGTTCCAGTAACTATCTGCAAAGAGATAAACAAAAAACTGTCGGTCAGATTTAGTTTCTCGCTGAATGTTTTGGATGATTGAATCAAAACAAATATAATTATAGTTGTTAAATTTAAATATATTATAATAAGAAATAAACTAAAATAATTTATTTAAAATAACCATTTTTAAAAACTGGTTATTCATTCTACTGCGATAAATATCGAAGTAAATATAAACCTCGTCTCTGGCTACTTCCACCAGCGTTGACTCCTTTCATCCACGAGCCATTATAGACCAGCTCCATCCACGGATTGTGATTCTAAAATTGCATCAATCGATGACACACAAACGGAGACTAGAAAATTTTTGTAAACAACAACAGCAACAACATATACAAGAATCGTTCTAGTTACGTGTAACAACAACAACATATCTACAAGAATCGTTCAAGTTACGTGTAACAACAACAACATATCTACAAGAATCGTTCAAGTTACGTGTAACAACAACAATATATCTACAAGAATCGTTCAAGTTACGTGTAACAACAACAACATATCTACAAGAATCGTTCAAGTTACGTGTAACAACAAAAACATTATATACGAGAATCATTCAAGTTACGTGTAATGTTTCGGCGTTCGGAGGCAAGTGGCAGAGATGGAGGTTTTGAAAGTTGCTCAGCCAATCTTCGTACGAAATCCTGTTTTTAAGATTAAACGTGTTTATGTAACGTTATTATCCGACCAAAGACGGTTGGTGTTGTCTTCTGGCAGACATGAAAAATCTTTAAGAAAATAAACACGGATTCCATCTATTCCTTTATCCACCCATTCCTTTATCCATCCATTTCTTTATTCAACCATTCCTTCATTCCTTTATTCATCCATTCCTTTATCCATCCATTCCTTCATTCATTCATCCATTTGTTCATATATTTGAACATTCATTCATTCATTCATTCATAGTAACATTATCATGATTGATCAATGAAATTTTGTTAATTTAAACAAAACGATTTTCGTTGTTGCATACCAGAATTCTCCATCGTCTTCAACTACTAAGCCGAGTTGTTGTCTTTTAGAAGCATCAATGCTCAACCACTCTTTTGATCTGAATGCATATTAATAAGTGAATTGAGCAATATTAATAACGTTCTTAAAATATCGTGATATTCAAAACGTTATTGAATACCGTATCAATTATACTAAAAATTATATCTAATATACTTGAACTTGAAATTATACAAAATATACTTAAAATTATATCAAATATACTTGAAATTATATCAAATACAATAGAAAGTATATCAATTATACTTGAAATTATATCAACTATACTCAAAATTATATCAAATATACTTGAAATTATATCAAATATACTTGAAACTATATCAAATATACTTGAAATTATATCAAATATACTTGAAATTATATCAAATATACTTGAAATTATATCAAATATACTAGAAATTATATCAATTATACTTGAAACTAAATCAAATATACTTGAAATTATATCAAATATACTTTAAACCATCCTAAAAATAATTAAACTTATAATATTAAGTTATTTTAAATTAAAAATAATAATTAAACCTATCACTCCATTTGCCTCTCCACTCTCTCCTACCCCATGGATTTCGCAACCTCAAAAGTCTCACCGATGTTCCCGCAAGGGAAAACTACAACAACAGAAAGTAGATGATGAATTATTATGTTGTTAAACTATAGATAGCCCGTCAAAAATGACAGATTAAAAAAAAAATAAATGTAATAAGATAAATCAATCCAGAACATAATATTTTTTTTCATAAATAATCAGCAACATCATCATCATCATCATCGTTGTCGTCATCATCATCGTCATCATATTATTATTATTATTATTATTATTATTATTATTACAAAAAATTACATTTAAATTACTTCAGCCATGCTGGTGATACTGTAAGCATGTCCAAGAAACAGACCATTGTCTAGTTCCATTTCAACTGTACTTCTTGTTGCCTGCATAAATCATAAAAAAAAACTAAACCGATAGTTTTTTTATTATAATAATAATATTATTATTAACTACTTCATAAATAGAATAAAGTCTAGCTTATAAGAAATTTAGGAATTCAAAATCATCTCTTGAGGACACAACAACAACAACAACAACAACATCGACGACATAGACAATAACAACAAACAAATAAAACAAACTAACGTTTATCGACGAACCCATCAAAGTGTTCATTCGATTTTGACCGAGGAGAAATTCGTAAAAGTTTTTCGGAAGCTCTTTGGGTTTCGTCAGGTCGATTCTCTGTCCGATTCCTCCGGTGAAATCAACCAGAGCATCTTCTACCCAACCTCCATCCAATGCCTCGTAAGATCCTGCCAATCTATAATAATAATAATAAGATTAATGTCCAATGCCTCGTAAGATCCTGCCAACCTGTAATAATAGTAATAAGATCAACTTCCTTCCTGCCAATCTATTATAATAATAATAAAATCAACGTCTATAATAACATAGCGGTGCAAGTTGACATTTAGACATTTATTTGTAGATTCAAATTAGTAACTTAGTTGTTCTCAAAGCAACTTAATTAAGGTACTTATAAATAATTAACAATATTAAATGTAAAAAAAATCTTTCAATTATTAACAGTTTAAGAAAGCTACAATGAACTTTTTCTTTCAATTCTGCACTGGTCTTAATTTTATCATGTTTATTTAATAAATTGTGTTTAGTTTTAGTTAACTGAAATGATTTTCTACAACCTATAATAATAGGATCAAATGTTCTTTTTGTTTGTATCGACCGGTACAAAACATTTCATTATATACTTCCAACAGAAGAAGGTATAATTTGTGTTTTTATTTCTCTGTCTGGCACTTTAATTTTCTCTGTTTTTAATTATTTAATTTCTTTGTTTGTGTTTCATTATTTACATTTGTGCTCAACAAAAAAAAAACAACAACAGAATTAGATAGATACAGTGGTACTCCCCACGAACAACCTCCCACTCATTTACGTCTCTCATTTCCAATCGTTTTTTCGCCACTATAAAATGGGCAGCACCAAAAAAAGGCATGACTTACTTAGCATAAGCTTTTTCAAGGAGTCCGGGCCAGAACTCATCTGGATGCTCCCTGCTACTGCAGAAGACTAATTCTCCGTTGCTGTTGGTCGGAAGTCTGTCGTCGATGATCACCTCTTTCCAGTCTCCGTAATTCCAGAAATTAAAGTGAAACACGCCTTTGAATTTTCAAAAAAAATGACAAAAAAGTCTAATTTATTAATTTAGCAGTTTATTTTAATTGATGATATATCATTGTTATAAGTATTAATTACATTTATTATTATTATTATAATTATTACTAAAATTATGACTTTTACCAGCATAATTTTCATCATAGTACTGATCCAAGGGAACGACTTTATCGAATAACTGTGGCCGAGTTGCTAGCGTGGCTGCTGCAGCAACATACCAGCAGTCTCCTGCAGTCAAAGTTTCGCAAAATCATTGAGTATCAAACCATAAAGAATTTACTTATTTTAAGAACAAACAAAAACAATAGTTCAACAAACCTAAAGCTCCTTGATCCAAATCAAATCTCGAAGCTTCGCCAATTATAAACTTTGGCTCACGGCAAATATCCTAAGAAGATAACAACAACTTGACTTAATTGAATAATTAATTATTTTTTAGTCAGTTGAGTCTAACAGTCTAACTAAGCCACTAACTAAGTCAATTTAAAAAAAAAGACAAAGATTAAAACTTAAAACCTTAGTAATTAATTTAGTATCAGAAGAGGACAAGGCGAACAATGGTTAACATATGTAGTATAGTAACTATAGTATTCTTAACTTTAATATTTGTATACGTTTTATAATTCTGTTATTTATTATTATGCACTCACTGTGTTCGACAGTTTTTGTCAGCAACCGCGTGATGTTTTTAAATCACATTAATAATTAATCTTATTTTCCAAACTACCAGATCCATTTTGCGATCAAAGAAAGAAAGAAATGGTAGAAAATCAGATTATCAGACGCGTGTACTCAGTGCTGTGCCGGAAATCAGATCCAGATGATGTTATCATCAGGCTTAAATATCTATGCTATAATCACCTGTGTTGCTATGCTATCAATTTCTTTGAAACCAGAGGCGGTTTCATAATAATTTAGTAGTCGAAAATAATGGTTTTGTAAAGAAAACTTTTATATAAATCTTTTTTAAAGGTATTTAATACTATTTAAGCTTAAAATGGTGATACACAATAGGTAGAGTCACTGCCAAAAACTTAACACCACGTAGGATAAAAGTATATATAATGCAAAACCAAATCTTATTAATTTTCTACTATTCTGATGAATAATAAACAAATAAAATACAAAATAGATTACTGTTGGTCTCTGCCAGTAAACAGAACTGTCGATTTTACTGAAATAAATAGAACTCGGAACTGCTGGAAACTCCTTATCTTCAAAGAGACGTTTCGTGGCCAAACACTTTGTCCTAATACTATTATATTTGTCGTTTGACTGCATTAGTGTTTAATTCTTTAAAAACGTCCGAAAAAACTAATGACAAAAAATAAGAAAATACTTTTACGTTTGCAAATGCAACTGTTATTAGTGTTATTATTGCCTAAATTGTGTTTTATAGTACCTAGCTACCTAACTACCTGCAATAATGCATTACAGCACACACTCGACTTTCACTACTACTAAACAGAACGAAAATCTGTTTAAACTGTGCTTGCAGTGCGGTCGTCTGAATAACCTATTCTTTACCTTATTGTCCTCGCATGAAGTAGGTGACATATCAATGAAGACAATATTTTCAGGCTATCAAGCAGATGATTCATCTCATGTAAATTGAGAATGTGTGCTTATACGTATATACCTAGGTACCTACCTACCTACCTGTAGCTGTAACCTGCATAAGACTGTATAAATATAAATGTTAAGCAAAAAATTGTGCTAATTTAAATTCTGAACCTATCTCTAGAAGTAATTATCATGCAACTTAGTGTTTTTTATACATTTAAAAATCTGAACCTTCATTTAAATCTTATAGGTACTTCCTTATTTGTTAAGAGCTGCTTGATGGTGGATCTCACACACGATTATTAATTGTTCTGATTCACTTAAAATAAATGTTATGTTATGTTATGTTCAATGCAGTACAGCAGGTTTTCTATCACTGGATTGTTTAGAGGCGGATCCAGAAATTCCTAGTGGGGGAATGCTGTTACGCTATTTGGGGGGAGCAAATAATTTTCTAATACTATAATACTTTTTTCGAAAACTACCACAATTTCCCCTTTCAAAAGCCTGATGATCGGGGGGTAGTCGTAGATTCATTTCCAAAAATATTTTTAAAGACTATCACACTTTTTCCTCTTTTTCCTACCAAAATACTGATGACCCGTTGAGGGGGAGTTGCATAAGGTACTTTTCCAACAAATTTTTGAGGAAATCCGGTCACTTAAAAAAAAATCTATAAAAATGTTTGGTTCATCATCTGGTGTGGGGATGCATTACCTCATACTCCCTAAATCCGTCCCTGGTATTTTTTTTTTAGTAAACTTGGCTAAATACAAAATCTAAAAATTGAAAACGATATTTAAACAGTCAACTTATATTATTTAAAAATTATATAGGCAGCCACAAATATAGGGGTAAGGATGCGGGCAGAATGGAAAACGCCCCCCTCAACTTTCGGGCAATAAGAAACACTTATTAAAGGTTTTACAGCCTCCAAAATTTGTTTTTTTTTTGGTATTTGGGATTAAAAAGCCTTTGCTGACTATAGAAGTTATTCGGTATGCTTCTCACATAATAATTGTTTCTTTCCCTCATTATGCTTTTTTTTCTATTGTCATTTATTATGCATAGAATTTTCACCTCCTTATTTAGTTAGTGTGCTACGATTTCTTTGTTTGTGGTTGTTTGGAAAGATTTTTTTTTCTCTAGCGAATATCTAGAAACGACACATTTGAATTTATTAAACGGCACTATACAAGTTTGCTCGATTCATATCTAGCGTAAATAAGACGAGCCAGGAACTTTGGGACTGGGCCCGAGAAAATTGGTCAGCGTGGGTGGGGCTTAAAACCAGAAACAAGAACCTTGCAAGAAACCCTTCTGAGTTTCCAGAAATATAATCCAGAACGACTGACACATGAACAAACAAAATTAATAAACTTTACTTCAACTAAAACTAATTCAAACTAAACAAAACAAAAATGCAACATTGGGTATACCAACTAGTATAACATAAACACAGTCCACTTTTGGTCTGACCAAATTTTCAGATTTCACAACGATGAGTGATATTCACAGAAGAAAAGTAAGTTAAAAAAAGCAGTTTATTATAGGCAATATGGTTCCAGTTCAAATTGTAAATATACAACAAAAATAAATTTTCATTTCTTGTCTTTGTAAACGTTCTTGAAAGAAGCAGAATCAGAAAAGTATGTTTTGTCCGACTCTGACTTCTTTGGCTCAGGAACAGAAGGGTTGATAATTTCTAATCCGGCATGAGGAGTAAAAGCCACAGTAGAAACCGTCCCGGATATTTGTCTTTTGACAGTAGAGCTGCCTCCGTACATCTGATGTTTCTGGCTAGTCTGCTGCAGAGTCCTCGAAATTCTTGCTTTGGTCTTAGAATCAACAACAGGACCTCTTATGTGACCGCTCTTACCTTTGAGTGTTCCCAAGGTGAGACCCAAATCTTCTTGATATGCATCTTCTTCGATTTCGCCGAACGCCATTCTGTTGGCAACCTTCCTCATCTCCGTCATTCCGAGACGTTCTTTCATTTTCCGGTACCTCCTTCCGCCTCTCTTCTTACGCGAAACGTCGATCGGAGCAGGAAGGGGTTTTATCTGCTTGACCGGTGGAGGTTCTTGCAGCTTTTCCAGCTTCTGTATAATGTCGTTCAGAAAAGATTCTCCGGTACTGCCGTCTGAGGATTCGTTACATGAGTCGACTCTTGCAGCGAGAGCAACTTTGCCGGCCAACAACCTCGCCGCTTTCTTGCGCAATTCGGGAGGATTCCTCTGAACTAAATCCGAATAGTAAACATAACCAGCATGAGGTATGATTACTTTTGTAGAGAAACCAGAAAGAGTTTTCTTTTGAGCACCTATCAACATAACATTACACGACGGTATCTTACTTAAATTCTTAAGACCGCCCGCTGCTCCCATGAGCTTAGCGGCAGTCGAGGCACCCAACACGATCGAAAGATTCGGAGCAACGAACGACATTCTCGACTCCACGTATTCGTGTATTTTCTGTTTAGCTACGACCAAATCTAATGCCATGTCACACGCTTCCATGACTCTGTTCATTTCTTCCTCTGTCAAATCCTGGCCCTGCGTGGTCGAAGCCGACATAGAGACGACCATGACTGTGTGCGGCGGCAAAATTTTTTGCAAATTTTCAAGCGACTTTGACCAATTTTTGCTGTTAGTGTTGATATCATTTCTGAGCTCTTTCACAGTCTTGATGTAGTCGGAAGGCTGCTGGACGAGAGATTCCAGCTCGGGAAATCTCTTATTGTACACGTCCCTTGTAAACTTGTGAACGAGATTAATTTCGTTTTCTATTTCTACGAAAGTACTGTTGGCTTCAACGATCAAGCGATACTCGGGATCATTTTCCGGTGGGCCACACATCTCAGTCCTTTGATTATTAGTTGTGTAATAGTCAATGTCCTTCAAGAGATTTTGCAGCAAAGCGCTGTCTCTAAGTTTTGCAATAGTCCGAACGGACTGATCTTTGTCAAAGTTCATGGCAACGTCTTGAACGTCGGCAAGATCTTCTACTTCGTCCACCATCATGGATTCCTCTTCGAGGTTTCCATCATTCATATCAGCCAATAATTCATCAGCTAGAGACATTTTTGTTTAAATTACTTGACAGCTTTTAAATAAGTAAATATTTCTGGATTAGACTGCACTCCCGATGACGGCTATCCACCTGAGCCGTCCTGAGCGGAAAATAGTAAATAAACATAGATAAAAGTATATTACATAGATAAATTTTGTATATATATATATATATATATATATATATATATATATATATATATATATATATATATATATATATATATATATATATATATATATATATATATATGTATATATATATATATATATATATATATATATATATATATATATATATATATATATATGTATATATATATATATATATATATATATATATATATATATATATATATATATATACATATATATATATATATATATATATATTTTTACATGTATATGTATATATATATATATATAATATATATTATATATATACATAAATGTGCTGGCGCATTTATATATATATGGCGCGTATATATTATATATATACATAAATGTGAGGCGCCGTAACACAGTGGTGAAAGCAGTTATGCTATCATCCTGCGGTCGTGGGTTCAAATCTCAGTCACGGCGAGGCGTAATTCCGTTGAGCAAGGAATTCACTCACACTGCTCAGGCCAACTCAGCCTTTCATCCTTCACTGGTCGATGAATGAGTACCAGTTTCACGACTGGGATGTAATAGGGTTCGGCACATTCCGATTTCGGATACACGTGCGGGTGGCAGGTAACACTGTGTGATCCCATATGCACTAGCAGTTCCCGGCGCTGCTGGGGTATTAATTGATATACGAAGTAGCGCCCTAATGTTATACATTTACATTTTTTTACATTTTGCTTTTGCAAATAAGATTACATTACTTGACTTAATAATTAAGTCAAATTGAATTTTAGCAGAGCTCGGTGGCGCCGGTTATATATATATATATATATACACATATATATATACATACATACATATATATGTATATATACATATTTATATATATTTGTATATATATATATATATATATATATATATATATATATACATACATATATATATATAATATATATATATATGTATATATATATTTACATGTATATATATTATATATATATATACATATACATAAATGTGCTTTTGCAAATAAGATTACATTACTCGACTTAATAATTAAGTCAAATTGAATTTTAGCAGAGCTCGGTGGCGCCGGTTATACGGTCCCGACTGAAAGGAGAAACGACTTTATCCGCTGACATCCCGATCGAAAATGATCTAACTATGTCAGCGACTTTTGAAAGATTCGCTTTTAGGTCTGATGTGACCATTTCACAGTGGCATGACAACCATGTGTGATGGATAAATTAAATCCAGGAGTCCCCACAACACCTTACCTTAACTCAGCTTGAATGTTATTCTTAAAAATAATGCAATTTTCGGGAAAGCTATTTTGAGATAAGTTGCACAATGTTTTGTACAACTTGAAAAGTGGCCACAACTACACCCTTATGCGGCCATCATCTATTTCAGGTTTGGGGGTCTCCAGATATTTCATGTACAAGGACCCCAGCCTAGGTTGTTATGCCATTGCTACATCTTAGCACCTATTATTATTATTATTATTAAGTCATCGTATAACACAGTTGTATAATAAATATAAATGAACAAAATATGTACCTTACTGTTACGAATTATTATATGTCACAGCAACAACCTGTTTTATTTGCTTGGTATGGGTTAGGCTGGGTCAGCCCTTTAGACAAGCAGGTGGACCAGCCACACCTCAAACACACGTTGCATTTAAGTCCAAGAATCGACCGTCAACCACTTGGCTTACTGTCCGTTACAAGTTGGATCGGAATAAAAACGACTAACCAGCAAGGACAATAAAACACTTAAAACATTAAGCTAAAAAATCACTTAAAAACAATCGAATAAAAAAATATTAGAGTTCTCTGAAAACAAAATATACATTTTATGATTTCTAATCAGAACACATTTTAGCATCTCCATCACTGATTTTAGTATCGCCACCGCCCAAAGATGTCTTCAAATGAAGTTGAGGCACATTTCTAGAAGCGAGGATGTTTTCAAGTTCTGTCAAAAGGTTGTCCTTAGCAGCCAGCCTGAGAACTTTGAAAAACTCCATGAAATGGTGAAAATTGTGTCTGTAAAGTTATCAACAAGAAAAAAATCTTTAATATAAAAAAATAAAAGAATTTATAATTGTTATTAAACAGAATTTATTTTATTAAATTGATAGCTTTTATTTTGTTTTATTAAATTGATAGCTTTTATTTCATTTTATTAAATAAATATATACACTGATTAACTAACATCATAAGCAAGATGTTTCCCAGCAATTCTGAAGTAACAAGAAGATGATTTATATAAGCTCTGGAATGTTGCTTACACGTTAGACAAGTGCAGTCTTTTAAAATTGGTCCAAAATCCCTGAAATATCTGAGAAAGAAATCGAAACACCATCAAACAATTTACACTTTAAACAACCAATTAGAACCCTTATTTTAATTGACATTTGCAAATTTAATAGTTTAGAGAGCTACAATAAAACATAAACAAAATTAAATTACTGATTTAAAAAGAAAATTCGATAATCTAAAAGTAACTCGGAAGCAAACTTTTTATCTTTAAGAAACAGAACGCTTTCGTTTTCTTCGACCGTCTCTCTGATTCCGCCATCATCATCATCCAGATTCAGATTGTAGTTCAAGGCAGCGCCGCATTCGGTCGCCAGAAAAGGATAACAGCTATTGAAAACATCGATGCCCATTTTATAAGCTTCGAGAATTTGTTTCGGCGTCTGAATCCCGAACATCGCTCTCAACTTTTTATCGGGTAATAATGTCTGAAATACAAAAAAAAAGTCATAGTGCATTAAATATAAAGTTTAAATTATGAAAGCACATCTTTCACTTACTATAACGGATGTTAAGATTTCTTGTACTGAACTCAATTGAAAGCTTTCCATAGCAGGACCCAAATTGTGAAATCCTTCGATCATAAATCCTACCGAAACAAAATTTCATCTGTGCATAAGTGAAACATATGCAGACACAAACTAAGAAAAAAAAACGTGTGATAACAGCAAGCCATTATAATACGAATCAACATCTCCAGAAAAGCTCGTTGCGTTTGAAATTGTAACACGCTAAAACTCAATACACCAGAAAAAAATCGTAGGTAGTTAATTTTAACATCCAAAGATCAGATAGGAAGACACCTAGTCGATTTACAAAAGTTGTGCAAAACAAAATCAAGCCCACAACCTCTGATGGCTGGAGCCAGATGTTAGAGCAAGTCAAGTAATAAAATTACTATGTCATATTATATTTATCCTTTAATTTTTTCCGGCTTTTAATTTTGACTCATTTTTAATTATTTAATTTCTCTGACTGCTCTCCATGCTTTTGAGAAAGTTATAAAAAAGCATGTATATATATATTTGTGATAATAATGATAATAATAATAAATATTTGATGCTAAAATTTAACTAAAGAGGAAAAAGAGAACAACCGTCTACGTCTCTTTTGGCGGTTTCCGTGGCCGAGTAGATCCTATCCGGGAGTTCGTAGCCCCCTTCTATGACTCCGAGTAACTTGGAATCTTTGAGTTTCTTTAGTTTAAATTAAAATCAAATTAATCATCTTTTTAATTTAGTTTTGAAAATTTAAAAATTTAAATTTGAAAAATAGGAAAAAAATATATTTTACAATTTGCTGACTACAATAACATCAATAATAATAATAATAATGTGTGCAAAGAATCTGGCGGCATTGCTCGGTAAAACGTTCACCTGAAGTCTGCATCTCAAATCTCGCCAGCGTTCTTGAAGGTCTGCAGAGACAGGCCCCCTAATTACACCTTAAAGGGCTGCCCCATAATTACACCTTAAAGGACTGCCCCATAATTGCACCTTAAAGGGCTGCCCCCTAATTGCACCTTAAAGGGCTGCTCCGTAATTACACCTTAAAGGACTGCCCCGTAGTTGCACCTTAAAGGGCTGCCCCTAATTGCACCTTAAAGGGCTGCCCCGTAATCACACCTTAAAGGGCTGCCCCCTAATTGCACCTTAAAGGGCTGCCCCGTAATTACACCTTAAATGACTGCCCTGTAGTTGCACCTTAAAGGGCTGCCCCCTAATTGCACCTTAAAGGCCTGCCCCGTAATTGCACCTTGAAGGGCTGCCCCCTAATTGCACTTTAAAGGACTGCCCCCTAATTGCACCTTAAAGGGCTGCTCCCTAATTACACCTTAAAGGACTGCCCCATAATTGCACCTTAAAGGGCTGCCCCGTAATTGCACCTTAAAGGATTCCCCCTAATTGCACCTTAAAGGGCTGCCCCGGAATTGCACCTTAAAGGACTGCCCCCCGTAGTTCAAGAATAAGTAGACTGTGTGGTATGGTACATAGATCCCTAGGCAAGGAGTTTACACACAAGTAGCTCAGACAAAGTGCCCGAGGAAGTTTAACTCCTTTCCACTTAGCTTATCAAAAATTAAAAAAAAAAAAAAAAAAAAATTATTACTTCCGAAGCGTTTCGTCTCTCGATGCACCTGTCCAGATAATCGAGAGTTCTCTCAACGCTTTTTTTTATCCTCTTTTTCGAGCTGCTCTGATCTGTGTCGCTGTCGCAGAGCGCCTGAAACCAGTTCGGCCGGCAAGTCTCGATCAGAGACATGTATTCGTCGCAGTTCATCTGTCGAGTTGAAAAATAAATCGTCAGACATTTAAAGACGACACCATCAAATTATTTGTTCAGTTATCAATATATATATATGCATACATACACACACACACATACATACATACACACATACAAAAATTACAGTTAAAAAGTGCTTTAAAAATAGTAATTAGAATAGTCAAGTGTTCTGAAAGATACATTTAAAAACCAAATTGATGAATTTTAGTCTGAAAAAATGAGTTATATCAACAAAAATTCCGACATGTCATTCCTGTTGAGAAAACTTAATATACGAATATTGATGACTCAGTCAAGTATTGTAAGAATTACAAATTCGTAAAAATTCTAAGACAAATTTGATTTTTTTTCTTGAGTTAAAATTTGAAAAACTGCTGATAAACAAACAAACTAAATTGAAACAAGTCTTGTTTTAACCTTGAACTTTCCACTTTTACCCCAAAGTGCAACTCCTTTCAAATCGTTGTACCCCGTGGGAACGGGTACGGCTGGATCTTGCACGGAACAAAAAACGGGCGTTCCCTGCTCGTTGGAAAGATAAACAGAATAAATTATGATAATTAATTCTAAAATTAAAATAAAAAAACCACTTTTTGTTATTTCAATATTAAACTGACTTGATTTGCAGTGAAGTGCTCAAGACCTTTGCCAAACTTCGACAACGTTTGCTGATGGTCGCAACTAATATAAAAAAAAATTTAAAAATGATTAAAACCGATAATTACCAAGGAACATAGATGATTAGACTAAAAACCACTAATGTTTGAGTTATTTAATTAAGATCTGAGGTGAGATGAAAAAGGAAAAAGATATAAATAAACTACAACAGGTCATAGAAAGATTGAGCTTTTAAAAATATTATTTATTTATTGGTATCAAATGGAGGACATATGCCACTTACTCGCTCAGTAAACAAAAATTTGGAAAGAGGGTGGTGAAAAAACAGAAAATTTGCAAAAACGATCAACAACAACAAAATTGATCTTCGCGAGATAAACACCTCAATAACATCAACGGTGACAAGAAATTGACACATGGTGATAACAGAAGAATGATATGTATAACATTGTAAATGTCAATAGAATTGAAATAAAAATTTTATAAAACTACTAACAAATGATTAACGGGCATGTGCATAATAACGGATGAATTCAGGTCGGCTTTCTTGAGAACATCTTGAGATAGATACGGTGCCGAACCTGTATAGATGAAACAAAATAAAACAACTCCTCTAGCAAACCAACAGCACTAGTAACTATTTATATGTTTATAGATACGGTGCCGAACCTGTATAGATGAAACAAAATAAAACAACTCTTCTAGCAAACCAACAGCACTAGTAACTATTTATATGTTTACAGTTGAGTAGTATGACTACTAGTGATAGTCAGAGTAGTGTAGTATTTATGCATAACGCATGGATAATAAAATCTTGGAATTGGATTGTCCAATTATATTCAGAAAAATTATAAAAACAGCTTTAGCGGACTTGAGCTTCATTTTAATTTATTCTAAATCTAAAAAAAACTTCATTTTTTCCAGCCTATTAACACAATCATTCAAAAGTTTTAATTTATAAAATAATACCTGATTTTGTATACAGTACGCACAAAGGAGTTTCAAACTTGTTTCCCAAACTATCTTCAATGCATCCCACTCGGTAACCATGTTGGTTCGCTTGCACTGAAAAGTTCATTTTTTCGGGTCGGCGGCGAAGCATGCAAGCGTAATATCGCCTGGAAACATTCATGCTCAACAATTTTGAAAACAATAGAAAAGTAATTCTCCAAGCTTCCAGCTCGTAAATAAATAAGTTATTTTTTATTATAATCAATATTATTTTTATAATAAAAACGTTTTTATAAAAAATAATTGAAACTACGTAAAAAATAACTCTAGCTTGTTCCAGCAGGAAAATTAGCAAAGACAATTAAAGTCCTCAAAAGTCAATTTTATTAAATATTTTTAAAAAAACAAGTTTTATTGAAAGCAAATCGGACTCTATTGACAAAACCCATTATATAAACAATTCAAAATGCAGCATTTAAATAAAAGCACAATAATAAGCCTTCGATCAACTTAAAAAGTTGATATTGCTTATTTTTTCAGCTTCTTATTGCATTTTAAATAAAAGCGTGATTTTTACTTTGTTTCTTCATGTTTTTATTTTTAAAAGTTTACAAAGGTGTGTATACACAACCAATATTTATATTGCCTGCCATACCTGCGTACCCAATATAAATCAGAACGTTCTTCGTTTACGGAGCCGTTAAATTTCAATCGTTTAATGTCTACTAAGCGAAAATTGTTCTGCTTGAGCGCCTGGCAAAAGCGAGAGATATGCGTACACCACGAAAACAATCCGTCTAAAACTCACCAGCAAATCGCTCAATGGTTCGGAGAGCAGTTCAATCAGCCAGTCAGTCGGCGTACAGTCGGCGACGTCATCGCCTACAAACAAAAGTGGATGGAATGCGGTGCGTCGTCAAACCCGGCAAAAAAACTTCACGTCGGCAAGCACGCCGAGCTGGAAGCGGCACTGCAAGTTTGGTTCTCCGGTGCTCGATCACAAAACGCCGTCGTCACCGAAGCGGTTTTGCGTGAAAAAGCAAAACAGTTTGGCGCCGAACTCAACGTGACCGATTTCCAGTATTCAAACGGATGGCTGCGTCGTTTTAAATCGCGTTTCGGGAGGAGGAACGTTCATCGGACGACAACGTCTAGCGAGAGCTCGGACGTTACTCCAGTAGTTAGTAGTTCTGAACTTCAACAGGTTATCGAAGCTGCTAAACAGTTTGAACCTCGCGACATCTACAACCTCGACGAGATAGACTTATTTTATCGTACGCTACCCGACTGGTCCCTTCCGGCCGGAGACAAAAGCAGAGAAACGATCGTGTCGAAAGACTTCATCTCCGTCGTGCTATGCTACAACGCGGACGGCAGCGACAAGCTACGGCCGCAGGCCGTCGGCAAGAGTCTGAATTGTTTCAAAAATTTCAATCCAAACCTGTACTGCGATTATCACGTCAGCAAAGAGACGCGAACAGCGGACGGAGTTTTGGATGTTTTTTTTGAGTCATTCGATCGACGGATGGTGCAAGAAAGACGATGCATTCTGCTCCTGGTGGATGGCGCATTAAGTCATGTCATACCTAACAATCTTAGAAACATCCGATGCGAGTTCCTGCCAACGACATTCAAAAACCATCTCCAGTCAACGGATGCCGGCATCATCAATACGTTCAAGTCGCACTACAGTCGCTATCTTGTACAGTGTCACGTCGACTCCATCGATGCCGATAAAACGGCAAAAGTCGAAGTCAGCGACGCGATTCGCTGGACGAAACTCAGCTGGGATGAAATCAGTTCCGAATCTATCAGAGACTACTGGCACCGTTCTGGCATTAAGTCAGTCTCAAACGAAACGACAGAAACCAACGGAGTGCCGCAACAAAAACTACCCGCGAACTCGTATCACAATTTTTGCAACTTTTTCGAAAGTCCCGCCAACATCGCCGACGACTTGCTGGCGACGCCGGCAGAATTCCTTTCCGTCAACGACACGTTCGCAACGACCTGCGGACTGACGCCCGAGACGAACGTCGTAAAAATCGAACCCGACATGCGATCGTTCTCCGATGACAACGTCGTCGTCGAGACGGGAGAAGGAACTCCGGACGGCGCGCCCCGAACTTCGGATCCGGTCACTCACGTGGAAGCGCTCGTAGCGGTCGAAACGTTGATGCGGTATTTCGAGCAATCCGATCTGGCAAAGCCGGACGACGTGCAACATCTCTCATTTATACACCGTCGGCTGGACTTCATCCGCTTCGCGTCACAAAAACAACTGGCGATAAAGCAATATTTCAACTGTTGATTAGTTATGTATGTATGTGCATATGTATATATATATGTTTCTTTGTGTGTGTGTTTGTATGTATGTATGAATGTTTTTTTGTATGTTTGTATGTAAGCATGTATGTAAATGTGATTGTAGGACTAGTACCAATTTTTATTTTTTCACACAAAAATGATGATTTGTGTTAAATCTATTTGATTTTGAGTTTTGTCGATTATCGTTTAAACAATTCAAACAGACGAAGATGATACAAATTCTAAAGAAATGAAAAATTTTAAGAAAGACAACTACTTTGATGATTGAAATTTTAAAATTCTGATCAAGATGAAACGTAGAACATATGAATATCAGCTTAAATAAACAGCTAAAAAATGCTGCGATCACACGGCTTCGATTAAGAATAAATAAAAACAAACCGCAGCTAACTTATTATCTGCACACTTCAATCGATCGTGAGTACAAAAAAATTCAATAAAGTCGATAAATTGGTATAAACGTACATAAAAAAGACAGCTGGTTCGAAGATGGAAAAAAAAATCTTATAATAATTTAATAATAAATATAAATTAAACGTAAATAAATAATTATAAAGTTAAAAAAATGGAAGAAAAAAAAAGCTGGTATGCAAAATCTCTCCACGAAACCCCTTGACGGCAGGTGTCAAGTGGAGATGAACGATCTGCTGGCTGACGACGATCGGTCACATTGTCGGGACTCCGAGATGTCGTGCCGCGCGACTTCATAAAACGCCTCCCAGTTCACGAAATCCCACGTCGGAGAATTCCTGCTGGAGATTCGACGGAGAAGCGAAAAAGTTCCGGAAACGTGCGGAGTCGAGAACGGCCGAAGAGATCGAGGCGAAGAGGAGAAGGAAGAATGCGATGTCGACGAAGTACGAGACGAGATAAGCGGAGACCGACGAGTGGGAAGACGTCGCGAGGCAAACCAGGTAGAGGAGGATGGATAGCGTCCGACCGATCCAAGGCCGACTGTCGGAACGAACGGACGAAATTAAAAGAAATTATTTCAAACAATTAAACAATTTATTTGATTAATTACAGTGGATTTTATATAATTCAAAGTTTCATTTAATTAAAAGAGATTATTTTAAATAATTAAACAATCTATTTGATTAATTACAGTGAAATTTAGATATTTAAAGTTTCATTCGATGATTTAGAAGCAGTTTCGCCAAATAGACCAGATTGCTGATAATTAATAGATTTAAAAAAAAAAAACTATTTATAGATGTTTTATATTTGGCAATCGTGAGAAAAAATTAACCAATGTCATGCATAAATTTGTCAATAATAATAAAAAAAACAGTAAAACTACCTCAAAGGCAAAGGAGAAGGAAGAAAAACAAGAAAGCAACTCGTAGTCATGGAAACGAACGCATGAACAAACGTTGGATCTCCGTGTTTTTTGAATCTGTTTACGAATGAACGGTGACATTTCGATCGAATAGATTTCAGACGAAATTTATTTCACACAATTAAGCATAATAAATAAACTTTTAATATTAAATGTAGTAAAAACACAAGGAAATGTTATAAACCAGAAGTTAAAAGTAAACTTACTTTGAAATATCTTGGAAGCAGATTGACAGGATCATGAAGTTCATAAGAAAATGACACAAACTCAAAACGAGTAACGTGACGTTAAAGTTGAACAGATTTCTATTCTTCGATTGACTCAACCACGCCTACGAAGATAAACAAAAACAGATGTTCATCAGTTTTAGCATAATTTAAACAATTATTTAAAAAAAAAATACTTTTTAGATAATTATATTATATTTAATATATACTTGCAGAGTTCTAAAAAAATGGTAAAAATCAAGAAAATCTAAGTGTTCAGTATGCTTAAAAAAATTAAAAAAGTCCAAAACAGATCTGAAAACAAATATTTTAGTGAAAAAAAAATCTCATAAAAAAATAAAAAATAATATTAATCCACTCTCTCTCAGGCAGTCTAAATTATAGAAAACATAATTCGACTTTGAAGCTGCAGCAATTTCTTTTTCTTTTTTTAAATCAAAAGGCCATTTAAAATAACACTTTCATTAATTCATCTTTACAATAAAAAAAAAATAATTAAAATTACCTTAAAGAAATAGAAAACAACCACGAGAAGAAGTCCCAAAGATCCGCAAAAGCAGAAAGTCAGGATCAGAGCAGTCGGAAGAATGCACAAATGAAAAGCTGTCATGCATTTCCTTGCGTGCCGGAATCTAAACGTTAACGTAAATTAACTAACTATTTGTTTTTAATATTTTCATTTGCATAACAATTATTATTAATTATAATTTTAAAATTATTCTTATTATGGTTCTTATTTAATAGTAAGAGAAACACAAGATATAAGCAGTTATCTTGAAAATTATCAAATAAAAATAACTAAATAAAAAATAAATGTAAACGGGCTACACAACAACAAACCAACTCAAATAAATGTAAAAAAAAGCTACACTAACAACAAACCAACTCAAATAAATGTAAAAAAAGCTACACTAACAACAAACCAACTCAAATAAATGTAAAAAAAAAGCTACACTAACAACAACAAACCAACTCAAATAAATGTAAAAAAAAACTACACTAACAACAACAAACCAACTCAAACTTGCCTCTTTGAGAACAACGAGAAAACGGACGCCAGAATCGCGAACAGGAATTTCAGGACGAACGCCAAGACGAAGACGACCAGATAGGATGAACAGAAGAGCATGATAAAAGACATAGGATTCCAAACGTTTCTCTCCTGCAAGTAGTCCATGTCATCCTCCGGTATTCCGACGCGTTTCAAAACTCCGTTCAAACCGGTAGCTCTAGATTTATTTTAAAAGATCAAAGGAAAAAAAACTGTTTATTTGTTTAATCGATATTAATTATTTAGCACGTCTAACCGTTAATCGTAATTTATTTTTAATATAAGTTAATAAATATAGGAAAAAAACTATCACTCACTAAATAGTATTTAATATAACGAAAAAAACGAAAAAATTTACTTACACAAGAAAGATCTTGCCGATAAGAAGAACGGGAATGAGGATGATGAAGTTGGACCATCGCATGAGACATTCGATCGAGTCAGGTGTAGGAAGATCGTCTTTAAATATTTATAAAATACAAAAATAAAAGAAATTAACATTTATATTAAAAAAAGATCATCTTTAAATATAATAAAATATAATCAAACAATAAATATTTATATAAAGAAAGCTCATCTTTAAATATTTTAAATAAATAAATTTTTATATAAAGAAAGCTCATCTTTAAATATTTATAAAATAGATAAAACAAATAAATATTTAAATAAAGAAAACTCATCTTTAAATATAATGAAATACTTATAAAATAAATATTTATATAAAGAAAGCTCATCATTAAATATTTATAAAATAAATAAAACAAATAAATATTTATATGAAGAATAAAATAAAATAAAATATGACTTACACTGAATCATCTCCGAATATATTAAAAACATAACTTTTCAATAACGATAATAATGACGATGATTATGGCAATGATGATGGTGGTGATGATGATGATGATGATGCAGTGATGATGGCGATGATGATGGTATTGATGATGATAAGTGATGATGCTAATGATGAGTATGACGGCAATATACGGTGATAACCAACCCTGGTTAATTGATGCAACGATCTGATTCAATAAAACCAATAGTACTTGGAGGACAAGGAACGTCGGTATGTACACCAGGTGGATTCTCACGTACTGAAAATGTGTAACATTTATATAAAGAAAGATCATCTTTAAATATAATAAAATATAATCAAACAAATAAATATTTATATAAAGAAAGCTCATCCTTAAATATTTTAAATAAATAAAACAAATAAATATTTATATAAAGAAAGCTCATCTTTAAATATTTATAAAATAGATAAAACAAATAAATGTTTATATAAATTACAAAATTTAGACTCTGACTGGCTGGCTGGTCAGCGCTCATTCGTAATTTTGTGGTCAGCATTCCGCTTTACTGCAATGGCCCAATTACAAAATTTAACCTCAGACTGACTGGTCGCTGCCGGTTTCGTACGTTCCGCTTTATGAATTACTCGTTTAAAAAAAAACTGACCAATAGTTTAATAATATTTTATAATACTTTTGCATCATAAATAACGTATTTAAAATTAACGAATATTAGTTTTTTTTTTATAAATTATTTTTTTAAACTTTTAATCTCTGTTTCTATTTTTCCAATCGATTTTTGAGTCACTTCTTGATGATAGATCTTCTTCATATTTTGATTACAATGCAATATTCAAGAATGAGTTTTGCAAAAAAATAAAAATGTAAAAAAAATTTATTTTAAAATGAGTTTTAATAACATTAATATCCTTAATAAAGCTGAATACAAAACAACTACAAAGGCTCGTGCAACACTTCATCATCATTAATACACCTGAATACGAAACGACTACAAACAAACAAACCTGTCCGAGGACTTGTTTGAGAGAAGATTTGAGATAAATCGAGGGAGAGCACCTGGAGCGAACGAACAAATCCAGCTGAGGATTTCCACCGCTCCGCCGGTCAGCCGGTCGGTTGAAGTCCAGTTTCAAGTCAACGCTTCCTGACCCTCTGAAACGACAAAGAAACTACGAATGATGATGGTGTCAGCCAATTGAGAGCCCTGCATAGGTCAATAGTTCTTCGTGTAAAGGTCGTCAAAACGAGCCAGGTCCGGGACGATGTCGGCACGGATCATGCCAAGACCATTATTTTATTTTTTTTTTTTAAGGTTAGTGAAAGGAGTTGTTAACCCCGCGAGACACTTAACCTGAGCTATGCGTGTAAACTCCTTGCTTAAGGGAGCTACGATGGTGATGCCAGTGAGATTCGAACCGCCAACCTACAAGCCGACAGGCGAACGCTTTACCGCTTAGCCACCAGACTATTAAGACTTTGTGCTTGTAAAAACGGGTTGGACCCGATAGAAAAATTGACCCATCTAGGGCTCCAAAGTCAATGAAGCATCTTGTATTGATATAAAACTGAAAATGCTTAGATGAAAGCACATATAATGAAAAAACATTCATGAATACATTTGTTACAATAGAATGTAATGAACTAGTTTGTTACAGTAGAATGTCATGAACACGTTTGTTTGTTGCAATAGAATGTCTTTTGTTACATTAGAACGTCAGAGTCAACAACCTGAGAAGGAAATACGAGGCCGGTTCTATCCAAGGGACGACAAATTTCACTACTACGCTTCCATCTGGAGAAAATAATACGAATATATATTATTATTATTTATATATTACTATTAAATAGTATAATTAATAAAAAATATTAAAAAAAAACAATTGCTTCACTATTTGTTTTGAGATTTTAAACAATTAAAAAATTTATAATATAATTTTAAAAAATTCTTTAATAGCTGATTGACAATAACTGAATTCATCATCAACAATATCATAATCATCATCAACAATACCATAATCATCATCATCATCAACAAGAATACCATTATTGTCAAGATCAACAATACCATAATTCTCCTTATCATCATCATCATCATCATCATCATCATCATCATCATCATCATCATCATCATCATCATCATCATCATCATCATCATCACCTGAATCTTCACACTGTGGAAACTCCACACTGACGACGTATGCTTGCAGAACGCTAACGAATCCGTCGAGCGTAAAACTGTAAAAGGTTCGACGTGCTTCCGTGCCGTCGAGAAGCTCGACGCTCAGAGGGGAGAATGTCGACGGAACTTCAATCAGGGAGCTCTCTCCGGACACGAACACTTCCGCCGTTATCAGTACCTGGAGTTTTGTTGTTTTCAATTCGATCTTATCAATCTCTTCGTTTAGTGTCGTTTCAATTCAATCAAATAAACCAGTTCTATTCAAACAAACATTTCAATTCAACCAATCAGTCAATCTATTTTAATCATTTAAACTCAACCAATCAATCAATTCATTTCCATGATTTCAACTCAATCAAATAAACCAGTTCTATAAAATTAATCATTTTAATTCAATAGATAAATCAATCGGTTCTAATCGACCAATCAATCAATCAATCAATCGTTTCTAATCAACCAACCAATCAATCATTTCTAATCAACCAACCAATCAATCAATCGTTTCCAATCAACCAATCACTTCCATTCAATCACAGCGAACCCCCGAAGATGACTCAGGCACGACCACGACGATCTGGTCATACTTTTCCATTTCTTCTGACAACAAGTTGACGACCTGCAACAAAATTAATTTAAATTCATTTTTTAAATAAATAAATAAATATAAAAAAACAAATATAAGATCTTTATTTAAATAAATAAATAAAAAAAAAAACAAATGAATACAAATATTAATATCAGTCAGACAAAAATAATTTGAACTATTTTTTTAAACATAAAAAAACAAATGAATACAAATATTAATATCATTCAGACAAAAATAATTCGAACTCTTTTTTTTTAAATAAATAAATATAAAAATAAACAAAATAATACAAAATATTGTCAACCTTAAAATAACCTTCCACAGAAGTTGCAGGAATCGTAAATACTTTACTTGCCATAACATCGAGAGATTTACTAGAAAAAAAACAATTTTTTTTAGATATTTGAATAATTGTAAATATAATAGTAATAATAATCTATATGTAATATATAACCTATAATATTAATAGATAATAATCATGAACAATTTTTTTTTGGAGATATTTGAATAATTGTAAATATAATAATAATAATCTATATATAATATATAACTTATAATATTAATAGATAATAATAATCACGAACAATTTTTACGTTTTTAATCGTAAAATCGAATTTTAAATTTGAATAAAAATATCTCGATCGAGCTCACCAGTTCTTCGTCTTTTCGTCTACGACGCATCCACCTATCCAGTCTGGTGATTTCTTGAAATTAAATTAATTAGTTGAACGAAATTTCAATAAATAAAAACAATCAAGAAAGTACATAAAATTATTCAAAACTAAAATAAATATATAAAAAATATAAAACAAATATATATATACGTACAAATAAAGACAAAAATATGTACCAAAAAATAATAAATTCGTACAGAAATAAAACGCAAAACGTAATCTTACAATGTCTGTCAGAACCACAATAAATAAATATAAAATAAATATATATATATATATATGTACAAATAAAAACAAAATATATACCAAAAAATAATAAATTCGTACAGAAATAAAACGCAAAATGTAATCTTACAATGTCCGTTAGAACCATGAGAGTTGCTGGGGAAGGCAAATCTTTAACTCTGATCGAAGCATAAATAGCTTCCTAAAATAAAACAAAAATTAAATTTAAAAAAAACAAAAACAAAAATAAAACAAAAAAATAAACACGTGAAATAAAAGTTATAATTTATTATTTTCTGTTTAAATCTGCACTCTTCCTAGCTGTTGCAACCGCAAAAGAGAGCGAGACTGGACAACCTCCGGATTCAAACCCCTGGTCGATCGCTAGTCGAGCTAATACCAAACCACTGAGCATCACAAGAATTTAATTAAATTAATTAATTTGAATTAAAAACTAAATAAAATCAGATATCATATTTACAACATTAAATATTATAAATATAATATATTTAATTAAAATAAATTATACTACCAAGATAGATTTTAAAAATACATAATTAAAAAAAAACAATAAAAAAAAATTAATAACATGATATATTTTAAACATATTATATTTAATTAAAATAAATTATATTACCAGCATCAATTTTAAAAATACACATTAAAAAACAATAAAAAATTATAAAATTTAATAACATGATATATTTTAAACATATTATATTTAATTAAAATAAATTATATTACCAACATCAATTTTAAAAATACATATTAAAAAAAACAATAAAAAATTATAAAATTTAATAACACGAAATATTTTAAACAAATTTTTTAAAATTAAAATAAATTATATTAACAACATTAATTTTAAAAATATTATTAAAAAAAAACAACATCAATTCAACAGACTTTCTGTCCGTCGACATTCCACGGAAGAAATATCTCCGACCACGGGAGAGAACGATTCACCGGCAAAGTCGAAGGAACGTCCTGGAAAAACTTTTCCGCTCCGTGATTCGACAGCAGGTGATGCCTCATGACTCCAGCGATGGTTGAACTGTCGTTTATAATCTACAAGTGTTGATAGTTAATTAAAAGTTAGATCACACTCCATGACATCCAGATTATAATTAATAATTAAAAGATACCTACCTATGTTTATTCATTTTATATATTAAATTAATAAAAATAAAAATATGATTGTTATTAATATAAAAAAAATTAATAATGATGATAATAAAAATAAAATGTTCACCTGATTGGTTCGATTGTCAACAATCTCGTGCAGTGCTCTCATCAACACCGTTAGAAATTCTTCACACCTAAGCGATGATAACAAACATTACAAAGCACACATCAAAAACACTCTATTCAAAAAACATTTAAAAATAAACAAGTAATAATCATAAATTAAATAATAATTATAAATAAAGTAATAATTATCAATTAAGTAATAATTAAGTAATAATTAAAAAATATTCATCAAATAAGTATCAAAGTTTTGCCGAGACTAAATAAAACAAGATGCAACAATAATAATAATAATAATATGGATAATTTATATAGTTAACTATATATATATATATATATATATATATATATATATATATATATATATATATATATATATATAAATTAAATGTAACAAGTTGGTTACAATTGTCTAAATCAATCAATCAATCAATCAATCAATAATTCAATCAATCAGTGTTTATATAGAGCTATTTACGAGACGTGAAAAGGAAAGTCTTAAAGACAATCGACCGATGATAAATAATGACACAATAAGCAACTCAAATTCGTACACCTTGTTATGAAAATGTTTTACAAACTGACGTACAGACGTAGAACATCACATACCATACTTGGCTGATGTGGTCCAAGGACATCCAGACTTCTGGGACGGACAACGTCTTTGAAATAAACGGAAAACATTATTTCTATCGTCAAATTTAGAAAAAAAATCAGATAAGAGTCGTTTAAAAATAAAATTATTTTATGTAAATAAAATACAAAAATTTTATTGAAATTTATAAAACTAATGAAATTAATTTTATTCAACTAAATCCCTTATATTATTAAAAATTTATATAACTAATGAATTAATTTTATTCAACTAAATTACTTATATTATTAAAAATTTATAAAACTAATGAAATAATTTTATTCCACTAAAATGCTTATTTTACTACACATATTCATTTAAATGCAACTAACAGTAGTCCAAACAATTCCTGATTTGTTACTCGTATCGATCTGAAATTTATAGAAAATTTTCATAATAAACAAAATAATTAACCTATTCATTTATTATTACTAGAATGAATCAAAATTAATAAATTAAATACTGGCTAAAAAAATTATCAAAAATAATGAAATAAAAAAAACTTATTATTACTAAAATAAGCTAAAACTAATAAATTAAAATCTAGCTAAAAAAATTATCAAAAATAATGAAATAAAAAAACTTATTATTATAAAAATGAACTAAAATTAATAAATTACAAACTAGCTAAAAAAATAATAAATAAAAAAACTTGTTATTACTAAAAGAAACTAAAATTAATAAATTGAATTAGCACAAAAAATGATTAAAAAATAAAAACAAAACTTGTTAAAAAAATGAAAAAGACATCAACTTGTGTCAAGGAAGTCAATCCATTCCGGACCAAAAGATCTCTCGTTCCACCGCCGGTCGACACGACAACGCGACGTCCTTCACCTCGACGATCCATTTCCCGCCATGCCTTCCAAACGTCGTCGTAGTAAGCTTTCAGTTTCCCGTCGGGTATCATTACGGGCATCTGCAGCGGGGAGGCTAACGTGATTAAGATCGAAACCGTGCTCGGTTGGAATTCACGTAACCTGTAAAGTCCCATGCCAACGATTCCTCCCTTGGAAGTTAAGAAAAAATAAAATTAAATAAAATTAAATGTTAAATATAATAAAGAAATAAATCATTTCGAATTAGTAAACTTGACAAAAAAAATTTTTTTTTACATTATTTTTTAATCTCTTTTCTTTAAACCATTAATTACCTTTCTTAAATATAGAAAAAAAATTACATTAACCATTATAAATAAATTAACTAATGCAAGATAATATATTTTTAACTTCTTTTCTTGAACTTAATACCTTTCTTGAATAAATAAAAAATACATTAACCATCATAAATAAATTAACTAATGCAAGATAATATATTTTTAACCTCTTTTCTTGAATAAATAAAAATATACATTAACCATTATAAATAGATTAATTAATTAATGCAAGATAATATATTTTATAAATAAATCTAACAAAAAAAAGGTTCTAAAAGCAATTATGAAATCCTAGCAACCATCGAGTGTCCGATGACGACCATTGACCTACGAAGGTTTCTTTCGTCGTACAAGCCGAGAATGTGCTCGACGCATTTCAACGCAAATTCTGAATTGGAAATAAAACGAATAAATTAAACCGTTACTCGTACAGGTGTTCGAATACCTGATCATTAGAGCTACGGTCTAAGGAACCGAAATTCTATATGTATACTAGCTGTGAAAAATGCATAAAAGTATTGCTTGGAAAAAACATCTTTTTGTCCTATGTGCAGGACTAAAATTAACGGTCCAAAAAACAATCAACCAATTTGGAAAACCAAAACTCCATGTTTAGCAATCTTTTATTCTTTACCGTTCTTCAGTGTGTCTTACTACTTCCGTCTTATTTTTAAACTTGTATATATATCGTAATATCTTCACATTTCGGAGTTATGGGACCCTGAAATCACGGTAGGGCCCGGGTAGTACTCTAATCCATAAAGCCCTACACGGATATTTTTAGACCCGGTCCGGCTTCTTTTATAGACAGAATATTTCAGGCCTGGCTCGTTATTTAGGCCAAAACTGGTCCGTTTCATAAGCACAAAAATCGAGACCTGGCCTGTTCCGTGATAAATATATATATATATATATATATATATATATATATATATATATATATATATATATATATATATATAAATTAATTTTTTCTTTTAAACAGGCTCTATTGAACACAATTGACCGCTTAACGTTGGTCATCTTTCTTAGCAAGTTTTTAAAGCCCTTTTCATCCATTTGAAATGACGAGACATATAATTGAAAAATTTATTGGTTAAAATTGATGAATAATAAAAAAAACGATCAGGGTTAACTGGCCAGTATCTGCTATAAAAAGCCATCTTCAGAACCCTATGTTCAACTTTTCATAAATCGGGTTTGGGTTTTCGTTTTTCATTAGCACAAAAGCCCGAGACCTGGCCCGACCCACTAGAATATTAGTTTGTTCAATAAAAAAAATGACTGAATATATTTAAATGCACAGGTGAAATAATGAATGAATTGCTAAATGCTCATATATAAATATATATATATATATATATATATATATATATATAAATTAATTTTTTCTTTTAAACAGGCTCTATTGAACACAATTGACCGCTTAACGTTGGTCATCTTTCTTAGCAAGTTTTTAAAGCCCTTTTCATCCATTTGAAATGACGAGACATATAATTGAAAAATTTATTGGTTAAAATTGATGAATAATAAAAAAAACGATCAGGGTTAACTGGCCAGTTTCTGCTATAAAAAGCCATCTTCAGAACCCTATGTTCAACTTTTCAAAAATCGGGTTTGGGTTTTCGTTTTTCATTAGCACAAAAGCCCGAGACCTGGCCCGACCCACTAGAATATTAGTTTGTTCAATAAAAAAAATGACTGAATATATTTAAATGCACAGGTGAAATAATGAATGAATTGCTAAATATATGATGAATAGATGAATATATAATGAATGTTTAGATAAATTAATGAAAAAAAAAGATTCTATTTCACCAAGCGAGTAATGAATTGCAAGAGTATGCTGCTTACTTGATTGGTGATCCAGAAAACTACCAAAAAATGCTGACATCTCCTATGAAAGAATTTTGAATTAAGAAAAATAATTTTAGATTTTAAATTTCCAAAAAAGATTAAAAAGATGTTTAATGATGAGCTAGCTCCTCAAAACCTTGATTTCATCTTATGAAGCAAATAACGTCAATTTAGACAACTAAATGATTATTGTTTTATTAAATAATTTCAATTAAATTATTATTCCTTTATAAAATAATTTTAATTAAATAATTATTGATTTATTAAACAATTTAAATTTTATTATTAATAAATTTATTATTAATTTATGAAACAATTTCAATTAAATTATTATTAATTTCAAAAATAATTTCATTTAAACTACTATTAATTTATTTAATAATTTCAATTAAATTATTATTAATTTCTAAAAAAATCAATTAAATTATTACTATTTTTAATTATTATCAATTTATTAAATAATTACTATAAAATAAATAACACTTTCTAAAATAAATTTAAATAAACGATTATATTAACCTGATCAAAATTAGCAGCAAAGAAATCATAGGATGATTTTTCATTAAGTTTTCTTGTTTCAACTGCACTCGAAGCTAAATACAATCCTGTTTGAACAACAATTTTATTTAATTTATTTTTCTTAAGTTGAATCGAAACTGAAATGAAATAAAATTAAAACAAAACAAAACAACTCCAATAAAATCGTATTTCTTTTTTTGAAATATAATTTAGCATATTTTCATGCAAAACACACACACACGTACACACGCACGCACACAAACCAATCACCGTCTGCGTAGCTTCCGGCGTTTCCGTGGAGATAGAGAATGGGAATTCCTTCGAAGCTTCTCTTGTTTTCCGTTTCACTGCGGCAGTTCATACGAAACATAAGAAGAATAATCCCGATTGAATATTTTTCATTTTAAATATCATTACAAAACAACCTCGGATCGTAATGGTACAACTCGTATTTTGGAAAAGCGTCCGAAACTTCTTTGTTTAAAGAGATTAGCTGTAAATGCAAGAATTTAAAGTTAAAACATATAAATATCACGTAACAAGTGATGAAATCTTTGAGAATAAAGTCTGAGTCTCAAAGGATAAAAACACGGTCTTGATCTTGAACCTGGTCCCGAGGGAAAAAGTACCTGTCTTTGACCTGATCTAGGACTAAATGTTTTGTTAAGTCTTATATAGAGATATGTCATTCTAGTTCTAGTGATGTTCGTGAGGAATTTCTCCAAGCAATTAATTGTTCTGCATTGTACAACACAAAACACACAAAAAACAAAGTATTTGTACTTTATAGTAATAGTATTTCACGCCATCGCCTTCGGACAAAACTTGTTTTGTTTAGGCGACTAATAAATTTCAGTTGAAATTGAAATTAAAATGTTAAAACTTTTAAACTGTCTTAAACAAAAGTAAAAGTAACAAAACTAACATGAAAATTAGATTTTTGAGGTCGTAGATCGGCATTATAGCAATTATTTCCAGCAGTGTTCAGTACATAATCCAAAATACCAATAATGAGAAAAATAAAAATTACAAGATTTATTGAAATAAAAATCATTAAACGATAAGAATTCATAACTGTAGCAAGTGTAGCAAACGTTTGACACCGAAATCCAGCTGTCATTGTTTATTTCTTTTTAAAATTATTATTATTTATTTCTTCTGTAAACATCTCTAAATTTAAATAAATCTAACAGCTACGTCGCGCACTGTTCCTATATTCTAAGATTTAGTTTTACCAGAAAACAATTTTCTCAATTTCCAGCTGTTTGTTGAAAAGTGAAAATAAGGTCTATATTTTAAAAAATTTAAATGAATGCAAATTTGTATAAAAATTAATAAAAACATATACTTTATACATCAAAAAACGTCTGAATAAGTTATATAAAAAATTGATTTTTTCAGTTTGTTTACTAGTTTGTTTTTACCGGTTACACATAAACGTGACGGTTTTTTTTATTTTAAAACATTTATAATATGCATATAGAATTTTGTAAATTGTTTAATCAACTTAGGATTTGCTTAAAAACAAATACAAACATAATATGGTTAACAAATTGTAAGAGTTAATAAGTTAGTGTTTTTTTATTCACCATGTTATCAACCACGCTCACCAAAACTTTTTTTAATTAATCAAATATCTCCGTTACGCGTTTTTTATTCACTTTTATGAACGCTCTGGTTTAAACCACATTCACCGTGTTTTGGTTAGGTGCTCTGGGGCTCTGGTTATTGTCTTTTAGTATGAAAAATGCATCCATTTCCGTTTTAGCGCTGTAAAGGGTCATCCATATATTACGTACGCACCGAGGGGGGAGGGGGTGTGTACGAAATGAATGTTTTGCGTATAAGTGCGTATGGGGAGGGATCCAACAAATGCGTATGTACGCAAAAATAGTAAATATTTTTTTTCTAATAGTACTTAGTGTTGTTTTAACTCAGTTGAATTGATTGAATAATAAATAATATCGAGAAGCATTTAAGGTCAATCAATTAAACAAACAAACTTGTATTCAAAAATTCAAAGGCTCAATAATATCAACTATCAACGATGGCGTGTCTAGAAAAACGCGGCTGAATGTTTGAATTAATGTATCGAAATAGCGTCCTACGTTGTAATAGTAATAATGCTATTTAAGATGATAAATCTGCTGTATCTCCGTGGTGCATTGGAATGCTATGATAAATTTTTCAAATTTTATATGAAGGAGGGGGTGAAATTTGCTGTGCGTATGTACGCATTGGGGAGGGGGGTCTAAAAATGTACGAGAGGCAACAGGGGGAAGGGAAGGGGTTCAAAACTCGAGTTTAATGCGTACGTAATATGTGAATGGCCCCTAATGGCGTTTCGGTCTGAACGAAATCGATTTGGTTTTTTGTTCCTCGCTGAGACTTCCGTGTCCGAGCGCATTTGAGACAGCTTTAATAAAGAAATGTGTCCGCTGTTTTCTTGTTTTTTATTTTACAGGTTTTATATTGACAATTGGTATGCTCTCTTTTTTTTAAAGTTTTTCTGTAAAGAATTGAATGCCTTAAAAATTGGTTTTTCGTGATGTAATTCCTACCCCACCCCGAATTTTTCGGTTAGTTAGTAGAGGCCTTTTTTATAACTGAAATGACCACACATATATATATCTATGAGACTTACATATATATCTATGAGACTTACATATATATCTATGAGACTTACATATATATCTATGAGACTTACATATATATCTATGAGACTTACATATATATCTATGAGACTTACATATATATCTATGAGACTTACATATATATCTATAAGACTTACATATATATCTATGAGACTTACATATATATCTATGAGACTTACATATATATCTATGAGACTTACATATATATCTATGAGACTTACATATATATCAATGAGACTTACATATATATCTATGAGACTTACATATATATCTATGAGACTTACATATATATCTATGATTAATCTATTTTATACTATTTTTTATTTTATTAGTGTTATTAAATATTGTGTTATAAATTTTTTATTAAAAATTATTTTATAACTTCAAAAAATACACCTGAAACAAATGTATGAGTCCAAACAGGAAAACAACACGCTGCCCTTCTGAGAAATGTAAACTACATTCGAAAAACTACTTACTATAAATTTGCCTTAACTCTATTCTACTCTATGACACGACTTTCAGTTATCCCATTTTTTATCCTGCAAACTCAAACTCCAGCTTCTTCATATTTAACTGTATGAAGAATGTAGAATATATAAAAGGAATGCATGGTTGTTAACCTCTAAAAACCCCCAGCAACGCCAGGTGCCCGCTAGTCTAAAATAAAATTAACTGTATTAAAAACACAGCTTTCTGCTATTTCTTTGTGTTGTTATTACTAATCTCAAATTATCGTCTGTTTTTCTCCGGTCCAATCTTGTTATTTAAAGCCAAGCCTCTTAAAATTTAATAAAGTGCATCTAAATTTTTTCTTTAGTTATGTTTAGTCGTACATTTACCAAAATCAGCGGCTTAGGAGGAGGGGCTATTGGCGTTCAGGTTGTTTCTGTTTTAAGAAGAACAGCCGTATTTCTTCCTCCTTTTTCAACAACAAGATCAATAATATTTTCTCACCAAAAATTTCTCAACTGTTTTACCGCCGTCAGAGAAAGTTTTAAAAATCAGAGAAATTCATTGAATCAAAAAATCCGTGCGGTGCACAGTAAATCTACTACTAAATCTGATGTCTCTGCTAAAGAAGTGCTTGTTTATTCTTTCGAATCAGACAAATTTTATAAAATGCTTTCAATATTTGGGGTACTGCAAACTACTTTCTGGTTGAATCTATCTTCCTTATCGTTTTCAAACCTCAAAAAGGCTGATGGAGACACTTTTTATTTATCAGAATTTCAAAGTAAACATAAATATAAAATAGCTGCATGCAGCACTTTGTTAGGTAACTTAGTACATTAATTTTTTAAATTTTCAATTAGATTGTGTTGGAATTATTGATTAAAATTGTAAATAATATTTAATCTTTTTTTCTTACATTACAATTCTATTCTATTCTATTTTTTATTGGAAAACACAGGATAAAATTATAATAGAAAAATAAAAAAAAAACAAATTTTTTTCTTTCTAATTCTCAAGGTGGCCTGGTATTTTTCTTCTCGATAATTTTCCCCCTGAGATCGGTATCGAAGATCGTCCTCCTCAAAGACCAGGCGACCGCCCGGTTTTCGACCTACTCGTTTCTCGGGAAAAAAAGAAGCTTCGACGTCAAGCTCGACGACTTGAGCTGCGTTCATTCTCGGAACTCCAAGGGCAGTCATCTGGCCATGAAAGTAAGAGGCAGGACGTTTTACTTTCTTCTCGATACCAAGAAGGGAAATTTTCATCAACCTCAGTTGTTTGACAACGTCGTCGGATTGAATAGGAATTTGTGACGGATCGGTCGTTATTTCTGAATGTTTTTTTGTTTTGTAGAAAAAATAAAAATTCGATACGTTTCACTACGGTTCGGATGTTTTCGTGATGATGCCTGTGTTAAATGCGTTCTTAACTCGTTAAAAATGTTGACGTTTTGTGACAACGTACTGCCACCAAACTGAATCCATGTTGGATTATCACCAACGTATGGCATCCTGGCTGTTGAATCCTCCATTCTTTACAAATAGAGCAAATAAGCAAGCATCTTCTGTACGTACAATCACACCATTTTCAAAATTCTATCGATGACAGACAGGCTCAACTTGAAGATTTTAGTTTATAGGGTTAAGTGTGTTCAGCAGCTTTAAGGAATTGAGTCTCTCGATTTAAATATACGGAATAGAAGTTATGCAGACACTAAGTAGTTCTACCGATGAAGAACAATTATCGTTTTTCTCGAGAAATTCAGTAAAGGATGCGTAGATTTAACGCTTTTCGAAACACGCCATACTCGATTCATTCAATACTTTTTTTGTTCAAAATCACTCGTTTAAAAACAAAAAATTTTAAAGTTACGTGATGACGAATTCACTCACATTATTAAGACATTCGACGCCGGGATAAATAATTTAACGTACAAAGTCTAGAATACTAATTAGCAATTTTTCTCAAATAAATAAATTTTTATAATTTATAAAACTCGATATGCAACATTTTAACAAAGATTTTAAGCCCTTTTAATGAGTTTGATTTGAAAAACCTAAGTTGTTAAAAAGGATCTCGCTATGCAATATTATTTCTTTACTGTCTTGTATTTGTTCAACGTTGCCAGCATCAGCCCTATGTAAGAGGTCAGCAGGTCGTCCATTTTATATCCCTGCAAAAAAATTTTTTAAATTAAAATATAACCGTACTATAAGTATATTTAATTTAAATTATTAAATAAATAAAAAATCTAATTTATCGAGTTTTTGGCATTACCAGTGAAGTTTCGAAAAGAAGTTTCGTTCCGTTAACGACGCTTCCGATTATCAGGTGGAAGTAGTTGGTTCCGCTGCTCCAGCGAGATATTTTTGTGAATGGATAAGTCCTAAGAGTATCCTATGAAGTGGGTGCCAATAGTGATTAGTGATTATAAAAGTTTGTAATATTTACTATTAAGCATTAATAATGATTGTATTCAATTTTATTCAATCAAAAAAAGTGTGTATACATATATAATTATCAATTATATTTATCATCTATGAAGTTACTAGAACATCTTTTAAAAAAAAAATAACTTTTTATTTCACCCAGCCCTCTAACGAGAATGTTCTGATCATAAAAAAATGGAAATAATTATATTTTAAAATCCAAGCAACACTCATTTCGTGTGTCGCAGAATTTACTTTTAAAATGTCATCGTAAAACTCATTTGAAATACTAATATTTTTTATATTATAATAACGTAAGAAAAAAAGTAAACATTTTCCACCTTGGAGGCGGGATCGATGAGTATGATTCCCTGCTTGTTGATGGCAAGTGTGAGAGACTGCGGTAGAGATGCATCGCTGGTTTGCTGTTATGATAATTTTATCATAAATTTGAGGATAAAATTTGCTTCAGGAAGTATCCATGAATAACATATATTATACATATTCATAATTCATACGCATCCATGACGACGAACCTTGACATCAAAGAATGCCGATCCAAACGTCGGCCAATAGTAGGTCTGCTTCAGAAAGTTCACCTTGGCATCTCTGTCAGTCGTGCTGCTGCTCTCCTTGAAGGTCACAGCTATTTTCTTTTTGTTTAAAAAAGGGAATATTTTATTAAAATAAAATAATTTATTAAAATAAATATATACAAAGTCTATTCAAAATACTATACATATTAATTTTTTATACACAATTAATTTTAATGTTTTTAAACTCAAAATAGGCAACGATTTGTTCTGCATAACAATGAGCAGAACATTTGAATGATGAAATAACACAAAACCATAATTTAAACAAAGGTATAATTATAAAACTTTATTATCGAATAATGTAGTATATATAAATATAGTATTGTTTAGTAATATAACATAATTTTTTAAATTAATTTTCTGCCAATATCGATTTTACTAAAATCTTTTCTACCTGCTTCCAAGAATTATCATCCATGGATTTGTGCAGATTCGCTGGCACCGTATCTTTCACCAGTTTACTGCAAGAAATATATTGTCTTAACAGTTTTTATTTATGCATATATATATATATATATATATATGTATCCTAGTATAACAATACATTATCATAATATATCCAGCTTATTATTATACATGTATCCTAGTATAACAGTACAACATCATAATATATGCATGTTAGCACATTTTCAAACGGCCCCCAAGTGATCGGCCGTTAAACGGAATAACGAGGAGGAAACTCACTCAGCAGCACACGCCTGGAAAGCTTTCCCGTCGTCTCCGAATTTGATCCTGGCGACGATTCCGGCCAACTTGACGGCCTCTTCTTCGGTGCACTTGTGGTAACCTCTCAGGAACTTCGGAACTTCCTGTCGAAGTCAAAAGATAATAAATAAGAGATGTTTTTTTTTATTTATCGTTTATTTATTAAGTGCGATGAGTCACAAAATGAGTGCTTTACAAAAAAAAAAAAAAAATTAAAGACAATAATATTCTAAAGTTTCTTAGATTTTTTTTATAGACAAACAAGTTTGACTGTATTCTTCAGAGGAAATTACAAATACTAATGTGACTAATGTCATTGAAAACAGCCTGCTGAATAATAATGCAACGAATCTCAAAATGTCACCTGGAAGTAGTGGAACTTGATGTCGGCGTTTACGTCGTAACCCGGGACGGTGCTCGACCACAGCTTTTTCATGAAGAAAACTTGAAAGTTCAAGTTCATTTCCGGTTTCGTTTTCGTTTTCAACTTGGCGATCCACTCGGACAGATACTGCACGAAGTCGAAGAAGAAATCGCCCTCGGGAACGCTTATGACTGCGAACCGAAACAAAATAATTATGTTAATTACATACGATCTAGCGACCAATAAGGATGATGATGGTGGTGCCCCGAAAGGGGAGCGGTTGTGAATGATGAATAATTCACAGGATTCGGTTAGAAAAAATAGAAAAAAAACTTAAGTTTTGTAGCTAATTTTTAAAAAAATCTAAATATTCTAAAACTGCATACGAATATTTGTAATATATAATAATAAATCAGAGCTAAAATGAAAATATAATTGGTCAAAATACATACAAGACAAACCATACAACAACAAACAAGCACACAATTCAACAACTACCACTAGACAAAATTTTTTTTCTCTACCTTTTTCTCCGATCATCACGAACAGGCTGAATCCGTCGACGGTTTTCAGCTTCAGCTGGTTGGCGATCAGGTCGCAGAGTTCCTTGGCCTTCATCTGCGAGTCGATCGGATACTCCTGGAACGTGTCGTCCGGGAAGAAGATCTTCTGGAAGACCATTTTCTTGGCGGACTTGCTTGCGATCACTTCGACGTGGTGGGGCGGGTATTTCCGAGATCCGGACCTGGAGGTGGAAAAAACTTGTTTGTTATAATTAAATTAAGTAAATACTTATGTAATAGCTACAGAATTACATATGGAATTACACATGGTATTACGTTTAAAATAGCAATTACACTTGTAATAACAATAAAATTTTCAACAACAACAATTACATGTAATAACCGAGAAATTACATATCGAATAAAAATTACACCTTTATTAACAACAATTACATTTGTAATTAAAATGACTAAACATTACACATTTTTTATTAATAAATAAATAAATAAATAAATAATTGTAATAAATAAATAAACAAGGCCCGATCGACAGTAAAAAAAAAACCGTTAAAAATCAAAAATGAAACAACGAACCTGATGACTTTGTTGAGCCTGGAAAGGCACTGAGCAGAGGTCGGGTTCTGGGAGCTTCTCGTCTTGAGGAAGAGTTCCATCTCCCTGGAGAGGTTCGTACTCGGGGCGAACGACCCGGTCAGCAACCACATCAATTGCCAGCCTGCTTCTTCGCTCAGTCTGCGTGAATGAACGAAAAACGACGAAAACGAGTGAAAGCTAATTGAATTTTATGTTTTTAAATTCTTTTAACTTTCTATTAATAAGATAATTTTTTTTATTTTTAATCAATATAATTATCATAGTCTTTATTATTTCTACATTTCTTTAGGCCTGTGCATTTTTTCAGAGGCTTAAACAAAGTGTCTCTGCGTCTGTAAAATCGATGCGAACAACAATTAATTAGTAAATAGAACTTATTATTATTATTATTATTATTATTTCTTAAATGAATTATTAAAAATTCTATAAAAAAGAATACATTTTTATTATTAAATGTATTTATATAATAATAATAATTAAATTTGTACAAATAAAAATCTAAATTTTAGAATATCTGTACGATATTGATGTATTTAAGATTAAAAAGAAATTAATCAAACACCGGTTACTAACGGGTTCTTGTTCAGAGTGAGCTGTTTGGCAACTTGGCAGTAAACTTCATCTTTCAGTTGATCCTTAAATAAAAAAATGAAAACAAAAATCATTTAGGTGACATCAACAACTTATTTTCATGGATTCGTTTAAATTTTCTTTAAATTATTAAAACTTTATAGTTCCAAACTTGAGCCAAAAAAACCAAAACAAAATGTGGTTATCAACGAGTTTTTTAACTAAACTTAATGTGTTTTATATTATAATAGTAAATATAATTTTTGAATTAGTTATATATCTTTTCTTAAATGAATTTAAAAAAACATCGATAAATAATACATGATTCATTTCCAAAAAATGCTGACACTGCCAAGATCGCATAAAGCTCAACGTGTTTTAAATTATCGTAGTAAATCAACATTCGTTAAATAATATGAATTATTAAGAAATAACTAATTGATGAATCGTTTCCAAAAAAACACTCACATTGTCAAGAGCACACTTGAAGATGCTGTAAAGTTCATCGTAATCAACCGGCTGTTTGGTAGGATGGTCGTGCATGAATCTCAATACGAGTAAACGACTTTGCGTCAAGGAAACACGCATGGAAAACAATGAAATTTAATATTATTCAAGTACGTAAATGACATATTAGGAACGGAATCTTTATATAAAAGAACTCAAGCATCACTTTTCGATATTTTTTTTATTAAACTTTCTCTGTTGTGGAAATATATCATGAATTACAAAATGACGAGACGTGATGGTGGTACAGTAGTGAGTATTTGACTCTTTCACGCGAGGTCCTCTGTGTTCAAACCCCACGGAAGAAAAAATTACAAAATTATTTAACTTTCTTGAGTCAGGAATTCACTCTCAACAAACAGTTCAGGTGAATCCAGCCTTTCGTCAACCTGCAGTAGACAACTTTAAAAGCGAAATGTGACGTTCAAAATTTCCAAAATCTAAAAACACGAAAAAGGATATTCATGAAGATTTCGCAGGCCATCGTCCCCAGATTAGCATCCGGCGCGAGCTTCTTCAGCAACGGCTGCTTGATCGGTTGGGTCGAATGCTTCCACAGACTTTCTTCCGCTCGCTTTCTTATCGTGGCCAGCGTCTTCGACAAACTTTTCTTTGGAGGAGGCCTTTTCGCGGATTTTAAAATCATTTTTTAATTTTGATAATTTTCTATTTTTAAGAGTTATTTGAAATCGTTTGGTTCTCTTAGGACATTTTTCCTACCCCCCTGCTGCGGTCAATTCATACCTGGGATAAGATATCACCACCCCCCTAGTCTACATTTTTTTTTTAATTGTGGTACGACAATCCTTCAATCTGGAAATATTGAAACTTTTGCTAATCGCACTCATCGGTTGGTAAACGGTAGTCACATTCCGAATCTTCCTTTAGCCCACTTATCATCTCAGTTTCCGAATGAAACAGTGCACGTTCATCACTGCTACCTACCAGCTTTACAACCTCTATGTTCGAGTTTTTTGAAACTTTAATTTTGTTAATTAATCATCATTTTTAAACTAAAACAAAAAAAACAACAAAAAAGTTCGGCCTACCTAAAGTAGTCGTACGAGTAAGTCTCGAGAGTGTAGAAGATGCCGGTTGTTGTTGAGTTGTTCTGCGTTGTTGCCATTGTTGTGTTTGTTGTCGGACCTGTGTATCCGTCTTGGGGCTGCTTCTTGAACATTTGCTATTTTTAGAAAAGAAAGAACAAACAAAATTTTCAAATTAAACTATGCCTTGCCATATATAAAAAAAAATCAATAAAAAAAAATTTCACAAATAATATCAAATTAAAATTAATAACAATAACGAAAACTATTAATAAAAGTCAATAATTAATATTAAATTTTTAATTAGAATAATTAATTATTCACAAATAATATCAAATTAAAATTTATAATAATAATAAAATATTAATCAAAGTCAATATCTTAATTAATTAATACCACATTTTTAATTAGAATAACTAATTATTCACAAATAATATCAAATTAAAATTGATAATAGTAATAGTTATTTTAAGCGTCAGGAACTAATTTTATAACTGAATAAACAAACTCAAACTCATAAACTATTAATCAAAGTCAATATATTAATTAATTAATTAATATTACATTTTTAATTAGAATAATTAATTATTCACAAATAATATCAAATTAAAATTGATACTAACAAACTATTAATTAAAGTCAATATATTAATTAAATAATATTAAATTTTTAATTACAGAATAATAAATCACTCACAAGCAAATCAGCCGGAGGCCTGGTAACGCACGGAAGAATGTAGACGCATTCCGCTGGGAAATCCCCCTCCCTTTTCGTGGAGGCGCTCGCACCTGAGCACCAACCTGTCGTCATGGCCGACTCACCTGTGCCCTTTAATATTATCAGGTCACCTTTGTTCAGGACCAGGAACGACGGGTCGTCACCTTAGAAACGGGAAATAAAAAAAGCAGGTGTTGAAAACCGAGTTTTTGTATAATAAATTAAATAATAAAAACAATAATTATAATAATTATAATAATTTATAAAAAATTATTTTTATTCCACTTCATTTCATTTACTTATTTTATTTATTTATTAAACTGTTAAGCACAAAAAAATCATGTCCAGCTATCAAAATCGATTAAAAAAAGTCAAACTCTGTTCACCTGATGATGATGATGATGACAATAATGAAAATAATAACAACAACAACAACAACAACAACAACAATAATAATAATAATAATAATAATAATAATAATAATAATAACAACAACGATAATAATAATAATAATAATAATAATAATAATAATAATAATAATAATAATAATAACAACAACGATAACAGACAAACAAGACCAACTCGGAGGTTTGTAGTCCTGTAGAGCGATGACGTACTTCGACCTCTTCTTCAGTCCGTCGAGAAAGGTCACGACGAGATCCCTGATGTCTTCGGCGTTCGGAGACGTGAAAGTGTAATCCTCGTTGCGCAGAGTCGCCAGAGTGAAACTCTGACCGTGGATCTTGCCCGTCCTGTCGACGGTTGTTTTTTTTTCGTGTTAATCGATTCGCGAAATTCAAAATCCGTCCTATCGCGACCGGAGCGTTTTTGAGAGAGAAAAAAATTCATAGGAAAAACACGAAACCGCGAACCTGCTGCAGGAGACGGCGGTGATTTCCGGATACGACAACTCCAGGAGAACTTGCTCGGTGTCGTCGACGATGTAGACACCGGTCCAGTTGACGGCTATGATCACGTCGTTCTTCGGGAGGCTCGGACCCGCGAACTTGTACGCCTCGTAGAACCTGGAAAAGAGGAGCGGCCACTTGAACTTGGCGAACAGGACAACATCTTCTTTGACTTTTTCCGGGGAGGATTGCACCTGCGTTTGGAGGAAAAGAAGAAATTACGAATCGGTAGTTAAGAAAAAAAAAATTTTTAAAGCAAATTTAATACAACTTTAGGATAAATTGATTGAAATGTGTATGAAAGAAAATAATTTTTTAGAATTTATTGAGAATAAAAATTAATAAATATAAAATGAAATAAATATAACTAAAAGTAAATTAATTTAAAAATCAAATTGATGAATGTCATTACATAACATTTGAATTTCAAAAGCTGAATATTTAACAAGACAACCAGAGGCACCCATTTTTTGGACACCTACCAGCAGCCCCTACAGAGACACCGTTGACCGGTGACCTTCACACCGTAAGCGCCCAATCAACTTCGATCGCTCACCTTGACGAAAGGACTCGCTCGAAAGATCTCTACGGACTTGCTTACGAGCTGATTGACGAAACTTTTTTGCGAGAGCAAATTATCGGGAACGTAATCGTGGAGCTGGTACTGAAGTTTTTCGGCCGTTATGAAATCGCCGCAGTTGATGTAGAATTGCTGAGCGGTTATCAACGCTAGGTTGTCATCCTTTGTTTTATTAAGGCAAACAAAAAATATAATCAACGTTTTTTAGGGTTAAAAAATGATTAGGAAAAAAAAGATTAATTAATTGAGACTCACCTTTTCATCAAACTTGTACTCTCCGAACTTGACACCTCTGACGACCTGCTGGTATATAAGATCGGTAGCCACTTTATCGCTGGTGGCGTCGTGCCAGGGTGCGAATATCTCTTTCCGGAAGAAGAGCCTCCAAGGAGCGCTCCTTTCCTGAGCCCCCATCTCTTTTGCGTACTGCTCGCACTGGGATATGGCGTCCATCACGTGATCACCTCCGCTTCCGAGAGAAGAAACCTGGCGGTCGAAAAAAAGGCGAAGAAAACATTTTAAGCTCGAAAATAAAATTAAAAGTAAAAACTTCTGTGAGGGTTATGAATTTTTTATTACTAAATTATGAATTTTTTATTACTAAATTATGAATTTTTTATTACTAAATTATGAATTTTTTATTACTAAATTATGAATTTTTTATTACTAAATTATGAATTTTTTATTACTAAATTATGAATTTTTTATTACTAAATTATGAATTTTTTATTACTAAATTATGAATTTTTTATTACTAAATTATGAATTTTTTATTACTAAATTATGAATTTTTTATTACTAAATTATGAATTTTTTATTACTAAATTATGAATTTTTTATTACTAAATTATGAATTTTTTATTACTAAATTATGAATTTTTTATTACTAAATTATGAATTTTTTATTACTAAATTATGAATTTTTTATTACTAAATTATGAATTTTTTATTACTAAATTATGAATTTTTTATTACTAAATTATGAATTTTTTATTACTAAATTATGAATTTTTTATTACTAAATTATGAATTTTTTATTACTAAATTATGAATTTTTTATTACTAAATTATGAATTTTTTATTACTAAATTATGAATTTTTTATTACTAAATTATGAATTTTTTATTACTAAATTATGAATTTTTTATTACTAAATTATGAATTTTTTATTACTAAATTATGAATTTTTTATTACTAAATTATGAATTTTTTATTACTAAATTATGAATTTTTTATTACTAAATTATGAATTTTTTATTACTAAATTATGAATTTTTTATTACTAAATTATGAATTTTTTATTACTAAATTATGAATTTTTTATTACTAAATTATGAATTTTTTATTACTAAATTATGAATTTTTTATTACTAAATTATGAATTTTTTATTACTAAATTATGAATTTTTTATTACTAAATTATGAATTTTTTATTACTAAATTATGAATTTTTTATTACTAAATTATGAATTTTTTATTACTAAATTATGAATTTTTTATTACTAAATTATGAATTTTTTATTACTAAATTATGAATTTTTTATTACTAAATTATGAATTTTTTATTACTAAATTATGAATTTTTTATTACTAAATTATGAATTTTTTATTACTAAATTATGAATTTTTTATTACTAAATTATGAATTTTTTATTACTAAATTATGAATTTTTTATTACTAAATTATGAATTTTTTATTACTAAATTATGAATTTTTTATTACTAAATTATGAATTTTTTATTACTAAATTATGAATTTTTTATTACTAAATTATGAATTTTTTATTACTAAATTATGAATTTTTTATTACTAAATTATGAATTTTTTATTACTAAATTATGAATTTTTTATTACTAAATTATGAATTTTTTATTACTAAATTATGAATTTTTTATTACTAAATTATGAATTTTTTATTACTAAATTATGAATTTTTTATTACTAAATTATGAATTTTTTATTACTAAATTATGAATTTTTTATTACTAAATTATGAATTTTTTATTACTAAATTATGAATTTTTTATTACTAAATTATGAATTTTTTATTACTAAATTATGAATTTTTTATTACTAAATTATGAATTTTTTATTACTAAATTATGAATTTTTTATTACTAAATTATGAATTTTTTATTACTAAATTATGAATTTTTTATTACTAAATTATGAATTTTTTATTACTAAATTATGAATTTTTTATTACTAAATTATGAATTTTTTATTACTAAATTATGAATTTTTTATTACTAAATTATGAATTTTTTATTACTAAATTATGAATTTTTTATTACTAAATTATGAATTTTTTATTACTAAATTATGAATTTTTTATTACTAAATTATGAATTTTTTATTACTAAATTATGAATTTTTTATTACTAAATTATGAATTTTTTATTACTAAATTATGAATTTTTTATTACTAAATTATGAATTTTTTATTACTAAATTATGAATTTTTTATTACTAAATTATGAATTTTTTATTACTAAATTATGAATTTTTTATTACTAAATTATGAATTTTTTATTACTAAATTATGAATTTTTTATTACTAAATTATGAATTTTTTATTACTAAATTATGAATTTTTTATTACTAAATTATGAATTTTTTATTACTAAATTATGAATTTTTTATTACTAAATTATGAATTTTTTATTACTAAATTATGAATTTTTTATTACTAAATTATGAATTTTTTATTACTAAATTATGAATTTTTTATTACTAAATTATGAATTTTTTATTACTAAATTATGAATTTTTTATTACTAAATTATGAATTTTTTATTACTAAATTATGAATTTTTTATTACTAAATTATGAATTTTTTATTACTAAACTATTATTTGGAAGAGAAAAAAACACTCTAAAAATATTCAGAGCATCAACAGAGCAACGATAAAAAACTTCCTCGATCATGTTTTAAAACAAATACAAATAATTACGCTGCTCCAAATTTCCATTCTCCACATTTTACGTATTTTTTCTCATGCCATTTCAAATAAAAGTGATTTAGATGCAGTTTATACAAATCATTATTATAAATCATCTACCTATTAATTTCCAAAGTATTCCAATTAAACCACAATAATAATAATAACGTTAATAATAACAACGATTATATATATATATTTAAAAATCTTGCCTTATCAAAGAGAGCAATATAAAGAGAAAATCCAAACTGATCCTTGAGATTGATCTTAGATGACAACTGATGGCACAACTCCTTGGCCGTCGTGGCAGAATCCGCCAGCAAAGTCTTCGTGTTCCCGTCCATGAAAGTGATGGGCAGCATCAGCGGCTTTTTCGATTTGGTGGCTTGGAGTTCCAGCCAGCTGGGGGGCTGGTTCCTCGGCCCGTTGGCGAAGGTCCTCCTAAGGCGTTCTTCACAGTACGGGGCGTACCCGGCCGGCCCTTCTTTTATGAAGCACCTCAAGTACTTGACGAACTGAAACGATGATAAAATAAAATAAAACTTCTTAAAATATGACTTGATTTAAAATATGGTTTTAACAATTATTATAAGAAATAATCATTGCTAAATCTAAATTTTACAACACAGAACAAAATTAAAGCCCATATATATATATATATATATATATATATATATATATATATATATATAACATCACATATAACATTGAATTTTTATTGCGCAAAATCTTGGAGTACCATCTACCTTTTCGCTCAGGGCAAAAAAACACAGAATAAAATTAAAGCCCATACATGTATAATATCACACACTGTTCAGAACATCGGGACAATTATATGCACACTATTTAATTAATTAAATAATTAATTATTTATTGAATTTTAAAGTACCGCCCACCTTTTCCGTCGGGGCGAAACAGCCGACGCACAGTGAGAGGAGAATCCAGCCACGAGCAGTGCTCGGCTTGGCGGGATTTTGACTCAACTGCTTGCAGATCTGGCAGTATATCTCATCTCTGTTTTATTTTAAAGAGAACGAAATCAATCAAAAAACATTTTTTTATAGTTTATTCATATTATGATATTTTCAACTATTTTCATTAGTAATAATAAAATTAAGAAATAAAAAAAATAATTAATTCATGATTAGTATAAATAGTGATAAAGAAAAAATAAATATGGGAATTAAAACAAAGCTATGAGAAAAAACTTGAGAATTTATAAGAAAAAGAAATGTGCTTTTATTTATATCTATATTTTTCATATATTATATTTATCTTATTTATATTTATAAACTATATTTATTTTATTCATAGAATATATTTATTTTATTATTTATATGATACTATAACTTATATTAATATTTATATTATTAGTATCAATTTCATATAAATAATTTTAAACAAATACAGAAATTGAAGAAAAAACTATCGTAAACAATTCATAAAAAGTTTAGAAAGTTTAAAGTAAAAGAAATTTGCTTCTTGAATTTTTATAGAAAAAAAATAAATAAAATAAAACTATAACCTCAGCTCGGGTCTCAATATTCCATTTCCAATAATGAAATGAAGTTTCTCCAGGTTCGTAAGAGGTTTATCCTCCATGAGGGAGTTCGGCATCGGAACGTAGTCCCCGTCCTTCATTTTGTTGGAAATCTCTTCCGTTATTTTCGACTTTTTTCTCAGAGTCATGGAAACCATCTTTTTTTTATTCGTCGTTCTTTTTCCATCTTGGAGAAGCGTATTCTGGTTGTTCTCCTGCGTTAGTAAGACGGAGAAAGTTACTGTAAACCGCTGATCTTTACGTTTACTTTTCCACTAAGCCATCATAAGTGACCATCAATAGATAATAATAATAATACATGCTTCCAAGTGTACAACAAGCAGCCGTATTGCATAGCTAGCAGTAGGCCCAGAAAGCAGTAGAGCATTCCAAGCAGCTGTATTGCATAGCAATTATTAGGCCCAGCAAGCAGCAGTTAAGCATTGCAAGCATCCGTATTGCATAGCAAGCAGCAATAAAGCATTGCAAGTAGCCGTATTGCATAGCAAGCAGGAGTAAAGCACTACTAGCAGCCAAGCCATATTGAATACCAAGCAGAAGGCCCAGTAATCAGCAATAAAGCATTGCAAGCAGCAGTAGTGCATAGCACTCAAAGCCGGCAGCATCAGTGCATATCAAGCAGCAGCACTGAACAGCAAGCAGCACAGTAAGCCTAGTAAACACTGATGTCATCATGCAGTGAAATTGACAACGATATCGTACTCTGTTCAAAATTTCAACCTCGCAATTCTATCAAACGGCATACGTACAATGTCGGAGCCCATCCTCTGAGCTTCTTCGAGATCTTTCTGGTTGAACTTCCGGCCGAGCGTCGTGTAAATTTTCGACATCACCGGCGTGTTGTCCTACACGCGACCACGACGGATACGTTTTATTAGCGAATGTGATTTAATATTTAATTAATGAATTAAGAAAACTAACTGAATCTTTAATAATAAACTTAATTAAAACACAATAACAGTAAAAAAAAACTTAAAGAGATATTAATAATAAATAAATAAACGATAACGAGAAATAATTGATTTAACTGGTAAAATTATGTTAATGTGATTATGCAATAAATTATGTTAATGTGATTTTGTAATAAATTATGTTAATGTGATTATATAAGGAAATTTAATAGTTGAATGTTAACGACAGTGAGAAAAATTTTCTACTAATGGGTCAAAGAAACCAACAACTCAAGATAAAAAAAAAAAAAACTTTACAAAACAACGTAAAACCTTGGCTTCGTGGGCATTCGGGCTGTACTTCAATTCCGGGAGGTCCCCCATGAACCTCAATATGGTGATCCAGACGGTCATAGCAGCCTGATGACCGTGCCAAGGAAAAACAAATTAAAAAAAAGGGTAACGTGAGTCAATAAAGTAAATGATTCCATCTAGTTTACATTACATCTCTTGCAGCATGAACAAAAAAATTTTTTTTATGTCACATTAATATGTAAAATATAGTTTTAAGTTTTCTTCTCCTAGATCGGATGTTTCAAGAATGAAATAGCAGTAGGTACGAAATACCGAGGTGGCAATAAAATCGTTGGACTCATTTTTCTATAATTCAGAAGGTTGCAAACACCCCCCCTTTTTGACCCTCACCCCCCCGGTATTTTTAATGCAAAGTTTTCTTCAATTAAAAACATCCACTCACGATTTGATCCCCTTCGTCTTTCAGCAGCAGCAGCGGATGCTTGAGGGCGCGGTTGACGTGAGTCGCCGTGGCGTTGTTCTGGAAGTAGGTGGCGGCAAACTTGGGGAACTTGTACTCCATGATGTCGTCGTCGTCGTCATCGTCAGGGAGAGGCAGGTGGGCATTGGTGAGGTCAAGGGTGCTGGCATTGTAGGAGTCTCCCAGGTCTCCGATACCCTGCAATTTCAATAAACATGTTTTATACAATACAATACAATACAATACAATACAATACAATACAATACAATGCAATACAATGCGATAAAATACAATACAATACAATGCAATACAATACAATGCAATACAATGCAATACAATACAATGCAATACAATGCAATACAATGCAATACAATGCAATGCAATGCAATGTAATACAATGCAATACAATGCAATGCAATGCAATGTAATACAATACAACCATCATTCAGCAACATGTTTAATCTCGACTAGAGTCTTGCTTGAAAGACTCTAGTAACTAAGTGAAGCCCGTTTCAACCAGAAGTCCTAATATATGTTGCTACGTATTTAATTAATGTAAAAAAAATTTTGACTATAAATTATATAACTTGTTTATTAAGCGCAGAAATTGAAAGTAACAAATTATAGACTTTTTCTGAATATAATAATTAAATATGTTTTAATAAATACTTCAACAAATAATTAATTATTATACAGTAGCATCTCGTTTATACACGACCCTCGATTTATGCGAATTTTGCGTTCATACAATCTAAAAATTATGCACGCATTCCCTATCTCTTTTATATAATTTTTTCGTCTCATGCGTCTTACGTATTGTTTATCAATCAATAAATTTTTATTTGGACGTTAAAAAAAAAGGTTCGACATTTGAGTTATATCAAATAAGAGTAAGATAAGTCCAAAAGAGAAGAATCCAAATGGAAAGTTATCCCACTCGAGGATCACCCTAAACATTAAGATGCCGCCAATCGTATACCACAAACGAGGTACAACACTGCGTACAAATACAACAATCCAACCCGCCACGACACACACACATCACCTGAAAGCTCGTTCCGCCGCTCCTCTGTCCGACTCCTTCTGCGATGTCGAACATTTCGTCGATGACTTCGTTTTCGTCGATCGGTTCGTTCCGTCTCCGGGCAGCCCCGTCGATCCAGTTCTTCTTGCTCAGAATGTCAGATTTCCTTCTCGCTTCTTCCGTGGCGATTTCGTCGTCTATGTGAGCCAGTCTCTCCTGGAGATCAAAACCGGTCGGTATAATTTAATCAATCAATCAATCAATATCAGCTAATCAATTAATATCAGGTTAATAAATTAATATCAGCTAATCAATCAATATCAGCTAATCAATCAATAATAGCTAATCAATCAATATCAGCTAATCAATCAATATCAGCTAATCAATCAGTATCAGCTAACTAATTAATCACAGCTAATCAATCGATCTTAGCTAATTAATCAGTATCAGCTAATCAATCAATATCAGCTAATCAATCAATCAATATCAGCTAATCAATCAATATCAGCTCTAATCAGGCAATCAATATTAGCTAATCAATCAATCTCAGCTAATCAATCAATAAAAATAATTACTAATTGAATACATTATTCAATCGATTGATCATTTAAGCTAATCATTACTCTGTGCAATCTTTCGGCTTCTTCTTTAGCTTTGGCTTTTCCGAGTGATTTTTCGAGGTTCTTCTCTTCGATCGCTCTCATCCTGTCAGCCTCCTTTCTCTTGCTGAACTGAAAAAAAAAGTTTCAGTTCGAGATTGAGAAAAAGAGAGAAAAAGAGAGAGAAAGAGAGAGAAAGAGAGAGAAAGAGAGAGAGAAAGAGAGAGAAAAAGAGAGAGAAAGAGAAATGTGAATTTTTAATTAACAAAAAAAATTTTTAAATTCAAAGAAGTTTCGAAAAAAAGACTTTATGATGAATAAAATCGCAGCCATCAAATATTATAGTACCATTTTTAAATCCCAACTAAAAATATATTTTTAAAACGTACAAAATATGTTATACACATAAAATTACAAACTATGATTATACTAAAAAATACATGTTATACACATCGAAATACACAACTATAAATATAAAAAAAAAAACATATTATACACATTGAAATATAAAACTATAAATATATAAAAAAAAATACATGCTATACACATTGAAATACAAAGGTATAAATACGAAAAACATACGGCCATCCGGGTTCTGTAATACTGCATCCTGGCGATCATTCCACGAGTGGCTGCTTGAAGAATGGCAACTCCTTTCATCTTCTTTTCGTACAAACGGCTGTGCAAGAACGAACTGCAGAACCTCTGATTTAAAAATTAATTTTTTTTGTTTACAAAAATGAGAATTAATTCCTTTTTCAAATTAAATTAAAATAATAATTTTTTTTCAAGTATAGGATTAAATCAAATTAAAATAATAATTAATTAATTCCTTTTTCAATAAGACGATTAAATCAAATTAAAATAATAATTAATTAATTCTTTTTTTCAATTAGACAATTAAATCCAATTAAAATAAAAATTAATTAATTCCTTTTTCAATAAGACGATTAAATCAAATAAAAATAAAAATTAATTAATTCCTTTTTCAAATATATGATTTAATCAAATCAAGTTATTATTGAATAGAAATTATTTTTAATAATATAAAATACGAGAATAAAGTAAATGATAAACAAACCTGGAATATGATCATCTTCTTCCTGATCAGCCCGAATTGATACGAGAGGCCCCTCGACCTCGTCAGGGCTTGAAGTCTAGCGTATCCCAGTTTCATCTGCAACGAGAAGGAAAAGAAGAAGATCGTACATTTTTTGTTTCGTATGAATATAAACGGCATTAAATTCTTAATTCAAAAAAGAAACTCAATAAATATAAAGAAATTAAATTCTACGAATAACACGTGGCAGTGAACTAAAACTCTAAAAAAAGATTGTAGAAATGTAGTTAGAAAGAGCAAAAGCAAGAGAGCTAAAAAGAATTTCTAGCTAGTCTGAAACAAAACAAAAAAAAGAAAAAAACTAAAATAAATTTTCAAAAACGTCCAACCCTATTTAGGCGTGGAAAAATAAAGTTAAAACAAAAATAAATAAATAAATAAATAAACCGTCGGTTATTATGATAATGACGATGATGAATAAAACCACTCTCTCTCTCTAACCTGTTCGTATTTCTTCCTGGTCTGATAGCACCTAACGAACTTCTGTACAACGACGCAGCACGATTTGGTCTTCTTGAACTTCATTCGATACTGCCATCCCTTGATGACCTTTTGAATGGTCACCAGTTTCAAGGTCAGTATACGTTCTCTCTCCTGCTCCAGGAAAGCGTCTTGAGCGTCCTGAATGGATCAACCGACCGATCGAATGCATCAATGAATGATTGAATGAATACAGTAAAGTAAATAAACGATTAAAAACACAATTAAAATTAAATTAAATTAAAACTAAATTGAAATCAAATTAAAACTAAATTGAAATCAAATTAAAACTAAATTGAAATTAAATTAAATTAAAACTAAATTGAAATTAAATTAAATTAAAACTAAATTGAAATGAAATTAAATTAAAACTAAATTAAAAATGATCGACAAGTTTAAATAAATTACGTTTAAATTACAATAAAAAAACTATTTAAAGTTATTTATTATAAATAATAAAAAAATAAAAAAAACGTCGATAAAACCACTCGTCCGAAAAATTTAAAAAATCCATAAAGCGCGACCTTCAAGAAAACTTTCGTCTTCCCGAGTTGAAAATCTGATTCTCCGAGAACTTCTGTGCCGATCTTGTACGATGCCGCTTTGCAGTCCTCCGTCGCCGTGGAAGAAGCCACTCCCGTAACCAGGATCCGGTAGCGATCGACGAACTCCGCAAAGGTGTGTCGGATCGGATATCCCTTCCTACGTATCGTTATCGTCTCCATCATTCCGGAATATCTCAGCTGTCTGACGCACAGCGATCTGTCGAACATCTGAATGATTTGAAAATAAACCTTGTTGTTATTATTGTTATTTTAATTGATTTTATAAAATTGAATTCAATAAATTCAAAATATTTAATGAATCATCAAGTTCAACAAATCTATCAGGGAAAACGTGTATATTAAAAATTAATACTTGTATTATGCAATATATATATATATATATTTATAAAATGACCATATTTCAAAAGTATCCAATATATTTACATTAGCATATTTAAAAATTATAACATATACATGCTATATTTTTATTTAGTTATTTATATTAACATATTATTTATATTATTAATAATTTATATTTACATTATTTATATTATTAAAAATTAAATTTATATTATTATCTATATTAAAAAAAATTTATATTATTATTTATATTAATAACAATTTATATTTATATTATTATTTATATTAGTAGCAATTTATATTTATATTATTATTTATATTATTAACAATTTATATTTATATCATTATTATTTATATTATTAACAATTTATATTTATATTATTATTTATATTAATATAATTTAAAAAAAAAAACAAATGTTTCGTCATACAATGGGTTTTTTTAACTCGTTCGGCTTGATGCATCGGATGAAAAACGGCTGACAACTCCCGAGAGTTTTCATGAGAAGCTCCAACGATTTCTTGAACTGGGACCCGAGTGTTTGCGCCCTCTTTCGACTGTCCGCCATCTTGTTTCATGATATTGTCGAAGGTTAAAATTTGAATTATTTAACTAAATAATTAAAAAATCAAATTAAAACAAAATAAGATTATAAAAATTTAAATTAAAAGATTGTAAGACACCTGAATGAGCAAAAGTTAATCATAAAAATATGAAAAAATTAAAAAAACTTTAAAGTTTTCCTAATGACTGCAGATATCATCAAAAGAAACGACATTTAAAATATCCCAGACTAGATGTTCATCACAAATATAAACAAGAAATAAATGTATAAATTTAATAAAAACATGGCACAGTAAGATCACAGCACAAACAAATCTACTACTAAATACATTTAAAACATCGCAAACCAAAAAGCAAGAAACTACTAACCATCACAGATCAAAAAGCACGAAACAACTAAAAATTGCAGATTGAAAAACACGAAACAACTAACCATCGCAGATCGAAAAACACGGAGCAACTAACCATCGCAAAATCATCCTTGAAAAGATTCGTCAGAAACTTCATGGACGAGTGTTGAATGACTTGCAAGAGATCGACACTGAACGTATCTCTGTTCTTCTCCAGGAAACCTTCCGTCAAAAAATCGAGATTAAATGTCACAATCGCATCCACCGTGCGCAAATATACGGCTAAAAGCAACTTGACGGGGCAGACTGGAATAGATTCATGGTCGGACAAACCCATCGAGAGGTAAAGTTGACAATATCACGAGAAAAGAAAAAAAAGGTAACTCACTACGACACTACCGATTCAGTTGCTTATGCTTGTAAGGTAATGTACAGAATATTTGTATAGCGCCTCTTTATAGCAGTGCCATAACAGATTGTACAATCAAAAAACAAGAAATCTGCTCACCCACGGCGTCGTAGGCCACCGTCCCGGCAAAGTGAACGATGGCGAAACTCTTGACGTTGTCCGACTTGGCCTGACAGTAGTAAGTGTTCTTGGAGTGATTCTGATTCAGCTTGGACAGCATGCTGGTGTCGGAACCCTGCGGGAATTTGCTTTCCTCGTCCACCAGCGCGAAAATGTTCAGCGGACGAACGGCGATCAAATCCAGGACGTCCTGGTTGTCGACGAACTCGATGCGACTCCAGTTGATTCCTTCGTTGTCGTATTCTTCCTGCGATTGTTTAAAAAAAACAGTATTTGATCGATTGAATGTCGTTTAATTGATTGAATGCATTGCTTTATTGATTGAATGTCGTTTAATTGATTGAATGTCGTTTAATTGATTGAATGTCATTTAATTGATTGAATGTCATTTAATTGATTGAATGTCAGTTAATTGATTGAATACATTGCTTAATTGATTGAATGTCTTGTTTAATCAATTGAATGTCTTGCTTAATCAATTGAATGTCTTACTCAAATGATTGAATGTCTGGCTTAATTGATTGAAAATCTTGCTTAATTGATTTAATGTCTTGTTTAATTGATTGTCTAGTTAATTCATTCAATGTCTGGCAAATATTGATTGATTAATTGAATAAAAATGAAACAGGTAGGCGTACCTGTTCGAGTTTGAAGATGTGCTGAACGAAAAACTGCTGAAGATTTTCGTTGGCGTAGTTGATGCACAGCTGCTCGAAACTGAATTGTTATTATAATAATAAAAAAATATTTAATTCATATACAAAAAAATTTTTAAATACACATTTAAAATAAATAAAACAAAAAATAAATAATCAACTAAATGAATAAGTAAGAAAAGAAATAAAAAACAAATAAACATAAATAAATAAAATAATTAATTAAATATAAATAATTTAATATAAATATGTATATATGTAAATAAATATAAATAAAATAAATATAAAGCTTCTGATAAAGAAAAACTAAAATTATATAAAAGAAAAGAAGAAATCGACTACAAACCTGTTCTTATCGAAGTTTTCGAATCCAAAAATATCGAGCACTCCGATTGAATTCTTCTTGTACCTCATGTCCTTGGTCATCTTGAATATCGCCTCGTTGATCTTGTCGATTATCCAGACGAACATCCTGCCGTAGATTCCCTTGACGAAGGCGTCCCTCACGTCCATGCAGTTTGCCACGCTCAACGACGTTCTCAGGTTTTCGCCACGAGTGCTTATCGTCTTGTTGAGCAGCGCCATGTTCAGTTCGGCCGATTGCAGCTGGATTTGAAATTAAAATACGTCAACATGAATTCTTTAGATTTTTTTTTATATTACAAAATTAACATGCATAGTCAAATAGGTTGAGGCAAGAATCAGAGGCATGGACTGGGAACATCTTGTGCCTACGGCGTACGGGACTAATCAGTTTTACCTGCCGTACACACCTTGCTCGAGAAGTCATGCTGTGTGGCACAGCGGTCAGATGTTGGTCAATATTTGTGAAATGAATGACTGGCAGTTCAAAACTGCTTCACTCTCAAAAAGTATTTTTGCATGCATGAATCTAACCTCTAAAAGTCTAGCAGTCTGATCGATGCTGCTCTCTCCGATAATCTCGGCTGCATCCATGTTCTTCACCTGGGCACCTGGAATAATTAGACGTAATGTCAGCCAAATTACGGTAACTCAATAACATATCAATGCATTCAATCCATAAATGTTGTATATATGTATGTATATATTTATGTGTATGTATGTATGTATGTATGTATGTATGTATGTATGTATGTATGTATGTATGTATGTATGTATGTATGTATGTATGTATGTATGTATGTATGTATGTATGTATGTATGTGTATATACGTGCGTGTGTATGTATATATGTAAATAAGTAGCATGATTGTGTAACAATAAAAAAATCGCTAAACTGTTATAAGTGACATTTCCGAGATGAAGAAGAGCGGAGAGAATCCTGAGCAGGATGTAAATCTCATCATCCGTGTACGTCAATACCTTCATGGCGGATCTGACGTCGGCGAATTCCTGAGCGTCGTTCCTTCCGTCGCACGTCACGCAGCCGCCCTGAAATGTTAACGCGCATAAAAAAATAGGACCACGTAGTGCCATGCATGAAATTAATACGATAATATATATATATATATATATATATATATATATATATATTTTTTTTTTTTATTGAGATTTAGCATATGCCTTATCAAGACAAGTCTTGCTCAAGGCGAGAGAGGGAGGGTACTTGCAAACTGTTTTACGCATTTATTTATTTATCTTTTTAAAATATGAAAATAATTCTTAATATAAAACACAATTATGATCGATATTCGTGTTCAAGCTACATCATTTTCAATCCACCTGAGTTAAATAATGGAAATCTTCTGCCTCTGTGACAGCGAGTGCCTTCTTCTCTTCGGGCGAAAGTCCAGCCAACATGCAGTAGAAAATGTGGTAGTTTCTTTCGTCCCTGTTCTGTAATAATTCAATTAGAAATAATATAAATATATAATATAATAATAAAAAGCATAAAAATATAATATAATAATATTATAGAAATAATATAAATATAATATGAATATAATATTATTAGAGAAATAATAAAAATATAATATATTATTATTATATTAATAATATAAATATAATGAGATATTTTAAACCCATTATACAAACTCCACTTTTCTCCAAATAGTTTCTATTAACCTAGAAACTCGAAAGTCTTGAAAATGTTCACACCAAAAAACAACCAATAATATATATATATATATATTTATTTATTTACATATATTTATTTATTTATTTTATTTATTTATTTAATTATGTATTTATTTAATTATTTATTTATATTCTTTATTGATATATATGTAGAGTAAAACATGCCTGGCTGACAATCCTTGATTTTTCCAACAGGTATTGTTCTATTTTAGCGCCTTCTATGGATCCGTTGCCATCGAAGTAGATGTCGATGTACTTGCCGAATCGGCTCGAGTTGTCGTTTCTGACGGTCTTCGCGTTTCCGAAAGCTGGAAAGGGCAACGGGGAAAAAGAGTTACGTTTTCATAGGAAACAATAAAGAAATTTTTTTTAATGTTTTATTCTGAATGTCATATCTATGCGACGTGTCGTAAAAAAAACTACTAAAGGGAGGTTGCGACAGGAAGGTTATCCGACATAAAATTAGCTCCAAAAACTTTCAATGAAGCATTTAGATTGGCGCCAAATTGGAAAGAGCCGTCCAACCCGTGCAATGACGGAAAAACAGACCGGAAAACCGAAAAATAATAAATCCGTATATATTTATAATATGCCTCCTACAGAGCTGGTCTTTTACATGCTCCACAGAGAAACGATTTTACACTCTGATGTCCCGATAACGTCGGGACTAAGCAGTGAGAGTTGAACCGTGAACCATTCATTCATATTCAAGTCGAACACTCTCGCCCGACTCAGCTATCCTGGCACCGAAATCTCTCGAACTCAACTTATAATTAATTTGGAATTTATTACAAACAAATAAATAAAATAAATTAATCTAAAAAAATTTGAAATTGTTACAAAAAAACTTATTTTAATTTTCAGGAAAAAAATTTTTTATAAATAAAATTAGAATTAAAACCTTCCATGACGGGATTCGCTTCCAGGATCTGCTGCTCGATCCACGAATGCTGTCCGCTGACGGCTGCAAGAAACTGAAGTATCAACTTGGTGCTCTCCGTTTTACCAGCGCCCGACTCACCACTGTGACAATTAGAAACATTTAAATTACAAAATAAATAAATTGAAAATATTTTTGATAATAATTTTCATAAGGCTTTAATTTCAGTGTAGTGCAAAACAAGCTGGTATTCTACATTTTTATGTGGCTAAATGTAAAGCCTTATAAAAGACACTATATAATATATAGTATATATACATTAGATTGATAGATGGTGTGCTTTTAAATCAATGAAAAGCGCTTTACAAGTTTGTTTGATTGATAGAAACAAATATTACCTGATAATGATGCACTGATTATCTTGATATCTCTTCATGTTGTGATAAGAATTGTCTCCAATGGCAAAGATATGAGGAGGTAATTCACCAATTTTTTTGTCTTTATATTTTTGAATTTCTTCCGATCCATATATTGGCAAGACCGTGTAGGGATTGAGAGCGACCAGAATCGAGCCAGTGTAAGTCTTTTTAAGAAATAAAATTCTAAATTCAAGTGCCCTTTTATTTTTTTTAACGTAAAAAACTCACATAAATGTCTCCTTTGTTGAAACGAACTAGCAAATTTCTCAGTATTCCTGCTTCGTTCAAATCTCCCAGTTGTATCATATCTTCGACTCCTTTCACGGAGGAAGGATGCATGACATGCAACTTTGTCGGCGGTTTCACCCATGCTTCCTTTCGTTTTATTTCATAAGAATATAATAATTAATATAAAGTATACCCACTATAAGTTAGAATTCACCACCAAGAAATAAACAACACTAGCAGCCGACAAAAAGTGAATTCAAACTAAAAACCCGCTCTAAATTAATACGTTATAAAATTAAATCGTACTTCATAAACAATATTATTATATACTATTTTTAATTAAAATGAAATGTAATTTAAAATTAATTTTCAAACTAACATTGTTGTCGTCATCAACGACAAGGTAACTGTCACCTTCACATTTCTTAACTTTTCCTCCGACAGCTACGTCAAATTCCCCCCTCGATTCCGGCTCAAGCCACACCCAGTCATCCTAATTTAGTAAAAATTTATTGATTACTCGTTTTTCTGCTTTTGTCTGCGAATATTACAAAACTTAATACTAAAAAATAACGTCTGGTATCATACCTTGTGTATTAAAACCATTTATTCATCCAGTGTTTACAGATTAGGTACAGATCCTTAGGATAGTTAGCTTATAACGTTCTGGAGAATAGTATATCATTTACATAAATTGTATGACTAAGTTTTAATTACTTTGTAAAAACAAATTGAACCAGGAGTATGAGTTTAAAGTTTAAATCAAACTCACATAGGTAGGTTATCCTATTGAGAAAATTAATTAAAACAATCCCAAGTAATGTCCCGGTTTTGCGTTACAGAATAAGAAAAAAGTATTAAAGTGAGTGTTAAAAAAGCCAAAACCTTTATTTTAAACGAAATTCAAACTTTCACAAAAACAAAAACAACCTTAATCTGTAATTTTGTTGAACAAACTGATTATAATGGGCCGCGCGACTATCGCGTATACATTCACAACTTTATAGTTAGCTGTTCTTGTGGGATCATTGAACCGTGCCATTTTAAAACCTGTGACGTTTTCTCTTTGAAAGCCACCACGAACAAAACTCTTCGTTAGTGTATTGTATATGAAGAATTTTGTAAGCTTGGCAAAATATATATCCTCATACCGAAATATTTTAGTTGAATACTTCTGGTTTCATTCTTTTTCGTATTATTCCATCGACATTCGATCTGGTGGGATAATATCTTATGCTAAAATCAGGAGTGTCAAACACCTATATGTTCTTAGCACGCCCCAGACCAGCCCAAACCACACGTAACGTGTGTATTAATTGTAGGTAACTGTTTAAGTATGCTAACTAATTCTGACTAATCTAGAACAGTAATATCTACTTGTAGGTATATTTTTGTTGGTTTTTTGAGTCAGTTGTATTCTCAAAAGAGTTTCTGGATTTAAAATATATTTGATAACGTTTGTTTTGAAGATATACAAACACGAGCATCCCAATTTGTTTGTATTATTTAAAACAATTGAACAATTTCAATATTATTCGAAATATATGCATAACAACTGTGGAATATACAAGTTATGCATGATTGTCTACAAATTTATACCAGCACATTGTAGCGCACCACTTTATTTAGCTGAGTCATGTGCAGATATGTGCACACTTGCACACTGTAGACTGTACACTAGTGTCAGTGTCAGTTGCAGAGGCGTGGATTGGGGAGGGCTGAGGGGGGCCATGGCCCCCCTCAAGATTTTTCCACCAAATAGAAAAAATATATTTTCTAGCTAATCCATGATCGAGTATTTAGATTAGTTGATAAAAACAGTATTTATCATACTTTTTGAATTATATTACTTATAATCTACTGCTAATATTTTTCAATCTTTTAGTGCTTAGTTTCTCGCACCTCTTACTTTTCTCATATCTTTCCATCTCTTTTTTTCTTCTCTGGATTCCACTTAGATATATGATGATTTTTAAAATTTGCTTACTAATGTTTAAAATAAAAAATTGCTCTTCTCCACTCTTCTTTTCTGTTAAGCATTCTTTTGCTTAACACTTTTTTTCCTACTCCGGTCCCTTTCTCTGAAACTCTCTACATACTTCAATTACTAAATCTACTTCTCTCAGTTTTCCGTCGGGGCTTACAACTTATCTGTTTAATAAGTTCGTGTCCGAGCGCTATTGAACGCCAAGGAAATGGCGCTATAGAAATTTAATCGATTGATTGATTGATTGCTTTCTTTCGGTCCATCCAATCGAACTCGTATGAAATTTAGACTCGTGTATCTGTCCTAGCTTGAGGAACAATTAGTATATTCTTATCCTACCCGGTTGCTTGAGCTCTCTCACCAAGATTTTTCTAATTCATTTTAAATTATTTTTATTAGCTCACACACGATTGAGTATTTAGATTAGTTGATGAAAGCAATATTTATCATACTTGTTGATTAATATCCAGTTACTTTGCTATTATTTTTCAATCTTTTAGTACCTTTAGTCTATTTTATTTTGATGATTCAGTGGACAATTTTCTAAAAATGAAAGAACGTCGATAGGTCGATACCCTTTGTTACATTCATAATTTAAACGCTTTTTGTCTGCATTCAATATTAAATAAAAGTTAACAATTTTAAACTGTTTTTAACTATTATGATGATTTACATGAACATGCAACATACAAATGTATATTGGGATGGTCATTTTTGTTTGAAGATTTTCTGGGTTTGAGTCGAAAAATCTTCGCCCCCCTCAACATTTTGCTGAATCCACACCTCTGGTCAGTTGAGACAAAAATCACAAAGTATACCTACACTGGAACATGGAACCCCGTCAACCCGTGCGTTCAATGTTTATTTGTTCCAGCTACCTAGACACAAACTTCCTACGCGATCTTTGAGTGAATAATTACTAAATGAATGAATGTTTTACTGTAAATTTGGTCTAAATTCATTATAATTATAATAGATTTCAAGATGAACAATAACAACTCAACTTCTGATTTCTGCTTTATCACATCTTAAGTTAGATTAGTTGCAAATAATATTAAAAAAAATTAACCACGTTTTTCTTATGCACTAAAAAAGCAGGGGTACATACAATTTGTTAACATACATGCTAAGAGCTAAGCTAACAATAAAATTCTATAACAAAAAACGTGGATGGCATTCCAGAATAGATAATAAATCAACTTCCTACAATTTTTTTATGTCTTCCATATTTTTTCCTCCAAAAAACCGATAGGTACCGGTATCGAACCGCATCCGGTTGAGATCCGCTACTAGAAAACCAATGATTTGAATATCTGGTATATATATATCCTTTATCACTATAGGTAATGTGACACATTTTTAATTAGAATATGCTGGACATTGATATATATCAATGATGCTGGAATCTGGAATTTTTAAATTTCAAAAAAAACTTATTTACATGAAGTAAATGAAGTGCCATCCGTTCAAAAACAATTTAATGTCGTTGCAACAAATGTGTAAACAAGTAAAGGAAAAAACGAGTTTTTTAACACAAACTTTGATTTCAAATACACTCGATGTGTGTCTGTGTATGTGTGTATGTATACGAAAGATGTTCAAATTACGTTTTTTTTTCAATTGAATCATGTATTGTCATCCAATATAAAAATATGCTGAAAGTTTCAGCTTTCTAGCTAGTCAAAAAGCTGGTTAAATTTTACTTGTAAGATTTGCGTACAGAGAAAGCCACACACACACACACACAAAACAGAGATAACTTAAATAAAAGTTTGTAAAAACTAAGTGGTGCTTTTGTTCTTTACATTTTTTGTTACAAATTTTTTTAAAGTATAATCCATATACAATGGTATAATCAAGTTTTAGCGGCTAAAAAGTTCTATAAAAACATGATATTTCATTTGTGGTTGATAAAAATAAATGGCTAGATAAATCTTTTATAATTTTTTTATTTATGTTTTCGAACTTATCGGTTTACAAATTCATAGCAGTCAATATTTCACTTGTCATACTTTTTTTTTATTTGTGTTTAGTAAATCGTAAATATGGCTGATCGAGAAGCGGGTTGGTTATCGATCATTGCCTATTTTATTAATACTAATATATTGATGTATTTATTAGGTTTTTGTTTTATAATTTAAAAGTTAAAAAGTTAATCATTTATAGTTTCGTCAACCTCGATCTCAGTCCTGATTTATTGATTGAATATCAAACCCATCTCTTTCATTTTTTTATTTATAAACTCTTTAGTAGACTTGAATTTGTAGTCTTAAAAACCGCCCCATTTTTTTTTGTTTTTATACTTTTTTTAAAATATGCGCCTGCTATTTTGTATAGCTTTCAGCAGTGCTATTTTTTTATTACTTTTGACTTGCTATTTGAGTTATTTCAATGAAATGTAAATTTACTGAAAATTTGAAAACTACATTTGTATATTGGTAGACTGGTAGATTATTATTTTTTAAGTAGAATCTAATAACTGTTTTTCTTTTTCATTCAGGTCAAGAGAACGCACAGGAAAATTCAAAACCATGCCCCGTTTTGAGGGCAAGTGCTTTTTCAACATCAAGATCATCAGAAACAGGTGATCACATTTGTTTACAATAAATATTTTTACTAAAGTAAAAATAAATCATTTTGAATCATAATGATTCATTTTTACTTTGATGATCTACAGTAGCATTGCATGGTGATCATCTTGCGACAAATGATCTTTCAGTCTTTTATGTTTGTTCCATTATTTAAGCGTTTCTCATTTCTATTTGGGAGATCTATAAGCCAAGCTGTTTTTTTGTTTTAATTTAACATGAGACACAGAAAGTTATTTATTTAAAAACAAATTTAAAATTTATAACAAATTCAAAATTTTAAACAATAATTTCATATCTAAATTTATTAACCAGTTAATTTATTACTAAATACTTTCAAACCTAAAATGCTGCTCAATCATTAGCACAATGTCTATGTACATTTTAACAGGCAATGAAAGATCTGGCACAGCAATGGCCAATAATCCTTTTGCTGGAGGATTAAGTTGTATTTTATTCATTGATGTTTTATTTATAATAAATTTTTGCTTAAATTTAATCTCATATCTATGGAAATTGGCAATCATTTACTTTGACTGGTTGAGGTGGTTAGGGGGTTGGCTTGCAACGGGCGTGAAGTAGGTTCGTAGCGTGACTACTATAGTAGGCCAAACCAGACAAAGTGAATGATTACCTGGAAATTATTATCTTTTTTTTTTTTGGTTTTTTAATGTCTGTAATGTCGTTTTTTCTTCCAGACTCTCGCAAGAGCAGAACGACGGCTTTCGACAACGGAAATACAAACCATTTTTTCCTCAGGCCGTCACCCTTGCAACATCAAGCTTCCTTACTTAAAGGTTTGTCGTTACAACAGCAACAAACAACTTTTATATATAGAGTTTTTGCTCTACAAAACGAAACCGTTAAGATTATTATTTACTTCCTGATTGGATCTTTTACTAGTATCTGGTTCCCTCTGTAATAGTTTCAATTTAATTGCCTGTTATTGCTTCTTGTTATTCCTATTATTGTTTCTCATTATTTTTATTGTTCTTAATAATATTGTTGCCTATTAATCTTGCCACTGTTGTTTATTTATTCTTATTACCGTTGCTTATGTATAACAGAACCGACTCTGGTTACAGCACCGAGCACCAACACTTTTAAACTCGAGCCCCCTAAACTGTTCAGCCCCTTATCCGGTACATTTCTTCTTGATAACTTTCTAGTTATAAATATTTTTTACTTTAATTGAATGAATTCATAATTATGTGTTATAATTTGCTATAATTTTCGTAGTCTCGGCTTCTCGCTCCGCCCCCCCGTCGTTTTGGCGGACGTGTTTGGCGAGGTTGATGCGAGATCAGATGCAAACGACAAGGAAGGATAAGGGATTGCGACCTTATTAAATATTCACTGAATAAGCGTCAGTCGTAAATCAGTCAGTCAAAGACTTGTGCATAAATTATTCAGTCAATCACTAGTGCATACATTAGTCGGTCGGTCGGTCACTTGTGCATAAATTAGTCGGTCAAACACTTGTGCATGAATAAATTGGTTTACAGATTCATTTTTGTTTTATAGCGAATGTCTTTGGTTCGACCGAAAGTAGAGACGACTCTTCAAACAAGCCGGCAATCTCGACGGATTCTGCAAGGTGGTCATTATTGATTTTTTTGTTATTAATTAGGCTTTATTTTTTATATCTTTTTTGTTTCTCTGCAGTAAAAATGGAACGTCGAGCGATGAAAATTCAAAATTCGTCTTTGGAGAAAAGCTGGAATCCAAAGTAGTAAGTTTTTTTTAAATGATTTCAATAAAACAGATTCTGAAATTGAAAGAGAAAGTGGGAAACATTGGTTAATCGAGATTGATTGAGCCCTTTAAGTGGCTTCTGCTGCACATGGCGCTAAATAAATTGTCGTCTAAAAAATCGAAAGATTTTTAATCTCGTTTCATTTTCTATTTTGACAGATTCTCTCCGGTAAAGACAGCTCTGAAAAGACTAGCACGCAGTTCGTGTTCGGAAGCAATCTCGCCGACCGAGTTGTCATCTCAAACGTCGACGGCGAAAAACAACCGTCGAAGGTTTCCGACGTCGAAGAAACCGGAGAAACATCCGCCGAAAAAGGTTGGATTTTTTATTGACTGATAATTTTTTTTTATACTCTATAGTTCTTTATACCAGGTGTTTTAAGGCTGATGTAGCAGTATATAAAAAATACCTAAGTACTTTCTGTCGTGGATCATAATTTGATTCTTTTTTTTTTCTTTTTCCCTCCTCCTTTATCCAGGCCTAGGAGAGGCTTGTAAAAACAAGACAAAGTTGATGGAATCAACTGCTGTTTCTAGTTTAAATTTAAAAAATAAATAGCTAAGGTTTTTGGAAATTTAATCACAATAGAGAATAATTTGTGAAATCATGTGTTTGCAAGTTTCATAAAACTTTGTATCATTTGTTCTTCGTAGTCAAAGATGACTCTACATGCCTGTCTCTTGTCGAATCGGCTGCCAAACAGCAAGCCAAGGAAGTCAAACCGGGGCTGAAAGAAGTCGAAATCGTTACCGGGGAAGAAAATGAATCCAATGTGTTTCAAGTTTGTCTCGATTTTTATTCTTAAATTTTATTTTTTCAATTCGTTTTCATCATTTTTAATCGTATATAATATTTAAATTTTTCCGTCCAGTTCAACGCAAAGTTGTACGTCTTCGACAAAGATACGCAAAACTGGCAGGAAAGGGGGAGGGGCCTGTTGAGGTTGAACGACATGGCCGTTCACGACAACAAACCTTTTCAATCTCGGCTTGGTACGTTTCATTTTTATTACTCTTGGCACTTTTTTTTTATTGAGATTTAGCATACGCCTTATCAAGACAAGTATTGCTCAAGGCGAGAGAGGGAGGGTACTTGCAAAGGCAGCCATTTATAGGCGCCTACCCCTTTAGCAAATGCGAGTGAACTCCTTGCTTAAGGAAGTTACGCTGGTGACGCCGGCGAGGTTTGAACTGCCGACTTAACGATCGACAGGCGAACGCTCTGCCACCAGCGCCTCGAGATTACTTAAGAGATTACATCAGGGTTAACTCGTCAGAAAATAACGGATTTATCTTAACATCAACACATATAATTACTGTTGAATGTTGATGTTAAGAAAATTGCCATGCCACCTAACAGTATTTTATATCTATTATACATAGATGTAATTGCAAACAAATCAAATCAAAGAATCATTTGATTAGGCGCTCCCATATCGATAAAGTCCATTACGGGAGCGCCATGTGAGTCATGAGCAAAAATAAAAATAAAATAATTGTACAGTATTGTATATTAATTAGTTTCATAAGCTCTCCTAAAAAGTTTGAATTTAAGGAGAGATTTAAATGTAGTTAGAGAAATGTCAGGATTTTTTAGTTTCTTGGAACAAGGAGTTCCAACCGTTTTCAGCCTATTAATAGTTAGTAGTAATAGTAGTAGTAGTATTAGAAAATTTATAGGGCGCACTCTTGTGTTATGAAACCTCAGAGGCTAACAGAACCTAATAGTTAGTATGATGATTCAAGTATGCAAATAACGTGTCTGTCGTATTGCAGTGATGCGAGCTCAGGGTAGTCTGAGAGTGGTACTGAACATCATGCTCTGGTCGGGGATGTTGATCGAACGGGCGAGCCACAAAAGCGTCAAGATCAGCGCCATCGATCCGGACGAAGGAATCAAGATATTTCTCATCTCCGTTAGTCGATCAGTTTTATTTCCTTACTATTTATTCATTTAAATAGACCGGTAACATTTTTAACCATTTCAGGTGTTAAATTTTTTTTTGAATTGATTTGTTCTTGTATTATTATTATTATAACTAATTTATTTAAAATAAAAACCCTAGGCAAACACAAACGATGCAGAACACATGCACAGCGCGATACTATCTCGAATGCAGAAATTAAAGGCGATCGAAGCTCACACCAAGGACGGAGGACTGTCGAAGAAGAGATCGCTCGACAACGAGTCCAGCTCGTGCAACTCCAAGAAGATCAGGTACCTTTCCAAATTCAAAAACTTAGAAAAGTTTTTTTGTTGTTTTTTTTTTTATATTCAAATTGGCTAAATTATCTTCATTTCTGAATGGTTACAGGCTTGAAACGACAGGAGATGAATCCAACGACAGTAGCAGCGCTCCGTATCCAGAAACAGAAGGTAAGTGTATAACTGAGGGGCTGTTACGAGTCTGACATTGAGTCTCCACAAAGCTTCGGTTTTCGGGGATGGTCGAGATTTTAAGTGACGTCCGTCAGTCGGTACGTGTCTTCCTATCATTTCATCGTTTTTTGTTTATTTTCAGCGTCAAACGAGGGCTTCACGTCGTCATCTCCTGCTGTCCAGTCATCTTCTTCGTCAGATGCATAGTTCTTCCATCCATCCGTATACAAATTTTAATATAAGTTAATAAAAATATTTTTCGGATTAGATTAGATTATTAACTAACGAACTATCGCATCCAATGACAGGCTCGTTTTGCTGCTGTTTTTATTATCGCTATGATGACGTTTTGAAAGTTTTTGTGGCTCCTTGCATTGATTCTTTTTTTTATATATATGTAAATTTAGTTTAATTGAAGAATCCAGCTGCTGGCGAGTAAGAACATTAGATTTGAATGCAAGCCTCTTCAAAGTCAAGTTTTCTGAGAAAAAGAAATCAATTTCAGGTCGAGATTACGTCGTGCTTTTCTACTCGATAAGATGAAAGCTATATATTCAAATGAAATAATTAGAATATTTAATGAATTAACATAATTAATGTTAAGTGGGTAACAAAAAAAGTTCATCGTCGGGTTAAACAGTAGAAATGTGCTGATTTTTATCAGTATTAGTAATTTCTTCTTTCTTCATGTTTCGTGGAGTAAGAGAAACCGCTTGCTGCACGATCGCCGGTGACAGGTTGTCTGTTCTCGCTAGAACCCTGACGCTTGCCACTTGCACGTAATCCTGCGAAGATACAGATCTCGTTATGCCAGTTTTGACGTCCTGGCTTCCTTTTTTGCGTCTGGCATCGTCTTGGCTGTACGTTCGGCTGAAGTTGTTTACGTGGATTCTCGGAAGGGCGGCCGGGTGTTGATACGTAAGAAGGTTTTGTTCCCAAGCGGAACCATCGCCTCTCAAGCCGAGCTGCATGAGTCTCAGCTGCCGGCGACCGATTACCGATTTGTTGGGGTGTTTTTTGTTTTTCGATCTTATCGTATATTCCTCGTATTCGTTTATCGGAAAGAGATGGCTTTGATTGTTTTTTATCCTGGTTCTTTTCGGTATGATTTGTTCGGTGCTGCCCGATGATATGGCAACAGCTGTCATAGGTATTAAAGTTGTACTGAGGCACCTGTATATGGCTGTAAAAAATATTTGCTGTATTTATTTCACATGCAGTAAATTGTTTATATTTCACCAGTTTTTGTGAATCTCATGTTATTTTCATGTATGATGTCCATTTGACACCCAAAAAACCTGGACAAGTATTTTTCTATGTTTCCTAAACTACGCAGGAATTACAAGAAATATATAACTCTTGAACTTTCAAGAAAATATTTGTATTACTACAGCTCACCTGAGCCACCGCTGTTACTGCCATTTGGGTCTGGGAGCATTCCCATTTTGTTCAATTTGGCAATCATACTCCTTTTTAGATTTCTGTAATTATCTCTTGAGGAACTTTCCTTAACAACCTGCAATGCATCAATTCCTATAGTTTAATTCACTGATTTAAAGTTATTATTTTTTCTCTTATTTTATTAATTTGTCGTCGATGGGGATGTATATATTTATACTGCTATCCAGGGGCGGCGCCAGGAATTTTGTTCTGGGGGGGTCCAAAATGTCCAAGGACAAGTTGAAGTATATATATATATATATATATATATATATATATATATATATATATATATATATATATATATATATATATATATATATATATATATATATATATATATATATATATATATAATAAAATTAAAATTTATTCAACTAACACGAAGTAAGAGTTCAGAAAACAAACGAAGCTAATAAAATTATTATTCAATAATATCATAAAGTACTTAACAGTAAAAAAACAGTGAACTCTCATCAAAAAACATTGAATCATCATCAAACTATACAGAATGTTTAAGAATAACCACTATAATATAGTTTAAACTCCATGCAGCAAAAACATAGTTTGAAAAAGGAAGAAAGAAAAAAGAAAGCCCGCCGCAGGGGAAAAAATTTGTGGACTATTTTTAGTTCATAATAAATAAATAGTCCTCAGTATTTTTTTGGTATCTTTAATAATTTAGTAATGAAAGAAAAGAAAGACTGCAAACTGAAGATAGTCAAACTCAGTCTCAAACCATTTAAAAATACAGTGATTAACCCAATGAGATTCAAGTACCCCCCCCCCCCCCAGTAAAAAAAGTCTTTGGATTTGCAAAATTTCACGGGTGACACCTGTCGGAGCTGGGGGGGTCCGGACCCCTGGACCCCCCTGCCCAGCGCCGCGCCTGCTGCTATCCTAAATATAGGACGTTTGAAATCAACAACATTTAAATATCAGCAAAAGACCATTACAAAAATCAGATGTCTTTATATCAAAGTCATAAATAAATATTTAACATAGCATGTAATTCGTTAAAATCAAAACCAGTTTATTTGACGCCAGACATATGAATATATATATATTATCTACATACATAATATATACCTGAAATTCTTTGAGGTAGCTGTGAATTTGCCGGTCTTCAGAGATTTTCTTGCGTTTTCTCTTGATTCGAGAAGCCAGAAGAAACACCGCTGAAGCTCCGTAGAAAAGAATGACAACGATGACATAATAACCGGCAGTTTTGCCGCACTTGTACGACGTTTCCGGATCGTCGTCGGTGTCGTCGCAGAGACGCTTTTTCGATTCGTGATGATGGCGAATTGAGTTTACGATTACATTGCACAAAGAGCCGTTTGAATAATTTGCCATGTTTGCTGCTCTACTAGTAAGCTTCGTTCGCAAAATGAACATCTGTCGTCGTTTGAACGGATGGTCCTTCAGCCCCTCTGTGCTATTTATTGAGTATTGATTGAATCTCTATCCTATTTTCTATCTCCTACACTCTTCTACACTAATCTACTAATACTAAACTGTAATCTAAAAACACCACCACGTTTGTTACACAGGGATAAGCCTAACATGCATGCAGACGATTAAAACAAGTTCTGCTTTCGATGGAGCTCACATAAAAAAGTGTTTTATGTCTTTTTGTAATCGTGTCAATCAATAACAATTTTATACTTCGAAACCTGCGCGACACATGCTGTCTGCTGTCAAGAGAAATCGTCACAGAACGCCGACGCAGTGACCAAAAAATAAAAATATATTGCATTGTACAAAGTTTACTTTTACCAATACGGGTGCAATAATTTTAAATTTGTTGTCATTGACGTCGGCTTTTTTTACTTGCCTTGATTAAGCTTCACTTGTGTTGGGGATTTTCTTCCAAAGGGAGCTCCCGCTTAAAGAGACTGATCCATGAGGGATTGGAGGATACATCCCCACCAGAGTATCAATTAAAATTTGTTTGGTTGCTTAGAATAACCTGTTTTTTAGAATTTAAAAAAGTTGACAAGCTATGCCGTTCACATGGAGGAAGAGAAAGAACTACCTATAGGCGTAGGAGACGGGGGACCAATGCCCCCCCCCCCCAATTTTTTGGTCTCGAAATTTTTTGGGCAAGCGGAGGCTTTTCAACGTTGATGAAATAACGCATTTGCTGCTTTACTCAAGTGAATAAATTATTAAACTCTTAGTCTCGTTGAATTTCTAGATTGAATCAAATGAAAGTGACTCAGCAGAGCTTATGAATTGAAATCACACACCGTAACATGCCAATTTTTCGGGCATGCGGATGTCTCTCAACCTTGAAAAAATAAAACATTTGCTGAATCAAAAGTGACTATGCGTAATTGCGTAGCTTATGAAATTAAATTACACAACTTGACATGCGCAACTTTTCAGGCAAGCGGATGCCTCTCAACCTTGAAAAAAATAACGCATTTGTCTTTAAAGAACATGTTTATACAAGAAAGATGCAAACGAAGAAGAATCAATTTAATGTCTTCGAATGAAAGTATATCTGGTTTTATTCAAAAATAAATTGATTTGTGGGTCGCGAAAATAATGAAAACTTTATGGTTTGATAGATACACCTTGGTACGAAAATTTTTTGCAGTCCAAATTCTCCAAGTTAGATAGAAAAATGGAAAAAGTTGATAAGCTGCTTTTTACTAGATATGTTATAAAGTTAAAAAATAAAAGCGAGTGGCGCTTTCTTAGACTCTGGCGCGGAGGCGCTTCGCCCTGATACTGAATCCGCCACTCCATTTCTCGCTTCCTCTCCGTTCTCGCTCGCTTTCCCGTTCCAGCTCGTTCTCCCGTTCCCGCTCGCTTTCCCAATCCTACTCGCTCCTTGTCTTCTTCCTCTCACTCCTAACTTTTTTTAGCTCATAAAACGTAAAATAAATTTACTTAGAGTTGCTTTAAACCTTCAAACTTTTTTACGTAAATTAAATTAGAATTTTTTACGCAATAACACATATATATAAATCTTGTCTGCGGATCATAATTATTTTTGAAAAATAATAAGACAAACTAACTATTTTTTGAAGTATAGATAGGTGATTAAAGTATAACAAGCTTAAATTTATCATAGACATCGCATAGATAACGTATTATCTATGTTCGACTGTATTATCTATGTTATTATTTTATTATCGCTCTTCAAAAGTTATCCATGCAATTATTATGAGTGGAGAAAGCGCAGCGGTGATTTAAATGCACGTATAACACATGAACCGACAAAAAATTAACTTAACTTGTTACTCTAGTAGTAGTGGATCTTCTGATGAAGAATCATTATTACAAGACACAAAATCTGCTACTACTAGTACAAGATGTGATTTTTTCAATATAAATACAGATCAATCAATAAAGACAGTTTCTCCACTTCGGGAAAAAACTCTCTCTACACTACAAAACTCAGTAAAACGAAAATTTTGCGACGTCTCAGATGACAATACTATTAAGTCTGGCAGAGTTTCATCTGATTTCTGGCAGAGTGAAACATTCGAAGAGAATTGGCAAGATGAGATGTCTGTTTGGGGTGTAACGTCAGTTCCAGTACATTCTAAGTTTAATCCTTCCACACACAGACAAACAAACGTAGAACCAAAATCTCTATGCAAATATATACCAAAAAGAGCTAGACAAGATAGTAATATCAGCACAAATGCACCGTTAGAGAATGTTCAAAATGATAAACAAAAGGAGAGTAGAGGCATTCCTTTATATATGCATGATAACATCAGACCTGCTATTCGTAAACAACCCCGGGACGTGGTGCCAGGTAAATTGTTCCACAGTTTTGAATGTTCTACAAAGCCTTTCAATAGAATAAATTGGTGCACAGCTGATTACAGTCATTTGCTCTTGTCTGCTTCAGCTGATAGCAAGCTACGTATACACGACATATTCTTGAAACAATGTGTATCGACTATAACCCATCACTCGAGCAGCATTAAAGATGCCACTTGGTCAAACTGCGGCAAACTGGTAGCCAGCTGCGGTTTTGACAAATCCATTTCTGTCACCGATGTCGAAAAAGGTGAATTAAATATAGTGGAAATTTTTTTTTGTTTATTCTTAGTGCAGTTCTAATTTTATAATTTATCTTATTTTATTTACTTGAAGTTTTTTGTTGATGTTCATTGGGTGTATCAGTTATTTAATTGTAACTCTCTTTTATGATAAGTAATCTTAAAAAAGGACTTTTATATTCAGTAGGACAAATCATGAATAACTATAGAGGCACATATAATCATTGCCTTCCCACTTGAAATGCTAGTACAGTAGGACCTTGTTTAGGAGACTTTTATTTCGCCATATAAAATTCATCCTATAACCTGGAAAGTTGTATAATCCAAAAATTAACCTGAAAGTGAGACGGAACGCGTGCATAATTTTTAGGCGGTATAAACACAATAGTTGCATAGCTGAGTCGTATAAACGAGGTCCTATGCAATGTTGTCTGGATTTGACCCGCCGGATAATGGGCATCATCGCCCGCCGTGCTACCAAGGACCTGACCAATTAAATAATCCTTACGATTGTAAATGACCGGAAACAATTTTTATATTTAGGGATGCAGGTATTCTCCTCCTCATTTGAGAACTATTTGACAAGCGTCAAATTTCATCCGATCGATTCTAGCGCCGTATTGACAGGCTCCACGGACACAATTTTATGCTGGGATACTAGGATACCTACAAAACCGGTAAAGAAGTATAAATACAAGGACAAAATCGGACAGGTTAAGATCATTAGAAAGCTTAGTTATTGAATAATAAGCTGATACAACAACTTACCAGATATTAATTTTCGAGTCAGGTTTTGGATATTTGCTTTCTGTCCGATAAGGAATTCTTGACTTCCTGTGATTTCGTGAGCCGAGATTCGTCAGATAGATGCATCATGGTCTGGGATTTTTCTGCCGCAGCTGCCATTTCCAATGAAATATTCCACGTGTGAGATCTTCCGTAGTTTTGTCACGTATATACGTGAACGTCGACTCGGGTGTTGCATTAACGTCCGCCTATTTCAATTATAGGAGAAGTACACTTGCCCGCGTCTGAGATGTCATCCGTTCAGGAAAGAGTTCATAGCCCAAACCCAAGGAGATTATATTGCACAGTTCTCATCGGAACCTCCGTACAGAATGAACAAGTCCAAACGTTATAACTGCCACAAGGTAAGTATGAGTAATATAATTTGAAAGGCTGCCCATAACAGAACAATAAAAATTGGCTCAAAATTTTATTCTAAATCTTGGCCAATAATCTAAAAAAATATTTTAGATTAGTACCGCTTCATTGCTCTGTTGATTAGGCGGCCCCGGCTACGAATATTCGGACGAGTCAAGTATTTTAAATGTTACAATATCTATTTTCTTACAGGTTTCGGGCTATAATGTCGGGTGTGACATAAACCCCAACGGAGGAATAGTTGCCAGTGGAAGTGCCGATGGTCAAGTCGTATTTTATAACTACAGGACGAGCAACGTCATCACAAAGATAGGGTCGCCCCATACGGGCGACGTAATCTTAGACGTGAATTGGCATCCAGTCATCACCGGCATGTGTGCAGCTTCGACATGGAGTGGACGCATAGACATCTGGCATTAAAGTTAAAAAGACAGCTATAAATTTTATAATGTATTCTATCTATCTTTATTTCTGTAGAAAAAACACATAATTTTTTCTTCTTTTTTTTTTAATAAACAGACTTTAAACTTACTTTTTTGATACACTTTAATACAATTCTAAAACATCTTGTATGAATTTCTGATGCCTCAACAAGCTTAATTCTAAACAGAGAAAAAGTCGTTAACAGAGATCACGTCTCTTAGTCGCGGTTAAGCAAGAGTTTACAAAAAGGACAACATAGGTATCGAGAACTTCCTAAAAAATGAAAACTCAAACTGTACGCATCCGCTCCGTTCCGAGTAAACAAGACTTATTCAGTATCGGTTCTACTTTTTCGGTCCGACCAACTTGAACGGCTGGACATGATAGGTTTTCGGCAAGTTCATCGATGCCTGATCGCGACCGCCTTGGCCGCCGGCACTGCGGTACTCCAAACTATTTGCTTGTTTTCCCGAGCCGATTTCCTTTCCCTCGGTCTGCTTGGATGGTTCCTTTCTCAGCAAAGTGATGCTGATGTTTTCCAGAGGCATATAACTTTTCTTGGTCGCCGTAACTTTACGATTTTCTATGACCTGTTCCGTTCGCACCGGCGTGGGCACGACGGGTGCCGTCTGATTGGGGGTTCTGCTCTCCTTTGGAAGAGTATTCTCCTTTAAAATTACGGCCATTTTTTTGGCCAAATACGGAACTTCATAGTTCGGATCTTTTACCAGGAACTCCTGTAGATAAAAAAAAATTTACGTAGTAAACTCAGAAAAACGTAAGTTAAAAAAGTATGTAAAAAATTGTCCAACTTGGAATTTCTTGTTGTGAGCTACACCCGTAAAATGAGCCTCTAAGATGGTGTCGTCTTTGCAGAACTCCTCGCACAGAGCACAATAGAAAGCTTTGACTGGCTTAATGAATTCTTCACCTGTAGATAAAATTTAAAAAAAAAAAAAATGAGCGTGAACGGCAGCTGAACGATTTCAAATCTTACCTCGTGCAGGTGCGCTGTTAGGGCCGCAGCTCTGTCCTTGGCTTTTCGAGTCTTTGGTACTGATGTTACCAGATTTCTATGTAAAACAAGTAACAGCCGAAATGCGTAAATAAATCATATAAGAAGTTAAACTGAAACAATTATGCCGTTATCAAGAAGAGAAGAAAAACCAACCGACAAATGGTCTTCAGTATGCAAGTGACTGCACAACTCATAAACGTTGGAACATATTTTATCGCAGTGCTGACACCACAGGTTGCCGCAGTCATAAAACCTCTGAGCCTTCATGTATAAAGAAACGGCATACTCGATACCCTTCTTAACTTTGTCCTCGATCATTCTCTGGGGTTCCTTGTCCGTCCCCTGGTTTGCACCAACACTCAATGGCTCTTTCTTAATTTGGATGTTGCTTTCCCCCTTCAAAGAGCTATGTATTCCAGCAGCAGCAGTAGCTGCTGGCATTGCTTTCTTCTCGTTCCTCATTCTATCCGACGGCCTCGATCTGCTTCTACTTCTCTGTCGCGACATTTCTTTGGCGGGCTTTGTCGGACTCCTGTTTCCGCGTAATTTCTCCGAACCGTTCCTCGAACTAGCGACGCTTCTCTGACTAGACGTCGAGGCCACAGAGTGCCTTTCGCCACCCTTGGTGGTCGTTTCATGTCTCGCCATGGTATCGGCCATTTTCTAGAAACGTGGTTTAAAAAAACAAACATATATTTATAATTTTATCTTCAGCTTTAAAGATAATAATAATAACAACAATAATAATAATAACGTCAGATTACCAAACTCATAACTAAACAAACTGAAATGAAAGATAGCACCAGTGGCACTTGTTTATATGACTGATGAATCTAAAAAAAAAAACTCTATAAACCTTAGCTTGTTTATCCTTGATGACCTGCTTGTCCCACATGTCGCCGGTCGATGCCGGAGGGCTATCGTCCCTGATGGTTACCTCGTCTCTGGCAAAGCCTCTGACGGGAGAAGAAATCTCGCTAATGATCTGCCTCATCGTAGATATCTGACTCTTCATTTCGCATTGCATCTGTACGTTTGTGTTGATGTTAGCCTGAAGCTGAGTAGTCGACGGCTTCGATGACATAACGCACCTTCTTCTCTCCAGCTTTCTTATTTCTTCCTCGAGAGCATTTATCGTGTCGAGAATCTCCTCTTTGTTGATGCCGGCGTCTTCGAGACCGCCCTTAGCCCTGCTCGGGCGGACTCTATCGTTTTGGTCCGGAGGATTCGAAGCATCGGGTTTCATGACGATGCGTCTGCTTTCGTCTTGTGTTCTTGAAGCGTTCTTAGAAGATTCGCCGGAAAAAGAGCTTGCAAACATGTCCTCATCTGCTCTTCTAGCAGAGTCAATGAAATCTTCCACTCTGCTACCTTGCTGAACTTTCATCTTCTTGACGGGACTCGGAGACTTCGTGAGAGAATTTCTAGACGCGGTCGACAACCGTTTCCTTTGATCAAAATTCATCCTGTCATTTCCATAACCTCTCTCTTCGTAGGCACCCGAAGACTGGGGTATTTCAAGTTTTCTCAAAAATTCCTCGGTTTTTCTATTCCAGCTCGAGTTTTTGGACTCCTGTGAAACCAATTGGTCGCCAGGAAAGACTGCAGCCGGGTGGTGATAAGTAGCAGATTGCATGTGCTCAGTAGATGGGTATTCCTCGGAGAATCGTCTCCCCTCTGCGGCATGCGACCTTACATTGCCGTCTATCCGAACCGGGATCATAGATGAGCTCTGTTCGGCGATGCTCTGGCTGCTGTTGGCGGCAGCGGCATCTTCGCAAGACTTCTTCAGTTTTTCAGCAATGATTTTCGACAAATCTCCATCTATCGACATACTCTTCAATATGTTATCGACCATTCTGCTCGTGTCGTACGAAGAATCTACGGACGATTTGTCCGACCCGTAAGCTGGCGAGAACCTATCCGTTTCAAGAAAGGAATTACTCTGAGCCGACACGGCCTTATGTTGACCGGGACCAGATGAAGCATGTGTATTCTGAGCAAAATCTCTCAAAGAGCTTCTGCTCGAGTCCACGACAGTAGGGTTATCAAACCTTCCTCCTCTCGGATCCCCCAAACTTGTCTCTCTCCACGACGTATGATCTCTATATCTTTCAGGAGGATCGCCTTGTTTCTGGAACCGGTATCCGGCATCTGAACTGGAACACCTGTCCACGCCTGCACCCGTCTTGCCATACAAGAAATCATCCTCTTCTTCCGCACTCGCCTTGAACAGGCTTCCCGAAGAAGAGCCAGCGTTAGAAAACATCGGTTGAGAATCCTTCTTCGAACCGGATTGGCCTTGGCTTGTGGCTGCGGACGATTCCTGTTGGGGTTTTTTCAGAGAAACTCTGAGCGAAGTTTTACTCAACGCCAACGTACTCTTGAGCATCTCCAGAAGTTCTTCTTTGCGGCTTCCCATCTCGGATTCTTGAGTGATAAAAATGATGAACAATTTTACAAAAAAAATGAATATTTAATAAAAAAAAACTGAATAATTCAAAAAAAGAAAAAACTTTTAATTTAAAAACCTTATTAACCTGACTACAAAACATTGACTGTAATTAGAAATGAGACTAATTTGAAAAAGGAAAAAAACACGTGTACAAGTACAACAAGCGGTTCGATCGAAACAAATCGATATCCGTACAACGAGCCACGAACGACCGCATTTCATTGTGATTTTGTTTATTCACATTCTCCAAAATTAAATGTCATCTGACCAGATTACATCATCATCAAACGAACCAAAACTCAAATAAAAATAATAACATCGATGCAAAAACAATCGTTAAAGAGAAAGAAATAACAACATGGAAAGCATCTCTGACAAGAAATTTAAATCGTTCATTCATTACAACAAAAGGTAACATTTTTATTTGCTTTATTATACAAGCTTTCTAGCAAACTTGTATCGTTATCTTGCAAAACATCCCCCTACGACATGCGCCAGAAGAAATCGCGACGACTGTATCCAACCGAATTCGAAGCACAAATCCATGCACTAGTTTCGTATTTTTAGTACACCCCGATCGAATCAATCGATCAAAACGGACATTTACGTGAGTTCTTTCCGTGATTATTAGTGGATATCCATTTCCTCCCTCTCCATGGCCAAGCCAAGATTATTGGCCAAGTATAGGGGATTTAGGCCTGTAAAAACGAGTCGGGTCCGACGCCAATTAGACAGACCGGGCCGGGGCGCGAAAAATCAGCCCTTTCAGTAATCTGAGCACTACGTTTGATATTCTTGTGTTGATGCAACCGGTCACTGCGGAACAGACCAATGACAATTTGGTATACTTGTATAAGATCCTTTTCTACACCATAGAATAAATAAAAACTGTACAGAAAATAAAATAACAGAGAAAGTTGTAAAACAATGTTTATTCAATTAAATTGCTAATAGAACAATATTAAAAGCTCTAACTAGTCTAACTGATCATTTTCAGAAATAGCATGATTAATTAATCATTGTTTTGCTTATTATTATTATTAAAAATTAAGACATCAATACAAGTAATTAAATTCACAAATTTATTCAAAATTCGTGATTTTTTTATTTTTCATAAAAACAATAAAAATTCAACATGTTGATGGTCAGTGATGACCACCCTAGTGTTTATATCGCTTCCACAACATATACGTCTTCATAACTTAACATCTAGACACACATAATCTGGTTGAATTTTTCAAGTACTATTACTACTACTATACATAGAGTCCATCGTCACAGCATATCAAATTCTTTAAAAAAAGAACAGCTTGAGAAGTTGAAGCATTGTAGATACTACATTAAAAATCTTTTTATACCACCAGAAATTAGTTGAAATCTCATTTCTTACTGTTTTGTTTCTTCTGTGCGTGCGTTACAAACAAAATCTTGATTTGTTTTTAATGCTTTCAAGCAATCAATCAATTTAAATTTATATAGCGCAATTTCCGTGGCGTTCAATAGCACATGATCATGAACTTATTAAGACTTATTTAACAGATGTGTTTTAAGTCCATGACGGAAAACTGTGAGGGAAGTAGAGTTAGTAAGAGCAGCAGGAAGAGAGTTCCAGAGATAGGGACCAGAGTAGGAGAAAAAGCGTTTAGCAAAAGAATGCTTAATAGTGAAGATGCGAAAGTGATTAAGAGAAGAAGAACGAAGACCAGACTTAGGAGGGATATGTATTAAATTAGTTAAGTAGAAAGGAGAAGAACAATTTTTTATTTTATACATTAGTAAACAGATTTTCACTCGCTCCATCACAGCACATCAAGCTAATCAACGTAGACTCATCTCCAAGGCAACCGAGACTTTACGAAATGGCTAACGTATTCGTTCCCCGGACACGAGCTGTTGGCTGTGAACGGGCGTTCTCTGTCACCGGAACCTAGGACCTGGAACGATCTTCCAGCCTTCGATCAAGATAATAACATTTTTTTCTTTCAAGCATTTCCTAAAGATGCACTTTTTCTAGAAGCACAGATGCTCTCGGCAGGGACTTCTAGTTCATTTCTAGAATCAATTGTTCTGTAAAACCTCCCCTAGAAGTATTTATATTAATGGTGCTATATAAGTTGTGAAATGTGAAATAATAATCACTAATCATTATATTTAGATAGTACTGATTAATAATTGTAACCATATAATATAAGTAATTGCTATTACTACTATTGAGCACTGTCAAGTCAAGAGTCAAGAGAGAGCACTACACTACACCACAAATTAATGCGCACCAACCATAAAAAAAATAAAAAAGTTTATTGTATACTTCATTGCACAAGTTAGTTAGCATCTACTATACTACAAAATCTACAATAAATAAGACACTACTAAAAGCTGCGGACGGACCGTTAACTTTACTAACGTCACGTATAACTCTTTCTTGTTAGATTGATTAAAGCAGAACTACTTCCACAGCAAATGATACGGCGCTGGTGCTAGAATCCGTAATTCAAAGAAAACAATACAAACAAAATAAAACAAATTAAATTATATGCCGGGGACCATAACTGTGGAAATGCAAGTAATTAATGACAAACTGTTTATGTTTGGGCGCCTCACAATTTTGTGAAACAGTTTTATTTTGATTTTCTATAACCTCAACTTCATTAATGAACATAATATTTTATTTATATATTGGAATAAATTCAACGTTCTCAGTCTAACAAAGATCAAAGGACGCATCTGAAGCGTAACCATGGGGAGATTTTGGGTCCAATCCCTTGCAGAATTAAACTTTAATAATAATTTGACTCATTTATTGTAAAAAATTTGATATAACTAAAATGGACGATATGAGTGATCGAAGATTTGTTGCAGAAATATTTGGCTACAAGTTTTGTTTGAAAAATAAGATAAGTGTAGAGGTATACAACTACAACTTAAATTCCTCGCATTCATTGGGAAATTTTTGCAAAAAAAACTAATAATACATTTTATTATAACATTAATAATACGAGAAATGCAATTTTAAACAAGGAATAAGTGAAAATAAGTTTAAGTTCACCAAATTTCTAAGAAAAAATGACTATAATTTTTAGTGAAATTACAAAATTTTTAGCATCCGGCTTTTGTTTTCCAGCGGGTTTTGTGGATCTAAGATGCTAAAAAAATGTTTTTTTTAAGCCCCACCAGATTCAGCGACGAATCAAGTAGGGACGCGGGGTATGAACCCTTTAACTAGATTACTGTGAAACGAGAGTGCACACCGGCACATGCGCACATATAAAGTTCTGACATATCTGGAGGATTGGGGGAAAATCCGAAGCTAAGTTATGACTTATAATATGGTTATATATATATATATATATATATATATATATATATATATATATATATATATATATATATATATATATATATATATATATATATATATATATATATATATATATATATATATATATATATATATATATATATATAATTTTTATCTTTGTTACAAATGTGCCGTTTCCTTTTAAAAGTAACTCAATCAAATGTCATAACCAAAATTATCATTTATCAAGTATCAACTTAGTTATCGTCACGTGCCAAATAAAACTTTACATTAAGGATAAATTGAAATTTAAGGTAATTAATGGTATAATATATATTGCATTAAATGTCAGCATAGAAAAAACATAATAAATCACATTTCTAGGGTTGTATCTAGATATATATCTAACGTTGATATAATTAATTAAAAATTGATTCGTAGATTAAATTTCTGATACTTTCGTAATAGGTATTTTTGGACAGTTTACAGAAAGTAGCTGAGAGTAGTGAGATCAAGGATATGTCAGGTTAGTTCTTGATTTTGTTTATTTACCTCCTAAGCACAGGAAATTTTGCTATACTAATTATTCCCGTTTTTCTTTATATTATAATAATTATAATGTTTTTTCATGTGAACCTGATTTTTATTGGGTTTTCACTTGTATTTTTGAAATTTTAAAACAGAATTGTATACATCCGAGAAATTCGGCGATGACCAATCAGGTGATGGTACAATGGCCAAACCATTCAAAACAATTTTGAAGGTTAGATTTAATTAATTGATTAATTTGTTAGTATCCAGTCACTAACTAAATTCTTCTATGGATATTTAGACTACTTGATAGCAAAAATTACAGTTCATTTTCATGCATGATTTAAACTTAACAAATCATGTCACAGCCTTCACTGGAGTCTAGACTCTGAAATAGGCAATGAGATCAGGCGTGTTGTTAAATTGATCACACTAGTGAATCCTGGTTTTAACCCCAGTAGATTCTGCTCTAAGTAGAAGCCCATGTTGATGAAGTGGCGCGCGTGGCGCGCAGACTCAAATCTTATCTTGACTTTTGTGGGTTGTAAATTTATCAGTAAAACTTACTAATTAGCTTTTTCCTCCGTTGCCCCTCGAAAAAATTTCTGGCTGCGCCCCTGGTCTGGACCAATAGGAACAAAGCGGTGTCCATATCTATCAAATAGATCCTATAAATACGGTAAAAAACATCAAAGGATTTGTCACCTGGTTTGAGACTACGGAGCTCAAATTTACTTAAATAATATTTTATAAAAAACCGCAAAAATAATTTCTTTTACATTTTATTTCACTTCACTTTTAGTTTGTTTTTTGTTTATGAGAATGATTTTTTTTTCTCTAATAATACCTGACGCTTTTCTGGCGTTAACTTCTTTTTTAATTATAATTTTAAGAAACTAATTGGGTAAAGTTCTAGTATAGCGTCATCGGCTGATTTCGGTGAAAAATTACCAGTTTTCAACGTAAATGATATTTAAAACAAAACTAATGAAATGACTAATTACAACATAAATAATTTAAAAAAACCAGAAATTATAGCACTTTAGAACATTTACAAATTGCTGCCGAATCTAATGTAGTTCCCGGTGAAGATCTATTTGTCAATAGCGATAGAAGTGAACAGTGGAAAAAAAAAAAAATTTAGAATAAAAATAGACAATTTAGGAAAAGAAATTATATATATATGCATTTCTATCTGTTGCATTTTCCTATGAAAAGAATAATTGCACCTCTTTGTTTTTCCATTATAACTTTTTAAAATAATTTAAAAAAATATTCTAAATAGCCTACATTCTATCCTCAGACCTACCAAATGTACACAAAAATTTTCATAAAAATCGGTTCAGCCGTTTCGGAGGAGTTCGAAGTCAAACACTATGACACGAGATTTATATATATATATATATATATATATATATATATATATATATAAGAATTTATTGGTGAAAATAACTTAAAATCATTTTGAAACTTAGTGCGGCTGCAGACTCTAGAAGTCTACAGTCTACACTAATCGCTAACTAAATACTCTACTATTTAGTAACTAGATTATAATGTTTAGTGCTATTTTCATAATTTTAATTGTATTGTATATCACAGGCTCTTCAACATCACGGCAAAGGACAATTTGGAAACAACTTTCCTACAATATATGTTGATGGAATTGAAGAAGATAAGGTTTGGATGTGCTATTATAACTCTCACTGGGATTAAATAAGCCTTCTTGTTTTATCTTATAAGTTTAATTATTTTCAGAAGTGGGATGTTGTAGCAAAATCTCAGCTACAAAAACAAACTCGAATCTACAATTCTCAAGTGAAAAAAGAGAAAGGAAAGCAAGGAACTGCACTACCTGATGTCTCGGTAGTTATCATATTCTTCTGTTTTGTAACTTTGTGTAATATCAATAATTTTTTCTTCCTCAAAATGCTATGGAAAGTACAGTAGATAGATATCAGATGTATGTTAAAATTTATAAGTGAATTCAATAATTGTTGCTGACAGTGGGAGCAGAACTGAAGTGAAAAACTAGTCTAAGCTTTTTTACAAACTTTTATTTATTTCTTCATCTTTATGGTTTTTTTTAAAAGACCCTCTCACTTTAAATAGCATGCTTTGTTCACATACCATTACTGGTACGACAAGAGAAATAACGGGGGAAGTGCTAAATTTTTAAACAAATTGACACATGCAACATAGTTTTTCATGTCTATTAATACAGATTAACTAAAATATTGTCCGTGAGTAGATTTTGTTATTTAATAATAACTAGAGGTTTGCTCGTCCCATGGACGGATGTTTACTTTTAACATTATGATGAACAAATTTTGAATTAATTTAAAATAATTTAGATATTTTGTTATTTATTTATTTATTTATATATTTTATTTGTGTAATTATTTATTAAATTAATAAAATATAAAAATATGTATTTATATAATTATTTATTATATATAAATTAATTTGCCATAGATAGCAAATCGTCAGGCAAAAACGTCTTACACAGACGTGGGCTATTATATTATATGTGCATTAAACTAAATACCAAGTTTTCTTGTTTCAAGGCTTCAGCTGAAGAAAGTATCTCGCAGGCTCTTGAGAATGCTAAAAGCATTAAAATTGAATTGGACCCATCTTTACCGGAACCAGTGCGGGTGAGTGCTTTTGTAGTTAATAATTAGTTATTTCTTATACATTATATAAATATGTTACATTTTTATTTTATGTTTGATGAATATTGCTGCTCAATGAATTTAAATGAGTTTAATAAACTATTGAATTGAAGCTTTATTGACGTGTTTATTTATTTCTTCTTTTTAAATTTGTTTCAAGCATAAAATATTAAGTATTTGTATTTTATGTTTAAAATACTTAATGTTTATATTTAATTCACAGATCAAAATCAAGGAAGCAAACACTCACAGAGGAGAACGTGTAAAGATATATGGCTGGGTACACAGACTAAGACAGCTAAGTAAGTTTCGATCATAAAAGTTGACCACAGTTTGACTGAATAGTTAAAATGTTATATTGGTTTTACAGGCAAGACACTGATGTTTGTCATTTTACGTGATGGTACTGGATATTTACAGTGTGTAATGTCCAACAAGCTGGTAAGTTTTTTGCATATCTGCAACATTCAATCATTTTAGCTCATTAAATTTTACTTTTTAATTTCCAGGCACAGACATACAATGCACTTAGCCTTTCTTGTGAGTCCTTTATTATCGTTTATGGAACAATTCAAGAGGTATCTCAGGAGCATAAGGGTTTGCACAAACAAGCACCAGGGGGTCACGAATTGTTTTCTGATTACTGGGAGTTGATCGGGTCGTCTCCGGCAGGAGGAATATCACACGTTCTAAACAAGGAAGCTCACGTTGACGTTCAACTAGACAACAGACACTTGGTGATCCGAGGAGAAACTGTTAGCAGCGAATATTTTGACATTTTTTTATTCAAGTTTGCTTTTTAAGTTTGTTTAAATCATATTTATATGATATACTTTAGAAATTATACTTTTTATCAATTTTTATGTTTGCTAATGTTAATTTTCAGACATCTAAGCTTTTGAAAATGAGGTCTAGAGTGGAAAAAGCATTCATTGATCACTACTATAGTAGAGGCTATGAAAAAGCAAGTTCAAAAATTTAATATTTTTTTATTTAATGCTCTTAAAAATTTAAGTAAACTTTCTGAAATTTGTTCCGAAATATTGGAAATTTTATATAGAGGTTTTTATAAAGAAAGTCTTTTGTTTTCTTGCAGGTTTCTCCTCCAGCATTGGTTCAAACACAAGTAGAAGGGGGATCCACGTTATTTAAATTTGATTACTTTGATGAGGAAGCTTACTTAACTCAGTCATCACAGCTGTATCTGGAAACATGCTTGCCAGCCCTTGGCGATGTGTTTTGCATTGAAAAGTCTTTCAGAGCTGAACAGTCCAGAACAAGAAGACATTTGGCAGAGTAAGTGAAACAAACATTTACAATTTAAGCATTGAGATTGTTTATTCAGTTATCAGCTAATAGTACATTCAAGAACACTTGCAATAAGCGTGCATAGTGTGCTTTTTGCGTGAAACTTTTTTTTGGGTTTAAGTTGAACAATTTTTAAAAAGTTCACTGCTTTTCGGATTGAAAAAGATGATCTTTCATACGATTGAATGTATGATGATGCTAAAATCTTTTTTGTGAGATTTAAATTGATTAGGTGTTTACCTATTCAAGAGTAATATTTGTTATACTATTTTCCATATTCTATCCAGGTATACTCATGTGGAGGCTGAATGTCCTTCCATCACCTTTGATGACCTCTTGAACAGGCTGGAGGATCTCATATGTGATGTTGTCGATAGGGTTCTTGCTACTAGTAAAGAACTACTCTTGGAAGTGAACCCTGTATGTATTAATCAGTTTATGATTTGTTTTAATTTAAAGAAAAGATTCCTTAATTCTTCTCATTTTTTCAGGATTTCAAGGCTCCAAAAAGACCTTTTAGGAGAATGGACTACAAAGATGCGATTGAATACTTGAGGACTCATAACATCACAAAAGATGATGGTTCCTTTTATGAATTTGGAGATGTTAGTACATAGCACAAATTCTAGTGTTAAATGCTGTTTACTGACAATGCTGAGCAATTGTTTATTTTTAAAGGATATTCCAGAAGCACCTGAAAGAAAAATGACTGATGAGATTGGAGAGGTTATCATGCTATGTCGCTTCCCTGCAAAGATCAAGTCATTTTATATGCAGAAAGATAAGAATGACAGAAGAGTTACTGAATCTGTAAGTTGTAATGTTTATCTTAAAACTAAATATGTTTATAAAGTTGTTTTGAGTTGTGCTGCATGCTCATCAGCTTTTGAAATAACTATATCTGACTTTAGGTTGACATTCTGATGCCCAATGTTGGAGAAATAGTTGGAGGAAGTATGCGTATGGACAATGAGGAGGAACTTATCGAGGCATATGAGAAGGAGGGAATAGATAGTAAGCCTTATTACTGGTACACAGACCAGGTAAGATTTACCAACATTTTTTGTGTACAAAAGTTAATGTGGATGTCCTTGTAGTCCAATAATGAATCGTCAAAAGGATTCAAATTTATGCACTTTAGTTGCGCATTTAAGAATTGTAAGTCATTAATTAAGTCTTCCTAATTATTAATAACAATTAATATAATCTTGTTTACAACCCCTAAATGTTAGAAATGTATAAAAAAAAGTATATAATTTATTTGTGAAAAGGAACAAAATAAAAGAATTGGAATATACAACTTTTAAAATTAACAAATATCACAAACATTTTACTTTTCAGAGGCGCTTTGGGACCTGTACACACGGTGGATATGGACTTGGCCTAGAAAGATTTTTAACGTGGATGCTCAACAGACATCACATCAGAGATGTATGCCTTTATCCAAGATTCATTCAACGCTGCAAGCCATAAAGAATCACAGAGTTCCATACTTTTCACCTAATAAAACTTTATTATTATTTTTCTCTTTCGTTGGATTTTGTTTTTGTTATAACAATCTATTAATCATGGGTGAAATCGTCATATTAGGACAATATTGATCAATTTATGAATATGTTAAATAAACTCTGTTATTGTGTTAAAGGTTGTACTGGAGTTACTAATCTCGAGTGATCTGGTGAAACTGTTTTTAATTTTATTTTTTGAGACTTCCAAGTTCTTCTTGCATAACTTTTATTTTCCATCTGAGGAAGTCTACTATTTCTGACCAGTTCTTTTGGCAAACAATCTCATTTCTATATCAAACGCCATTAACCGCTTATGTGTGTGTGTGTCAAGTGACAGATTGCTCATAACATGGCATGAGAAACTGGGGGCATAATGGCATATAGGTAATAGTAAACAACTCGGGAAACAAATGGGTAAGATCTTCTTTGGCCCATACCTTTTTCCCGGTCAATGAATATACTGTGATGTTTTAAGTTGAGATCGTGTTCCAGAGAAGCCTTTGTCCTCAACAGTTGTTGGAAAGCGTTTTCTGATTCTCACAGTTTTATCTTCAATATATCCACAGACTCACACACCTGATACACTTCTTCAACTAGTCTGCTACGGAAAATTTAAAATGAATATCATAATGAAACACAAACAAAAAATTTGATAGTTGCGTGTTTTAAAAAATTATGGATGTCGTTATATGCATATCTATGGTTATATGCATGCGCCTCCATCAAGACATTTCTCACACAGCTCAGGCAAATATTTTCTTCTTTTTAGTTCACAAAAAGCGTTGTATTTAACAAACAAATTTTCAAATATTTTATTCTAGAAATTTTTTCTATAACTTTGTTTGTTTCAGATGCCATTGCCGTGGAGTATACTCCATGCCATATATATAGAATATTCTATATATATATATATATATATATATATATATATATATATATATATATATATATATATATATATATATATATATATATATATATATATATATATATATATATATATATATATATATATATATGCTCCATGCCATTGCTAAGCCTTTAGCTTCTATTCATAGATATATCCATGATATATCTAAGCTTCTATCATATCTGGAAACATTTTACCATCAACTTTTAATTTTTTTATACGTAGAATATATATTAATGCTCTTGAAAAAAGTTTTGTCGTTTTGTGGAATTTGATAGCAAGGGGTGTAAGATGCCTATTAGTATGGTTATAGGTATAATCCAGTATAATCATAGATATCTGATCTATAGGTATAATATTAATTAAATGAGTTATATATTTAACAAATTTATTAACAGGAATAATATATTTTGTCAATCACGTTAACTATAAGTGTCAATTTGCATTTTTAACAACCTTGTTAAGCAATGAAGTTACAAAAGCCGAAAGCGGCTAAACAATACACAATACAATACAATACAAAGGTGTACAACCTTTAATTTATTTTACAATATTTACACATCCCAAGTTTGTTTTTCTGCTCGGATGGCTGCTAGTTTGACACTTGGGCGATTCAAAGTTTGCATTATATTTATTTTTAAAATTATATTTATGATCTGTTTGCTAAGATGTTTTTTTGCACGAAACGTGAGTTTTTTTTTCTTAAAACTTCGATGGATCCAACAACGACAACAACGTAGCAAAATTTTGGAATGATATGCGTACCATGTGCTAGCTAACTTGCTAGACAAAGACAACTGACAATAAGCTGCTTGACAAAAATAATTGAATATATGTATGAATATAAGATGCTGCAAGCCGCTTTTATTCTCCGCTCATTACCATGCAAATGTGATGTATTTAAAAAACTAGCTAGTGTGCAAAAAGTTCGTGAAGATGGTGTGCACAAAGTATTTTAAATTGTGCACACTGTCTTCACAATTAACATTATTTAAACAAAACAACAAATATTTTTTAATAATTTTTTTATCATTTAATAATTCAAATGCTTCTTTTTATCAGGTCGGCCGAATCTTATCGAAAATCGATCAACCAAAAGGGCTGAGCTGCTTCAAGAACAGATCTTCCGTACAGCTATGTCAGCAACACCAACAACGAAAGGACGGATTTTGTTTTTACAATTTCAGAGAGTTGCACTCCGCTAGAAGTTTAACCGCGATGTCTCTGTGGAGTTAGTTTTTTTTGGGTGGATAAAATAAGATGAGTGGTTTATATGAAAAATTAATTCGGCAGCATTGATGTTTGTCACAGATTTATGTCACCTCTAAAAATGATCAAACATTCATTCATCAAAATTGTTACGGTGGTTTTTAGTGGACTTGAAAGCGTAATAATTTTTTGTTCGTCTGACGTTTTCTCGTGTCAGGAACGTTTTCGACTTTGCCACGGCAGGAAGACGCAAAGAAAACGGTTCAGTTCAAGCTGTCCGACATCGGGGAAGGCATCAGAGAAGTCGCAGTCAAAGCATGGTCAGTTTATTTATAATTTTACAGTTTATTTGTTGATGAATAAATTATTTGTGATGACTCATGCTGTGTTGCTGCTATGGAAAGTACTGAAGGAGTGTCATACCTTATCGCAAACGTGTAATTTTTCAGAGAGTTGGGCTACGTTTTAATTTTGTTATTTTTTTTATCTGTTAGGAAAATTAAAATGAAACGTCACGTTCATTATCAATTATCATCAACATCATTGATCATCACTATCATCATTAATCATCAACATCATCATCATCAACATCATTACCATCAACATCATTGATCATCAACATCATTATCATCATTAACATCATTGATCATCGTCATCAATAACATCATTAATCATCATTATAAGTCATTAACATCATTATCAGCATCATCATCATCAACATCAACATACCTATCATCATTGTCTTATTGAAAACCTGATCTTTCGTCACTAATTTTTTTTTCTTAAATTTTCAGGCTCGTAAAGGTCGGAGACAAGGTGTCACAGTTTGACGGCATATGCGAAGTCGAGAGTGACAAGGCGTCCGTCATGATAACGAGTCGCTATGACGGCGTCGTCACGAAGTTGTATTATCAGCAAGATGAAACGGCATTGGTCGGTCTGCCGTTGGTCGACATCGAGCTTGACGGTAGTTGCATATTTGTGTATGTTATAAGTTTGGTAGTTGCATATTTGTGTATGTTATAAGTTTGGTAGCTGCATATTTGTGCATATCATAAGTTTGATAGTTGATAATTGTCATTATTTGTGTATGTTATAAGTTTGGTAGTTGCATATTTGTGCATATCATAAGTTTGATAGTTGATAATTGTCATTATTTGTGTATATTATAAGTTTGGTAGTTGCATATTTGTCATTATTTGTGTGTGTTATAGGTTTAGTAGTTGCATATTTGTGTGCTTTATAAGTTTTGTAGTTGCATAGTTGTGTATGTTATAAGTTTGGTAGTTGCATGTGTGTATATTACTGAATATCATAATTGCATATTTGTATATCTTATAAGTTTTATAGTTGCATATATTTTTGTAGTTGCATATTTTATATCTGATAATAAGTTTTGTAGTTGCATATTTTTTATCTGATAATAAGTTTTGTAGTTGCATATTTGTATATCTCATAAGTTATATAGTTGCATATTTGTATATCATATTAGTTTGGTAATTGCATATTTGTACATCTTATGAGTTTTGTAGTAGCATATTTGTACATGTCTCTTCTTCATGCTTTCCTGACGTTTAACCTAATCGTTTCTATATTTGTTTCATTTTTTTTTCTCTTTTTCAGACGGAGAAAGTTTCGTGTCATCCGTGGAAGAGAACGAGTCGAAGAAAGACTCCGACGGAGACGAGTCATCCTCTTCCTCGTCCGACGAAGAAGAACGTTCCAACGAATCCCAGAAAGTTTTGGCTACACCGGCCGTGCGTAATCTGGCGGCTCAAAATAAAGTGAGCTATTTAAAGTCTTTGTTATGTCACTTTTGATGGTTTTTTTTCTAAGGTTAGTGAAAGGAGTTAGTTAACCCCACGAGAGACACTCAACCTGAGCTATGCGTGTAAATTCCTTGCTTAAGGAAGCTACGATGGTAACGTCAGTGAGATTCGAACCGCCGACCTATAAGCAGACAGGCTTGCGGTTTGCGACGGTAACTTTACAGCCGGTTAACGAGTGAAAACAATCCGAGAAATTCCTTTGTCGTTTATTCAATTAATTGTTAAATAAAAGTGAAAATGATTGATGAATTTTTTTTTTTTTATCATTTGAAATCAGGTGAAACTGCAGGATGTTAAAGGCAGCGGAAAACACGGGAGGATTCTGAAAGATGACGTTTTTGCTTATCTCAAAACCAAAATTCCTCTCCAGCGTAATTGATTCGTTCATCTATTATATAATTGATTTTATGTTTTTAATTAATTTTTTTTGTATTTTAAAATTTTGTATTTATTATTTGATATTATGTTATATCATTAGATTTATTTTGCTTATTATCATTTATATGCATCGTTATTAAATTCCACCTCTCATTTGCAGCCCTCGTTGCCGAGCACGCAGTCGCGCCCGAAGCGAAACCGGCGCCGTCGGAAATTCCCGAGCCTCTGGAAAAACCAGTTCCACTTTTTGCCGTAGCGAGCAGAACAGCTGCAGCAGCTGAAGACAGGACTGAACCTATTACGGGCATCAAGAAAGTCATGGTCAAGTCCATGACCGCTGCCAATGCCGTGCCTCATTTCTGCTTGTGCGATGAGGTAGTTTGTTTTTAAGTTGAGGAGGTTATTTTTAGGTTGAGGGAGTTATTTTTAGGTTGGGGGAGTTATTTTTAGGTTGATGGGAGTTATTTTTAGATTGAGGGTTTATTTTCAGGTTGAGGGATTATTTTAAGGTTGAGAGTTTTGTTTGTAGACCAGCAGAGATTTTGAAGCAAATTTGTAAGTTTAAGAAAGTTTGTCATTTTTGTTGATAATTTATTTAAATTATTTCATTATATAAATTTTAATTTCTCGTGACAAGACATTTACAACACAAACTCGAAGCATTTTATTGAATTTTATTTTTCCGCGCATCTCAGATCGATCTATCCAAACTCGTCGAGTTGATACCCGTCTTCAAAGAGGCCGGGCAAAAGTACGGAATCAAGTTTTCGTATACTTCCTTCTTCGTTAAGGTCAGTTTGAAGTGCGCCCGATGATTTCTAAATTTCTGGAAAACTCTATTCCGAATTATTTTTCTCGAGCTTGTTGCTCAAAATCGATTGATCGAAATGATGATTTTTAATTTTCGTTCCAGGCGGCTTCAATGGCGTTACTGGAGTACCCGATTTTGAATTCAACGGTCGACGCTGAGTGCAAGAACATCACTTACAAGGTTTCTTGTTGAACTCGTTCAACTTGTCTTTTTTTTTTATTCGGTGGAACACGAAACAAAACAATTTACGACAGCTCTGTACAAAATTCAAACCAAATAATATATATACGATTTATATGTTTTTTTTTATTATAGTTTATAAAAATTCAAACCAAAGAATATATATACGATTTATGAGAGACAGCTCTCTAATATATAAAACAGGCCGCAAGCCATCCCGTTGTACAATAAGCTTGGTGGAGGTTTATAGACATATAGTAGCACTTCTGTTGCATTATTCTGGACTGACATGATAACAACAACAACAATAATAGTAATAATAACAATAAAGTTGCATCTTCAAAGGGATCGCACAACATTGGAGTCGCCATGGATACGTCGCGAGGACTGATGGTGCCGAACATAAAGAACGTCGAACGGCTGAGCGTCTTGCAAGTCGCTTCCGAACTCAACCGGCTCGTCCAGCTCGGAAACTCCGGAAAGCTCGGACCGTCGGAGCTCACCGGAGGAACTTTTACTCTTTCGAACATCGGAATGGTGAGTTGACTTGTTCGTATTTCTGGAATTGATGAATTCTCGTTAGGGTTGTTATGGCTTCGTTAGATTAGAACGGCATTGCATCTTTTGTAGAAACGTCAGTACAATATATTTTTAACTCTTTTGCTTGCTCACTCGTGGCACCAAAACGTACAGCTTTTTAATGTCTCTCCTCGACCCATAGGGGCTTGTGATTCCAGGGAGGGGGCGAGGGGTTAAACCGCCAGCCACTACGACACCAGTGTCTCCTCACTGTAAATGTTTACGAATGAATATCTCTTAAGTTTTTTAGCCGTGTCATTAGAAAAAGCTATTAAAGCGCTCTGCCTTGAAGTTAGATTACGTACACACATGAGATTTAGCATACGCCTTATCAAGACAAGTCTTGCTCAAGGCGAGAGAGGGAGGGTACATGCAAAGGCAGCCATTTATAGGCGCCTACCCCTTTAGCAAATGCGAGTGAACTCCTTGCTTAAGGGAGTTACGCTGGTGAGGTTTGAACTGCCGACCTAACGATCGACAGGCGAACGCTCTACCGCTCTGCCACCAGCGCCTCACGAGTGAATTTTCATTTCTACGATTCAGATCGGTGGAACTTACACGAAACCGGTCATCTTCGTTCCGGAAGTGGTCATCGGGGCGCTCGGATCCATCAAGGTTCGTTTTAAGCGAGAGGTTTAGTGATGCGATATCGACGGAATATTAGTATGTGTTCTGTTGTTGGAATATTAGAATGTAATCTCTTGCTGGAAAATTAGAATGTAACTTGTTTTCGGAATATTAGAATGTAACTTGTTTTCGGAATATTAGAGTGTCACTTGTTGTTGGAATATTAGAATGTAACTTGTTGTTGGAATATTAGATTGTAATTTGTTGCTGGAATATTAGAATGTAATTTGTTGCTGGAATATAAGAACGTAATTTGTTGCTAAAATATTAGAATGTTGTCTGTTGCTGGAATATTAGAATGTAATTTGCTGCTAGAATATCAGAATGTAACTTGTTGCTGGAATATTAGAGTGTAATCCGTTATCAGAACTTTAAAAGTTGCCAACAAAACGTGCGATATTCTAGTTACATCAATCAGTTTGCGATAAAAGATTGTCGATACTAGAAAATATTCAATGATAATAATAAATAATAGACAAAAGATCAAAGATCAAAGATAGAGCAGCAATGAAATAACATTAATCCAAATAATGCTTGCTTGCACCTTTCATTCTGTTACCGCCCCGTTTTTTGTTTCTTCCAGTTTGACAAATCTTCTTCAGCGGAATTAATTTACATATTTTGTCTTTTTTTTGCTCCTCCCCATCTCCATCCAGAAACTTCCTCGTTTCGACGAAACGGACATAGTCGTTCCCGCCCACGTCATGAACGTCAGCTGGTCGGCCGATCACCGTGTCATCGACGGAGCGACGATGGCGAGGTTTTCCAACCTCTGGAAATCTTACTTGGAGAACCCCGCAACTCTGTTGCTCCATCTGAGATGAAGATGACGGCGACGGGAATCCGAGGTTTGATTGAATGCGGAAGCGGTTTGTGTGGTGCCTTATTCATGAGAAATATTTTTACGTATCACTTGCAAAATGGCTACGTGGTCATAATATATATATATATATATATATATATATTATTTTTTCATTGCTTCAAATTGATGAGAATTAATTTTGATTTGTTATAATATAATCGTAGAATCCGTTAGTTTTGATTCGTTAAATCATCGAGATGTTTTCAATTATCTTGGAGCCTCGTTTCGTTTGTTTTATTCATTTTTTTTCTGTTTCAAACTCGTACTATTCTTGTCATCAATGAAATGAACGATGCATAATATTTGATATAAATATATCATTATCGCTTCTTTTTTTTGAGGTGCTTTGTTCTACGTTCGTATTTCAACGTATCCGATCTGTATCAATCGTGTCGATCGTAACCTTAATGAGAATTATAATTGATATATATGTTATTTTATTGTATTTTATTTACCGATGTTCTTCGACTTGTTGTTGAAATTCGAATTTTTCTTGAAATATATCATTATGACTTGTCTGACGAAACCATTTACGATGTTTCACTCTTCGATCGCGCCAACAAAAGAATCGTCAAAACGGAAAGTCGAAAACCTAGTTTAAAATTTATGCTCACACAAAAACACACTACTTACTTCCCGGATAGATATAAAAATACGACATAAAATTCGAACTTCACAGAACGTAACCGTGTTTTAAACTCGGACGAGAGCACACGTGCCTTCGACTAGAGTTCTTTTTTCACGCTTTTACTCTTCTCGGACGACTTGGAATTTTCACTTTCGAGCCACTTTCCGTAGGCCGCGACGGCATCATTGTCCCAGTGTCGATGGAACGATACGGGCAGCTGGTTCTCCAGGTAGGCTGCTGGGTAATCGATCGGTCGTGCTTGGTGGAACAGCGGACTGTGAACGACGGGAAGCTGCAAGTGATGGAGGCACATGCCCATCGTCATGTCGTCCGGAGCGTCCGCTTTGGCGCAACCGCATTTCTTGCTTTCCAGGACGGTTTCGAGTCCTTTTCTACTAATTGCCATCCTGTGAACAAGTATTTTTCGTTTTCAATGGAATTTATACTCGAAACATCACAAGCTACTTTAATATGTTAAAATTAAAACTCTTGATTAAAATCTGAGTAGGAACCTTAAAAAAAAAACTCTATTTACATAGACGTGAGAATAGTGTGATTGATTCGATATCATAGAAAGTGTTTAAAGAAGATAAAAACATATACAAATCAATTTGAATATGTAAATTTATAATTTTAGAATAATAATAATAATAAAGACGACAATTTATATAACGCCATGTGCAGCAGAAGCCGCTTAAATATTCATTCGGATTGATGCGTCTCTAAAAGATCCACTAACCCTCCGCCGAGAGTGACGTAGTCGTATCCGTGCCCGCTCACGACTCCGTATCCGTAACGCTCTCCGAGGAAGACGAGATCGCTCGGGTCGTAGCACGACAGGAGGTTCAGAAGTCTTTCCATGCTGTTAGAGTTAAAAGCAAATGTGTTTCAAAACGACTGAAATTTAAACAGCTGACCATTCCACGGTCAGATTTTTGGATGTTACTTGTCAACTGACGGAACTTTTAAAGTATCATTCATATCAACAAAGTGTTAATCATCTCAACAATGTATCAATCATCTCAACAAAGATTAATTCACCTCAACAAAGTACCATTCTTCTCAACAAAGCATTAATCATCTCAACAGTGTATCAATCATCTCAACAAAGTACCATTCATCTCAACAATGATTAATTCACCTCAACAAAGTACCGTTCTTCTCAACAAAGCATTAATCATCTCAACAGTGTATCATTCATCTCAACGATGTAAAATTCATCTCAACAAAGTACCAATCACCACAGTAAAGTATCAGTCACCTCAACAAAGTATCATCGTCAGCAACGAAAAGCCATTTGAAGTTGGAATTTTTAAACAATTCGTAAGCATACTCCAGAATCAAAAAGAACTTCTTACAATGACCTGAAAAATTATATTTAAAGAAAAACAGTTTTCATTCAATTATTTGATATGAAATAATTAAAAAAAGAAATCTAGTGAAAAAACCTTTAAATAAAAATAAATGCAATAATATATACGATTAAGACAAAACCGTGTTCGGTGTTCGGAACCCCGGCGTATATCGTAGGTATCGTTTCGTCTTCGACGTCGCTAAAGTATCGGATGTTTTCGACCCGTCGTCCCCACGTCTTCTTCAAAATCGACACTGGAAATATTATTATTAAACTTAAATTTATTTCAGAGATGTTGCAAGTTCTTATGGTTCGAGTACGAGTACCATGGTATCGAGTACAAGTACCATGGTATCGAGTACGAGTACTGAGGTTTCGAGTACAAGTTCAAAATCGACACTGGAAATATTATTATTATTAAACTTAAATTGATTTCATCTACTAGGTAGTAATTCTGTAAAAAAACATTTCCGATACTGTTTTTGGAGAACTCGTGTCGAAATAATAATGAAGTGGTTTTTAGATTAGAAGGTTGACGGTTAAAAATCGCACAACCAACACCACAGATGTTTGTTGGTAAGCACATTATGAGTCATCAGTTCCTTGTAATACAATACAATACAATACAATACAATACAATACAACACAATACAATATAATGCAATACAATGCAATGCAATGTAATACAATACAATACAATGCAATACAAGCATAACAGCGGGATAAAAGACTAAATCGATTCCATCAACTGACATCTCTTTTTATGATACTTCTCACAAGTCTTCACTGCAACAAAAACATCTTTGTTTTCAGTAGGATACCCATCCTAAATGGAGAAAAAAATGTATCCGAAATTAAGACAATGAGAATGTTTATTCAGTTATCAATACATACATAAACAAATCACAAAAATGGCAGAAAGAAGAAAGTCATTAAAATAAAACATATGATTGACAACAACATCAATAATAATAATAATAATAATAAATAATAATAATTAATAATTAATAATTAGTTAATAAAAGAAACATAGAAGAAAACTTGCGAACGCATTTCGGCATTCTACTTGAACAGGACACGGCACAGTTCGGTGATTTTTCTTTGAATCCGCAGAAAGAATCGAATTTCGTGAAATTAATTCCTTGGCCCTCGTTGTGTACAAACTGTGCAAACTGAAAAATATTTTAAATAAAAAAATTAATTTAATTTTGAATTATTTTAAAAATAACTTGTATTATTTTCTGAAACAGTACAAACTGAAAAACATTTGAACAACAGACAATATTTAATTTAATTTCATATCACTAGAAATAACTTGTAATATTTATTTGAATAAAAATAATAATATCAATAAAGTCAAGTTATGAATCTAAATAAATCTATAAATAAATGTTATGTTAATAATTTGTTTTTACTGCAAAATTCAAACCACCTCGTAGTAAGCATCGATGGAAAAATCAATTTTTGCTTCATCCCTCTTGAATCGCTCGGAGAGTCTGAAAGAACGAAAAATTCACCACATGCAATCATTATCATCATCAAGATTATAAATATAATCGTTATCATAACCGCAATTATAAAAATAATCATTATCGCAACCACGACTATAAATACAATCATTAGCATTATTTATCATCACCACGACTATAAATATAATCGTTATCATCATCACGGCTATAAATATAATCATTATCACGATTATAAAAATAATCAGTATCACCACCACGACTATAAAAATAATCGTTATCATAACCACGACTACAAAAATAATCATTATCATAACCACAGCTATAAAAATAATCGTTATCTTCATTACAACCCTAAATATAATCGTTATCATCATCACCAGGACTATAATAACATTCAAATTTTAAAAACCTCTCACTTTTTGAGCAAACTCATCGAAACGAAAAAGCCAGAAGAGAAGTCGGGATATTGGAAGGAAAGATCGTTTTTGAAATTGTAGTGATGAACGACAGTAGGATCTTTGTCTTTCAGAGGCCGTCCACCGAATAATTGATCCTTTAAAATGTAAATAACAAAAATAACTTATTATATTCCTTGCTATTAGTATTATAACTGTATAAATTTAATATCATCATCATCATCACCACCACTTATTTTAGAAACATCGCTTTTACACGCTATGCTAGGGTTGAGCGTTTCTCCATATTAAATCACTCAATCAAGTTTTATTACTTATACTCCTCCCTTTTATTTCTACATAAATAGTGATTTATAAATATATATGTAAATATATACACATATATATAAATATATATTAACAGTAAATTGGCTCAATATATTCAGATAAACATGCTCTATTGAAATACGAACGCCATTTAACCGAAACTAACTTTCTAGTAGTCTGTTTACACTTTTTTAAAATGTTTAAAACATCACTAATAAATATATATCTATATATACATGTAGATCACTAATAAATATATATCTATATATACATGTAGATCACTAATAAATATATATCTATATATACATGTAGATCACTAATAAATATATATCTATATATATATGTAAACCTTGTCAAGATCTAACTTCTTGAAAACTTTGTCGAGAACGGTCAAGTTTATTTCGACATTATCATCGCAGAATATTACGACTTTGCACGTCTCACACTCGTCCGCCAATCTGTCCGAAAATATAAAAAAAATAAAAATATAACAAAATCTGAATAAAAAGTTTTTTTTTATTAAAGTAAAATAAATAAATAAAAATAAATTAATATGATTAAAAATTAAAATAATAATCAAAATAATAAAAACAGTTTTTTTTTCCGGAAGGTAACTAACCTGGACATAATTGGCAATATGGTCCATGAACCAACGACCTCTGGAAAGGTTTCAGGTAGCAGCAACACCTGTGGCTTGTATAGCTGTAATCAATCAAAACAGCGATTTCACTTAACACGACTTGGCATATAGAAAAGTTCGTTCGGAAGAACTTTGAGGAAAAAACTGAACTTAATTGATTAATAGCCATGAAAAGATGGTTTTGTTAAACTTTGTAATTATTTTCACATAGTTAAATAACATATTTAATTTTTTTTTAAATATAATTACTTTTATTTTATAAACAAATTCGAGCTAAAAATAAATTTTTTAAATTATAAAAAAATTACACTTATAGAGCAGACAAAATATTGTAAATGCTTCAGCTTTTCATCACTGGTTTATACCAGGGGCGTAACAAAAGGGGGGCATGGGGGTCAGATGTTTCTGAACATCAAAACTCCAATACCTCTGGCTGGTTTCATATATGTTGTTTAAAACAGAACTTTTTTTAATAGAGAATTGAGAAACAAAATTACAACAATAAATATTTATAGACATGCTATCTTCTATTATTTCATCCTGATTCAATTTTGGTAGAAAACAACATTACTTCTACGATTGAATGTTCAGAAATTACAAACAGTTAACACATTAAAATCTTTTCCTTACCCCCCCCCCTCCCCCATCAACACACTAAATTAATAAGTAGAGAGACAAAATAATTCAAGAACCAAAACTATGAGATTTCCAATGAGCATTTGTTTCAACCAGTACCAGTTGAAAATCAGCTTTGATCCAAATATTGCTTAGATTTTTTAATTATTAAATTTAATCATGATTTTTCTTTGGTAACAAATTAAATTTTCCACGGCAGGTAAATTATACGTTTAGATTTTTTATTTTTCAATAAATCGATAATCAATAAAAAAACATTTACTTGTGCATTTTCTTCGTGCTGTTTGTAAATATTTCTTCTCAACAACTCAGCTCGTCTCCGGTGGAAAACATTCGACGAACTCGAGACGACTATTAATATTTCGTTCTGATTTTCTTAAAAAAAAAATGTATTTATAAAAATTAATTATTTTTCTACAAACAGCTGAATTAATTCTCATACTCATAATTAGTTCTGATTTTCTTTAAAAAAATTAATTATTTTTCTACAAGCAGCTTAATTAATTAGAAAAGTTTTTATCAATTTCTTCTTACCTGCTGACTTTGTCAAAGTAGCCAGAACAAGTGCTATGGCAAACAGAACAAAAACTACTAAACATATATTATTAAACATCATTATCAGCTCACAAAATTCAACAACGGTAGTTTAACTCAAAAGCAAAAGTAGTCAAAAAGCCTCTGCTCAATCATGGCCATGCCTACTTTATTATGATTTCTTGATTGATTGACACATCTCAAACTTTCTTTTTAAAATGCGAGTCATAATTCACACAGCCATGTTGGTAACACACATATTGTATCGATAGAATAATTGGAATATATTATATATATATATTATGTGGCTGGTTAAGTTGCCGCATGCATTCTATGCAGCTTTTCGCACAAAAACACGTTTCTACCACAACAAACTTAAAAGTGAAAAAGCAATAACTCATCAGAAAAAAATAATTAGATGTTATTGTTTGCGTTGGCAGCGTGTGGTGTTAATCATTTTTTAATTGTCAGTTGTTAACTAATTTTTTTACACTTCATTTCAATTCTACCTATTAAACAAAAAGTCAATTTGAGTATGAGTTATTATTAAAAGTAGGATATCCCACAAAGGTCAGCTGTTTAGAGAGTTATTGACGTAATAATTCTTGTCTTATGCCAGAATGGTTTGCTAACGTAGATGAGTGTAGAGTGCAGCTTTGGTTGCATGTTAAGATATTTAATAGCTCAGTGGTGGAGCGTAAGGTGAGGCGGTCGGAGGAGCGTAGGGCGAGGCGGTTCACAGCGAGCAGAACTTTTTTTTGGTGTGAAATTCGCACTGCACTACCGCAGGACTCATAAGGAAAACAAGCTAAATCTTTTTACACTTATAATCGATAAATGTGCTGTACTGGCGAAGTTTGAATGACGAAAAATGATGGCAATCTACCGAAGACATTCATTATTTTATTGAACAACTGATAAATCGTGTCGTGTAGACATAAAACAGAAGTAATTACAAAAGGATAAAGAAGAGAAAAAAGTCTCACATTTATATTCAAATAGATTTATTACAAACATCAACAACAATAAAATAACAACAAAATCATCATCGTAACAAAATAAGGCTGTTTATAATATATTTATATAACATAATTACAATAAAAACTCCATGCACAAGTATCAGTCGATATATGCTGCTAGTGTTTTTTGCTCTTTCGCGCGGCTTTCGTCTTGGCAGGAGCACCGTCTGAGCCGCCCTTGGTACTGTGCTTGGAACTGTTAGTCTGTAAAACAAAAAATTCAAATGCAGAAAAACATTATAACCTTATTATTTCTACTTCATTATTAAAACACAAGATTTGCCATAGATAGCAAATTGTCACGCAAAAACGTCTTACACAGACGTGGGCTATTATATTATATATAATACTAATTTGAGAACAAATCAATTGAAGGAACCAGCTAGAGCTACCTTTTCCGATATGTAACCGTGCCTGTCCAGTAAATCTCTCGTGCAGTTGTTGATGTGTTTGAACCTATCGGGACCGAGGTGAATGCCGCCGTACCATCGGGTCACTACCACCAACACGTTTCTTGCGTCTACGATCTGATTATCATTTAATCGATACATTATTTCCTCTTTAAATAACTTTTTAATAACATAGCTAATAGTTTTCAAAAAATCTTTAATATAAATTCTGAAATACAATAATAGTAATATAAATACTGAAATAATCGTTATCATCACCACGACTATAAAAATAATCATTATCATAACCACGACTATAAATACAATCATTATCATTATTTATCATCACCACGACTATAAATATAATCCTTATCATGAATATAATCCTTATCATGATTATAAAAATAATCGTTATCATAACCACAGCTATAAAAATAATCGTTATCTTCATCACAACCCTAAATATAATCGTTATCATCATCACCAGGACTATAATAACATTCAAATTTTAAAAACCTCTCACTTTTTGAGCAAACTCATCGAAACGAAAAATCCAGAAGAGAAGTCAGGATATTGGAAGGAAAGATCGTTTTTGAAATTGTAGTGATGAACGACAGTAGGATCTTTGTCTTTCAGAGTTCGTCCACCGAATAATTGATCCTTTAAAATGTAAATAACAAAAATAACTTATTATATTCCTTGCTATTAGTATTATAACTGTATAAATTTAATATCATCATCATCATCACCACCACTTATTTTAGAAACATCGCTTTTACACGCTATGCTAGGGTTGAGCGTTTCTCCATATTAAATCACTCAATCAAGTTTTATTACTTATACTCCTCCCTTTTATTTCTACATAAATAGTGATTTATAAATATATATGTAAATATATACACATATATATAAATATATATTAACAGTAAATTGGCTCAATATATTCAGATAAACATGCTCTATTGAAATACGAACGCCATTTAACCGAAACTAACTTTCTAGTAGTCTGTTTACACTTTTTTAAAATGTTTAAAACATCACTAATAAATATATATCTATATATACATGTAGATCACTAATAAATATATATCTATATATACATGTAGATCACTAATAAATATATATCTATATATATATGTAAACCTTGTCAAGATCTAACTTCTTGAAAACTTTGTCGAGAACGGTCAAGTTTATTTCGACATTATCATCGCAGAATATTACGACTTTGCACGTCTCACACTCGTCCGCCAATCTGTCCGAAAATATAAAAAAAATAAAAATATAACAAAATCTGAATAAAAAGTTTTTTTTTATTAAAGTAAAATAAATAAATAAAAATAAATTAATATGATTAAAAATTAAAATAATAATCAAAATAATAAAAACAGTTTTTTTTTCCGGAAGGTAACTAACCTGGACATAATTGGCAATATGGTCCATGAACCAACGACCTCTGGAAAGGTTTCAGGTAGCAGCAACACCTGTGGCTTGTATAGCTGTAATCAATCAAAACAGCGATTTCACTTAACACGACTTGGCATATAGAAAAGTTCGTTCGGAAGAACTTTGAGGAAAAAACTGAACTTAATTGATTAATAGCCATGAAAAGATGGTTTTGTTAAACTTTGTAATTATTTTCACATAGTTAAATAACATATTTAATTTTTTTTTAAATATAATTACTTTTATTTTATAAACAAATTCGAGCTAAAAATAAATTTTTTAAATTATAAAAAAATTACACTTATAGAGCAGACAAAATATTGTAAATGCTTCAGCTTTTCATCACTGGTTTATACCAGGGGCGTAACAAAAGGGGGGCATGGGGGTCAGATGTTTCTGAACATCAAAACTCCAATACCTCTGGCTGGTTTCATATATGTTGTTTAAAACAGAACTTTTTTTAATAGAGAATTGAGAAACAAAATTACAACAATAAATATTTATAGACATGCTATCTTCTATTATTTCATCCTGATTCAATTTTGGTAGAAAACAACATTACTTCTACGATTGAATGTTCAGAAATTACAAACAGTTAACACATTAAAATCTTTTCCTTACCCCCCCCTCTCCCCCATCAACACACTAAATTAATAAGTAGAGAGACAAAATAATTCAAGAACCAAAACTATGAGATTTCCAATGAGCATTTGTTTCAACCAGTACCAGTTGAAAATCAGCTTTGATCCAAATATTGCTTAGATTTTTTAATTATTAAATTTAATCATGATTTTTCTTTGGTAACAAATTAAATTTTCCACGGCAGGTAAATTATACGTTTAGATTTTTTATTTTTCAATAAATCGATAATCAATAAAAAAACATTTACTTGTGCATTTTCTTCGTGCTGTTTGTAAATATTTCTTCTCAACAACTCAGCTCGTCTCCGGTGGAAAACATTCGACGAACTCGAGACGACTATTAATATTTCGTTCTGATTTTCTTAAAAAAAAAATGTATTTATAAAAATTAATTATTTTTCTACAAACAGCTGAATTAATTCTCATACTCATAATTAGTTCTGATTTTCTTTAAAAAAATTAATTATTTTTCTACAAGCAGCTTAATTAATTAGAAAAGTTTTTATCAATTTCTTCTTACCTGCTGACTTTGTCAAAGTAGCCAGAACAAGTGCTATGGCAAACAGAACAAAAACTACTAAACATATATTATTAAACATCATTATCAGCTCACAAAATTCAACAACGGTAGTTTAACTCAAAAGCAAAAGTAGTCAAAAAGCCTCTGCTCAATCATGGCCATGCCTACTTTATTATGATTTCTTGATTGATTGACACATCTCAAACTTTCTTTTTAAAATGCGAGTCATAATTCACACAGCCATGTTGGTAACACACATATTGTATCGATAGAATAATTGGAATATATTATATATATATATTATGTGGCTGGTTAAGTTGCCGCATGCATTCTATGCAGCTTTTCGCACAAAAACACGTTTCTACCACAACAAACTTAAAAGTGAAAAAGCAATAACTCATCAGAAAAAAATAATTAGATGTTATTGTTTGCGTTGGCAGCGTGTGGTGTTAATCATTTTTTAATTGTCAGTTGTTAACTAATTTTTTTACACTTCATTTCAATTCTACCTATTAAACAAAAAGTCAATTTGAGTATGAGTTATTATTAAAAGTAGGATATCCCACAAAGGTCAGCTGTTTAGAGAGTTATTGACGTAATAATTCTTGTCTTATGCCAGAATGGTTTGCTAACGTAGATGAGTGTAGAGTGCAGCTTTGGTTGCATGTTAAGATATTTAATAGCTCAGTGGTGGAGCGTAAGGTGAGGCGGTCGGAGGAGCGTAGGGCGAGGCGGTTCACAGCGAGCAGAACTTTTTTTTGGTGTGAAATTCGCACTGCACTACCGCAGGACTCATAAGGAAAACAAGCTAAATCTTTTTACACTTATAATCGATAAATGTGCTGTACTGGCGAAGTTTGAATGACGAAAAATGATGGCAATCTACCGAAGACATTCATTATTTTATTGAACAACTGATAAATCGTGTCGTGTAGACATAAAACAGAAGTAATTACAAAAGGATAAAGAAGAGAAAAAAGTCTCACATTTATATTCAAATAGATTTATTACAAACATCAACAACAATAAAATAACAACAAAATCATCATCGTAACAAAATAAGGCTGTTTATAATATATTTATATAACATAATTACAATAAAAACTCCATGCACAAGTATCAGTCGATATATGCTGCTAGTGTTTTTTGCTCTTTCGCGCGGCTTTCGTCTTGGCAGGAGCACCGTCTGAGCCGCCCTTGGTACTGTGCTTGGAACTGTTAGTCTGTAAAACAAAAAATTCAAATGCAGAAAAACATTATAACCTTATTATTTCTACTTCATTATTAAAACACAAGATTTGCCATAGATAGCAAATTGTCACGCAAAAACGTCTTACACAGACGTGGGCTATTATATTATATATAATACTAATTTGAGAACAAATCAATTGAAGGAACCAGCTAGAGCTACCTTTTCCGATATGTAACCGTGCCTGTCCAGTAAATCTCTCGTGCAGTTGTTGATGTGTTTGAACCTATCGGGACCGAGGTGAATGCCGCCGTACCATCGGGTCACTACCACCAACACGTTTCTTGCGTCTACGATCTGATTATCATTTAATCGATACATTATTTCCTCTTTAAATAACTTTTTAATAACATAGCTAATAGTTTTCAAAAAATCTTTAATATAAATTCTGAAATACAATAATAGTAATATAAATACTGAAATAATCGTTATCATCACCACGACTATAAAAATAATCATTATCATAACCACGACTATAAATACAATCATTATCATTATTTATCATCACCACGACTATAAATATAATCCTTATCATGAATATAATCCTTATCATGATTATAAAAATAATCGTTATCATAACCACAGCTATAAAAATAATCGTTATCTTCATCACAACCCTAAATATAATCGTTATCATCATCACCAGGACTATAATAACATTCAAATTTTAAAAACCTCTCACTTTTTGAGCAAACTCATCGAAACGAAAAATCCAGAAGAGAAGTCAGGATATTGGAAGGAAAGATCGTTTTTGAAATTGTAGTGATGAACGACAGTAGGATCTTTGTCTTTCAGAGTTCGTCCACCGAATAATTGATCCTTTAAAATGTAAATAACAAAAATAACTTATTATATTCCTTGCTATTAGTATTATAACTGTATAAATTTAATATCATCATCATCATCACCACCACTTATTTTAGAAACATCGCTTTTACACGCTATGCTAGGGTTGAGCGTTTCTCCATATTAAATCACTCAATCAAGTTTTATTACTTATACTCCTCCCTTTTATTTCTACATAAATAGTGATTTATAAATATATATGTAAATATATACACATATATATAAATATATATTAACAGTAAATTGGCTCAATATATTCAGATAAACATGCTCTATTGAAATACGAACGCCATTTAACCGAAACTAACTTTCTAGTAGTCTGTTTACACTTTTTTAAAATGTTTAAAACATCACTAATAAATATATATCTATATATACATGTAGATCACTAATAAATATATATCTATATATACATGTAGATCACTAATAAATATATATCTATATATACATGTAGATCACTAATAAATATATATCTATATATATATGTAAACCTTGTCAAGATCTAACTTCTTGAAAACTTTGTCGAGAACGGTCAAGTTTATTTCGACATTATCATCGCAGAATATTACGACTTTGCACGTCTCACACTCGTCCGCCAATCTGTCCGAAAATATAAAAAAAATAAAAATATAACAAAATCTGAATAAAAAGTTTTTTTTTATTAAAGTAAAATAAATAAATAAAAATAAATTAATATGATTAAAAATTAAAATAATAATCAAAATAATAAAAACAGTTTTTTTTTCCGGAAGGTAACTAACCTGGACATAATTGGCAATATGGTCCATGAACCAACGACCTCTGGAAAGGTTTCAGGTAGCAGCAACACCTGTGGCTTGTATAGCTGTAATCAATCAAAACAGCGATTTCACTTAACACGACTTGGCATATAGAAAAGTTCGTTCGGAAGAACTTTGAGGAAAAAACTGAACTTAATTGATTAATAGCCATGAAAAGATGGTTTTGTTAAACTTTGTAATTATTTTCACATAGTTAAATAACATATTTAATTTTTTTTTAAATATAATTACTTTTATTTTATAAACAAATTCGAGCTAAAAATAAATTTTTTAAATTATAAAAAAATTACACTTATAGAGCAGACAAAATATTGTAAATGCTTCAGCTTTTCATCACTGGTTTATACCAGGGGCGTAACAAAAGGGGGGCATGGGGGTCAGATGTTTCTGAACATCAAAACTCCAATACCTCTGGCTGGTTTCATATATGTTGTTTAAAACAGAACTTTTTTTAATAGAGAATTGAGAAACAAAATTACAACAATAAATATTTATAGACATGCTATCTTCTATTATTTCATCCTGATTCAATTTTGGTAGAAAACAACATTACTTCTACGATTGAATGTTCAGAAATTACAAACAGTTAACACATTAAAATCTTTTCCTTACCCCCCCCCCTCCCCCATCAACACACTAAATTAATAAGTAGAGAGACAAAATAATTCAAGAACCAAAACTATGAGATTTCCAATGAGCATTTGTTTCAACCAGTACCAGTTGAAAATCAGCTTTGATCCAAATATTGCTTAGATTTTTTAATTATTAAATTTAATCATGATTTTTCTTTGGTAACAAATTAAATTTTCCACGGCAGGTAAATTATACGTTTAGATTTTTTATTTTTCAATAAATCGATAATCAATAAAAAAACATTTACTTGTGCATTTTCTTCGTGCTGTTTGTAAATATTTCTTCTCAACAACTCAGCTCGTCTCCGGTGGAAAACATTCGACGAACTCGAGACGACTATTAATATTTCGTTCTGATTTTCTTAAAAAAAAAATGTATTTATAAAAATTAATTATTTTTCTACAAACAGCTGAATTAATTCTCATACTCATAATTAGTTCTGATTTTCTTTAAAAAAATTAATTATTTTTCTACAAGCAGCTTAATTAATTAGAAAAGTTTTTATCAATTTCTTCTTACCTGCTGACTTTGTCAAAGTAGCCAGAACAAGTGCTATGGCAAACAGAACAAAAACTACTAAACATATATTATTAAACATCATTATCAGCTCACAAAATTCAACAACGGTAGTTTAACTCAAAAGCAAAAGTAGTCAAAAAGCCTCTGCTCAATCATGGCCATGCCTACTTTATTATGATTTCTTGATTGATTGACACATCTCAAACTTTCTTTTTAAAATGCGAGTCATAATTCACACAGCCATGTTGGTAACACACATATTGTATCGATAGAATAATTGGAATATATTATATATATATATTATGTGGCTGGTTAAGTTGCCGCATGCATTCTATGCAGCTTTTCGCACAAAAACACGTTTCTACCACAACAAACTTAAAAGTGAAAAAGCAATAACTCATCAGAAAAAAATAATTAGATGTTATTGTTTGCGTTGGCAGCGTGTGGTGTTAATCATTTTTTAATTGTCAGTTGTTAACTAATTTTTTTACACTTCATTTCAATTCTACCTATTAAACAAAAAGTCAATTTGAGTATGAGTTATTATTAAAAGTAGGATATCCCACAAAGGTCAGCTGTTTAGAGAGTTATTGACGTAATAATTCTTGTCTTATGCCAGAATGGTTTGCTAACGTAGATGAGTGTAGAGTGCAGCTTTGGTTGCATGTTAAGATATTTAATAGCTCAGTGGTGGAGCGTAAGGTGAGGCGGTCGGAGGAGCGTAGGGCGAGGCGGTTCACAGCGAGCAGAACTTTTTTTTGGTGTGAAATTCGCACTGCACTACCGCAGGACTCATAAGGAAAACAAGCTAAATCTTTTTACACTTATAATCGATAAATGTGCTGTACTGGCGAAGTTTGAATGACGAAAAATGATGGCAATCTACCGAAGACATTCATTATTTTATTGAACAACTGATAAATCGTGTCGTGTAGACATAAAACAGAAGTAATTACAAAAGGATAAAGAAGAGAAAAAAGTCTCACATTTATATTCAAATAGATTTATTACAAACATCAACAACAATAAAATAACAACAAAATCATCATCGTAACAAAATAAGGCTGTTTATAATATATTTATATAACATAATTACAATAAAAACTCCATGCACAAGTATCAGTCGATATATGCTGCTAGTGTTTTTTGCTCTTTCGCGCGGCTTTCGTCTTGGCAGGAGCACCGTCTGAGCCGCCCTTGGTACTGTGCTTGGAACTGTTAGTCTGTAAAACAAAAAATTCAAATGCAGAAAAACATTATAACCTTATTATTTCTACTTCATTATTAAAACACAAGATTTGCCATAGATAGCAAATTGTCACGCAAAAACGTCTTACACAGACGTGGGCTATTATATTATATATAATACTAATTTGAGAACAAATCAATTAAAGGAACCAGCTAGAGCTACCTTTTCCGATATGTAACCGTGCCTGTCCAGTAAATCTCTCGTGCAGTTGTTGATGTGTTTGAACCTATCGGGACCGAGGTGAATGCCGCCGTACCATCGGGTCACTACCACCAACACGTTTCTTGCGTCTACGATCTGATTATCATTTAATCGATACATTATTTCCTCTTTAAATAACTTTTTAATAACATAGCTAATAGTTTTCAAAAAATCTTTAATATAAATTCTGAAATACAATAATAGTAATATAAATACTGAAATAATCGTTATCATCACCACGACTATAAAAATAATCATTATCATAACCACGACTATAAATACAATCATTATCATTATTTATCATCACCACGACTATAAATATAATCCTTATCATGAATATAATCCTTATCATGATTATAAAAATAATCGTTATCATAACCACAGCTATAAAAATAATCGTTATCTTCATCACAACCCTAAATATAATCGTTATCATCATCACCAGGACTATAATAACATTCAAATTTTAAAAACCTCTCACTTTTTGAGCAAACTCATCGAAACGAAAAATCCAGAAGAGAAGTCAGGATATTGGAAGGAAAGATCGTTTTTGAAATTGTAGTGATGAACGACAGTAGGATCTTTGTCTTTCAGAGTTCGTCCACCGAATAATTGATCCTTTAAAATGTAAATAACAAAAATAACTTATTATATTCCTTGCTATTAGTATTATAACTGTATAAATTTAATATCATCATCATCATCACCACCACTTATTTTAGAAACATCGCTTTTACACGCTATGCTAGGGTTGAGCGTTTCTCCATATTAAATCACTCAATCAAGTTTTATTACTTATACTCCTCCCTGTCATTTCTACATAAATAGTGATTTATAAATATATATTTAAATATATACACATATATAAATATATATTAACAGTAAATTGGCTCAATATATTCAGATAAACATGCTCTATTGAAATACAAACGCCATTTAACCGAAACTAACTTTCTAGTAGTCTGTTTACACTTTTTTAAAATGTTTAAAACATCACTAATAAATATATATCTATATATACATGTAGATCACTAATAAATATATATCTATATATACATGTAGATCACTAATAAATATATATCTATATATATATGTAAACCTTGTCAAGATCTAACTTCTTGAAAACTTTGTCGAGAACGGTCAAGTTTATTTCGACATTATCATCGCAGAATATTACGACTTTGCACGTCAGACACTCGTCCACCAATCTGCCCGAAAATATAAAAAAAATAAAAACATAACAAAATCTGAATAAAAAGTTTTTTTTAATAAATTAAAATAAATAAATACAAATAAATTATTATGATTAAAAATTAAAATAATAATCAAAATAAATAAAAACAGTTTTTTTTTGTCGGAAGATAACTCACCTGGACATAATTGGCAATATGGTCCATGAACCAACGACCTCTGGAAAGGTTTCAGGTAGCAGCAACACCTGTGGCTTGTATAGCTGTAATCAATCAAAACAGCGATTTCACTTAACAGGACGACTTGGCATATAGAAAAGTTCGTTCGGAAGAACTTGGGGGGAAAAAACTGAACTTAATTGATTAATAGCCATGAAAAGATGGTTTTGTTTAACTTTTTAATTATTTTAACAGGGTTAAATAACATAATTGAATTAAAAAAAATTATAATCACTTTTATTTTATAAACAAATTCGAGTTAAAAATAGATTTTTTAAATTATAAAAAAAATTACACTTATAGAGCAGACAAAATTTCGTATACGCTTCAGCTTTTCATACAAAAGTTACGAAAAGTTTATTTAAAAAAGTGGCTCTATGTTTCTCACAAAACTTCAGAGCCTTCATCACTGGTTTATACCGGGGGGGGGGGGCGTAACAAAGGGGGGCATAGACGTCAGATGTATCTGAGACTCAAAACTCCAATGCTTCTAGCTGATTCATAAATGTTGTTTAAAATAGAACTTTTTCAATAAAGAATTGAGAAATGAAATTACGACAGTAAATATTTATAGACATGTAATCTTCTATTACACCATCCTGATTCGATTTCGATAGAAAAACAACATTACTTCTACGATTGAATATTCAGAAATTACAAACAGTTAACACATTAAAATCTTTTCCTTACACCCTTCCCCCATCAACACACTAAAGAGACACAAAATAATTCAAGAACCAAAACTATGAGATTTCCAATGAGCATTTGTTTCAACAAGTACCAGTTGAAAATCAACTTTGATCCAAATATTGCTTAGATTTTTTAATTATTAAATTTAGTCATGATTTTTCTTCGGTAACAAATTAAATTTTCCACGGCAGGTAAATTAGACGTTTAGATTTTTTATTTTTCAATAAATCGATAATCAATAAAAAAAAAATATTTACTCGCGTATTTTCTTCGTGCTGTTTGTAAATATTTCTTCTCAACAACTCAGCTCGTCTCCGGTGGAAAACATTCGACGAACTCGAGACGACTATTAATATTTCGTTCTGATTTTCTTAAAAAAAAATGTATTTATAAAAATTAATTATTTTTCTACAAACAGCTGAATTAATTCTCATACTCATAATTAGTTCTGATTTTCTTTAAAAGAATTAATTATTTTTCTACAAGCAGCTTAATTAATTAGAAAAGTTTTTATCAATTTCTTCTTACCTGCTGACTTTGTCAAAGTAGCCAGAACAAGTGTTATGGCAAACAGAACAAAAACTACTAAACATATATTATTAAACATCATTATCAGCTCACAAAATTCAACAACGGTAGTTTAACTCAAAAGCAAAAGTAGTCAAAAAACCTCTGCTCAATCATGGCCATGCCTACTTTATTATGATTTCTTGATTGATTGACACATCTCAAACTTTCTTTTTAAAATGCGAGTCATAATTCACACAGTCATGTTGGTAACACACATATTGTATCGATAGAATAATTGGAATATATTATATATATATATTATGTGGCTGGTTAAGTTGCCGCATGCATTCTATGCAGCTTTTCGCACAAAAACACGTTTCTACCACAACAAACTTAAAAGTGAAAAAGCAATAACTCATCAGAAAAAAATAATTAGATGTTATTGTTTGCATTGGCAGCGTGTGGTGTTAATCATTTTTTAATTGTCAGTTTTTAACTAATTTTTTTACACTTCATTTCAATTCTACCTATTAAACAAAAAGTCAATTTGAGTATGAGTTATTAAAAAGTAGGATATCCTACAAAGGTCAGCTGTTTAGAGTTCTAGACATGTCTTCTTGTCTTATGTCAGAACAGAATGGTTTGCTAACGTAGATGAGTGCAGAGTGCAGCTTTGGTTGCATGTTAAGATATTTAAGAGCTCAGTGGTGGAGCGTAAGGTGAGGCGGTCGGAGGAGCGTAGGGTGAGGCGGTTCACCGCTAGCAGAACTTTTTTTTGGTGTGAAATTCGCACTGCACTACCGCAGGACTCATAAGGAAAACGAGCTTAATCTTTTTACACTTATAATCGATAAATGTGCTGTACTGGCGAAGTTTGAATGACGAAAAATGATGGCAATCTACCGAAGACATTCATTATTTTATTGAACAACTGATAAATCGTGTCGTGTAGACATAAAACAGAAGTAATTACAAAAGGATAAAGAAGAGAAAAAAGTCTCACATTTATATTCAAATAGATTTATTACAAACATCAACAACAATAAAATAACAACAAAATCATCATCGTAACAAAATAAGGCTGTTTATAATATATTTATATAAAATAATTACAATAAAAACTCCATGCACAAGTATCAGTCGATATATGCTGCTAGTGTTTTTTGCTCTTTCGCGCGGCTTTCGTCTTGGCAGGAGCACCGTCTGAGCCGCCCTTGGTACTGTGCTTGGAACTGTTAGTCTGTAAAACAAAAAATTCAAATGCAAAAAAACATTATAACCTTATTATTTCTACTTCATTATTAAAACACAAGATTTGCCATAGATAGCAAATTGTCACGCAAAAACGTCTTACACAGACGTGGGCTATTATATTATATATAATACTAATTTGAGAACAAATCAATTGAAGGAACCAGCTAGAGCTACCTTTTCTGATATGTAACCGTGCCTGTCCAGTAAATCTCTCGTGCAGTTGTTGATGTGTTTGAATCTATCGGGACCGAGGTGAATGCCGCCGTACCATCGGGTCACTACCACCAACACGTTTCTTGCGTCTACGATCTGATTATCATTTAATCGATACATTATTTCCTCTTTAAATAACTTTTTAATAACATAGCTAATAGTTTTCAAAAAATCTTTAATATAAATTCTGAAATACAATAATAGTAATATAAATACTGAAATAAAATAATAGTAATATAAATCTTAATATAATTATTATTGTTTAAATATCTTTAATATAAATAATGAAATAGAATTATAGAAACATAACTTTATAATATAATTAATATTATTCAAATATTCTCAATATGAATACTGAAATAAAATTATAGTAATATAACTTTTTAATATAGTTAATATTATCCAAATAACATCTTTAATATAAACACTGAAACAAAATTACAGTAATATACACAATTAAAAATTTAAAAAAAATAAACAAACTTAAAAAATTAAACAAACTTAATAAAGTAAACAAACTTAATAAAGTAAACAAACTTAAAAAAGTAAACAAACTTAAAAAAGTAAACAAACTTAAAAAAGTAAACAAACTTAAAATAAGTAACAAACTTAAAAAAGTAAACAAACTTCTAACAAATGAAGCATCCTCGCAGCAGCATGAGTTTCTCCGTCATCGACGTTCCCCGTCATGAAACCTCCATTCTTGCAGTCGATCCTGAAATTTATTTAATAATAAAAAATAAAATAAATCATCTGCAAAATAACATTAAATGTAGAACAAATCGTTCATAAAATACCACATTAAATGTAGAACAAATCATTCATAAAATACCACATTAAATGTAGAACAAATCGTTCATAAAATACCACATTAAATGTAGAACAAATCATTGATAAAATACCACATTAAATGTAGAACAAATCATTCACAAACCACAACATTATATGTATAACAAATCATTCACAAACTACAACAATATATGTATAACAAATCATTCATAAATAATCACATTAAATGTATAACAAATGATTTCAGTGGCGATGACTTCACCTGCTGAAACTCACCTGTAAGCGATTATATTGTGAGTTGCTTCGGCTATTTTCTTGTTTTCTTTTAACTTGTCCATGACCATGTCAACCTGAGAAATGAAAATTTTCAAGATTTCTTTACTTAGAGTATAACTCCGATCTACAACAACGTACACCATAATAAACAGTTTTTTTTAAATTATGATATATAAACATTCATCAGGGATGTCACTGGTATCAGACCCAAAATTTTGTGCTACCCTATTTTTTTGCTATACCTGAACCATAAGTTATAAAAATTTGAAACCAGAACCCAATACGTAAAAAATGTTGGATAATTATACGATGTAGTATTGAAATAAAAATCACAATTGAATCAACCTGTCTTTTGTCGGTTACCGGTGCCAAATGTCCTTGAAAGGTGCTCTTTCTGTCCTTGACAAACTCTCCGTGATGTATGGGAGGAAGCTCTACACCTAAGAAGTAAAAATATTGCCTCAATATTAAGGATGTAGATTCAACTCGAACAGATAAAACAAATCAAAACAAATATCCATCTTTCCTATTTACGTGGAAAAGTACGACTAAAAAAGATAACCTGGTGAGAGAATCTAGGTAAATTTATAATTGCAGCCAATATATATATATAATTGAAGGACAAAATAAAATTAGAGAAGATTTTATCGCAGGCTAGCACGAAGACGGGTACATAGGAAATCAAATAAAAAAAATTTCAGATGTAAAATAGAAATTCAGAATTCGTTTCAAGAAGTTTACCGTCGTTGGAATCCGTCCGACTGACGGAATGAGGCTCAAAGTTTGACGTGAATGTCGTCGGATAAGCTTCTTCTTCTTCTCCATCTCCTTCGCCACGTTCCTCTTCATACTCTTCTTCTTCATCAGATTTTTTACATGCCACTTCATCATTGCTTATGGCCTGCTCTGCAATATCGGTTGCTGTTGATTAAAACAATTATCACATGTAAAAGTAAATTTAATATATATATATATATATATATATATATATATATATATATATATACATATAAAACAAGCATCAATTAAATCATTTATTATAAACTCTGCCTCGCTTTTGCGAGCCAGTCCCAACCTGGATAAAGGAGGAGGGACAGTTAAAAGGATCAAATTATGATCCACGACAGAAAGTACTTAGGTGCTTCTTTACAAACAACAGCCATTTCAGTCTTAAAACACCTGGTGGTGTAAAAGACTATAAGCTATTATATAATAAAAATACACACACGTTCACACCACACGAATATACGTGCATAGAAAAAAACACGCATACATGTATGCACGCACTTACGAAGAATTTATCTTGTCCCCCCCAAAAAAATCATTTCTTCCCCCCCCCAAAAAAATAAATTTCTTCCCCCCCCAAAAAAATCATTTATTTTAAAATCAAGAGCAACATCATTAAAAAGAATTGTCACCTTTCTCGACACTGGAATCTTCTAAAGCAGCTGCGCAACACGAGTCGACTTTCTCCAGCAAAATCTCGCGAGCTTTCTCCAACCACAAGTGGACGACGGGCGAACCTAAATTGTCACTTATCGGAAAATTGAAAATAAATTAATAAATAAATATATTTATTTTTTATATAAAAAATACAACATCTAATTTTTTATTATTGAATAATAAATAAATTAATAGTAAATTAATTAAAACTTACAGATATATTTGGTCAAAATGGCTGCACATGATTGCACTTTCATCTGGTCTTAATTGAGACTTTCTACATTTAAAAAAGTCATAAATAAGTTAGCTTCTTATATATTCAGGTATGAAAACCCTATATAAACTTTTTAAATGTAAGGCTTATAAACATGAAAACCCTATATAAAAATGTGTATGTATAAGGTAAGTAACCACAAAAAACCCCTATATGGACTTCATTAGTATAACATTTATTAGCATCAGAAAATCATCATATAAACTCCATGAATATAAGGTTGTATATGCATCAAAATACCCCTTACGAAAATTTCATAAAATCTTAACAAATACTTGGAAGAAAAAGAAAGTCAAGTATGTCAAAAATCACTCATGATCTATGAGATGCAAATCAGATTTGCTAATCGTTTAACCATCCATGTGCTAGTAACAAAGCTTAAAAGTAGCAGAAAATCTTCTTTTTAAAACGCTTTATAATTGTGCATGTAAGAATAACAAAACTATTAATAAAAAATTGTGACTTAAAATGTTAAACTAAAGTAGATCATTTTTACAATTTATCTTCACAACTACCAACTTGATGGAGTAAATCGGAGGTGCATGGCTTGGATAATCTGGACTGAATTTAATCTGGAGTAAACAAAAATTATACAAAATATTTTTTTTGAAAAACAGGTTAAAAATAAAACTTTCTTATATTTAGCAGTAGACTGGAATATTTCATACCTTTTCATCAGAAACAATTATACAACAACCATGCTATACACAAAACTTTATGAATAAATCTAAACATTATTAAAATTTACCTCCAATGTTAGTGATTGTTGAAATACTCCAGATCCTTCTGAAAGGGTAACAGAAAACTTTGTTTGATCTTTCTCATCTGCAACCAAACTGCCATCGTAAATGGCTTTCAGGACTTCAATTTCATCCGACTTGGAGAATAATAAAACAACCTCGATTTAGTATGTAAGAATTTAAGTAATACAGAAATATTATTTCTTAAGTATGTCACATACTTGTTGTAGCCAGTTATCCTGGTCATCATGAGAGCTCATTTTTTTGCTATTATAAAATGTTTGTGCAGCCGAAATAAAAAAATTTAAAAATCTTATTTATACAATGCTTTTGAATAGTTTTGAACGATGCAATGCACTTTTTGGTATATCTTAATTATTAAACAAAACTAAAGTGGTTTAGAAAGCGGTTTGTCGGCGGTGAAAATTTGGTAAAACGATCGATTCACGCGTCGAAACCGAAACACCAGCGGATGTGAAGTTTACACCATAGATACAGATTTACAAACGCTTAGATAAACAAGTAAATTAAAAACGAATTTTTAAAACCAATGCTCTTATATGTAATTAAAACACAAATTTTGCAATCAATTTTTTTTTATATTACTCTTTTATTTTATGTTAAAGTCGAAATATCTTAATTATATCGAAATATCGAAATTAATTAAAATTATCTAAATTAATTGACTTATTGTAAAACTAATAATTGAATATTGCATTGTCTTCTATTTTAAGCATGTATGCAAAATTTGAAAAAATCTATCATCAGGAAGTGACACAAAAATTGATTGCAAGATTTGAAACAGACAGAGAAACAAACAGACAGACAGAGAAACAGAGACGACGAGTTAATAAAAGCATTGGTAATAATAATAAAAATATCATCAAAAAGCATCGAATTTAAATATCTCAACTATTTTCATGAAAATTTCGTACACGCTTGAGAATCGCGGTCAGTGAGTGTGGTTCGTGTTAACTTGGTAAAATAGTCTGCCAGTCGGTTAGCGTTTTGTGGTCAAGAAAACCCTCAAGAAAACCCTCAAGAAAACCCTCAAGAAAACCCTCAAGAAAACCCTCAAGAAAACCCTCAAGAAACCCCTCGATAAAATCCTCAAGAAAATTAACTAAATTAATTGACTTATTGTAAAACTAATAATTGAATATTGCATTGTCTTCTATCTTGAGCATGTATGCAAAATTTGAAAAAAATCTAACATGAGGAAGTGACTCAAAAATTGATTGCAAGATTTGAAACAGACAGAGAAACAGACAGAGAAACAGACAGAGAAACAGACAGAGAAACAGAGCCGACGAGTTAATAAAAGCATTGGTAAAAAACAATTCAGTGATGTAGATGTGGGCTGTGGGCATATTCCTTAAAAAATGTTGTATCCATAAATATAAATTTTTGAAAAAAATTCAAGATTGTATCAGTATCTGCATAACTTTTTTTTACTAATAACCGTGTCTATAGAACACTAGACTTGAATACGAAAGGTTCACTGTTCAACTTACACTCAGAGGCTTAGCGGGGAGCGTGGGAGTGGGCAGGTGTCCCCGGGCACCATTTGTAAAAAGTGCCAAAAAGATAAATATTTTAAAACGTGGATTTTTTTTAAAAAGTACTCCTACGGCTACCTCCATCTCGGTCATTAGCTATTTTTGAAAGAGAAAATAAATTTTTTTTTGGAAAAGTACATACGACTACTCCCCGCAAATGTTTTCAGATGGACATTTTCAGGGTTCATTTTTTATACCTTGTACCTACCCACGCTTCGGACACCCTCGCTGTCACTGCTTCCACTGCATGGCCACGTTATTAGAAATTAGCTTGTAGAACCGTTCTTTGTAAGGCATTTAAAAGACCAGCCCCGAGTTTGATAGAAATCACTCTATAAACTCACATAGATTTTATTGGTTGACGTTTTCTAGCTCAGTCTGCTATCTTGTTACATAGTTTTTAGAAAATTATTTTGTATGAAACGTTGAAGCCACAAGTTTGCAATTCTTTTCAAAACGTTGACAATTTATTAAATGTGTTTGCGTTTAAGAGCCATTCTAAGTTTCTAAGCCTCGATTTGAAACTGGATATTTAATAACCTACCTATCTGATCAACCAATCAAATCAACCAACTGAGGTGTGAGCACTTGGTCACGAACTGTTTGAAGATGAAAGTCTTCAAAGAAGTGCTGAGAAGGAGGAACAGAATGTATCATAAGTGCTGAGCAGAATAATCATGCAGCGTTAATTAATATTAAATATGTAGTGTTTAAGAGTAACTAATAACTACTGAAAAATTAACAGAACTGCCAACAACCATGCAGTTTCCGTTTTATATTGAGTAAATTGGCTAGAATCATGGGCACCCCGATGATCGGCCCCTATAAGCCGTTGTGACCCCCAGGAAAGTTTTTAAGTAACAAGTTTTAAATGGGAAAGTTGGGAAAATTTTTGTGAAAAGTGCTTACTACTACCCGTAAAAAATTGTGGGCTCTCTTTTGCAAGTACCAAGCGCTTCAGAAAAAGTTTGAGCCCACTCCAGCAAATACTGAGACTGAGCCACCCCAGGAAAATTTGGCGGGCTACGCGGTTGACCAGAGTTGAATTATTATAATAAGGTAGAATCTGAATGAATGACTGGCTGCTGCAAGAAGCTTCATGTGCCGAGTATAAAAATATAAAAGTTAATTTAACTCTGAAGTGAAATATAATAATTAGAAAACGTTTTATTGTTGTGACGTAGCAATAGTAGAACCCGGTGTTTTTTTTTAAACTGACGATATCAGTACTTTCAAAAATTCTTTACAAATAATAGCTATTTTATTTTTGAAAATGTCGCACTTTTTTGAAGACGATTCACAGTAATAGTTTCTATTTTTTGTCTTTGTGGTTTTTTTTAAATTTTAGGTAGAATATAAAAAATGTCGACCCATAAAAAACTGTTTATTTGACAAAATAAATTAATTGATTTTGATAGTCAGCCAGTAAAATTTAAGAGATTCGTCGACGAAATAGATCCGTACAACAAAGTTTTCTGGCAGAGAAATATTCTAGCAGACGTACAAGTTTGTCACGTGCCAGCAGTTTCAACGTATGTGGAAGATTCACTTAATACGAGCCTTTTAAAAGGTACAAAACTTTAAAAAAAAACATTTGCCCTCCTTTATGCAGCGGCGGGCTTATGGTGTGACTGTGAGAACCCCCCCCCCACCCAAAAAAATAGTGAAGCCTCTAATTAATAGGTTGTATGATTTTTTGGTTTGACTGTCGTACCTCATTTTTTTCTCGCAAAATAGTCGGTGTACGGGGGGGGGGTTGCGGTAGCGTAGCGAAAGAGGGTATCTGCCCTCGTACGCCATATACCCTCACTACGCCACAGGGGGTTGTACCTTTTCATAAAATTTTTCTAAAAGTTGCTAAACTTCTGCAAAACCTTTATTTTATTACCTCTATTAGAAGTGCTTTGGTCTATAATTTAACCATCCACCCCCACCCTCGGTTCTTATTTGGCCAACATTGTCATTTGCTAATCAGCGATCCTTCAATTCCGAACTAATAATATATTACATCATCAGAGGCGTAGCTAGGGTCTTTTGCGCCCGGGCACAACTGGCACCCTGCCCCCTCGCTACGCCTCTGCATACCATGCAATATACAAAAATGTATTACAGATATTGAAGACCCTTTGGAAAGTACGGAAATGCTCATTAAAAAGCTTCGCATGTGTGTGCCAACTTTCGATTTCAGCAGCCACGCCATGGCGACAGAGAAAGGAATCAAGAAAAGATTTCTAAGCGAGATTTTGGAGTATCTCATTCACTCTCGTCAAGTCGTAGAACCTGATGTTTATCCGGAACTAATATCGATGGTAGGTATTTAGGTATATATTTTAATAACTTAGACATATGGGCGTACTCACAAAAGGGGGCATCACGCGATAGCCACTTCTCTCTCACACCAACCACAATTTTCAACACTGTCGGAACAAACAGTTTTTAAATATTGTATTTGTATGGAGCCATTCCAACAGGACGTGATAGGCCTATTTTTGATCAACTAATTGATTTGAAAACTATATAATAACTTTTAAAATAAGAAAATACTGCCATAAGCTATTTATTGGCTGTTGCAACAAAAAATTGAACTAAACAAATAAAAAAAGATTGCTCTTTGAAATTACTTGAAAAAAATATTTTTTGACTTTTCCTTTGTGGTAGTATTATATATAATTTAATATTTTTAATATATTTTATGAAAATCTATTATTTTGATTAGTTTTTACTAATACAATCCTTATTAAACAGGTAAAAAGCAACATTCTAAGAAGTTTGCCAGAGTCAACTGAGCAGCTTGACTTTGAGGCTAACCACTACGCCAAAGAACCATCTTGGCCGCATCTCATGGTAAACACTTAATAAAATTTATAAATAATGATCACACTAGAGTTTTGCATGGCCCGGGTCGGGTCTGAGTTTTATTTTATGGTTATCTAAATGGGCCTGATCGGGCTTGGAGTGTTCGGCTAAGTTTAGATACTTTTGGCCTGTAAAAACTGACCGGCCGGGTTTTACCCAAATCAGCACCAACCAGTTTGGAATTTTGAGCATATAAAACGGGCTGGGCTGGGAGCCGGGGTTGGACCGCAAAAATTGGCTTGTGCAGGACTTTTTATACATACCTACTAGAGAATAATTAAGATATAATTAACTTTTTTACAGCTCGTCTACGAGATTTTCCTACAATTTCTTCAGCTTCCTTCGTTCAAGATAACTCCTGCAAGATTGTACATCGACGAAGAATTCATAGATGATGTGATAAATTATTTTTTTAAATGTTATTTTATCCTTATCATTATCAAATTTATTGTTATAAGATTTTTTTTAAACAATTTATTAAATCACTTGTACAATCAAACTTTTGATTGGAGAAAAAAATCACTTATGATTTTTTTATATTAACTTAAATAAAAGAATTTTTTCGTAGTTCCTGACCCTGTTCCACTCGCGGGATCCAGACGAAAGAACTCGTCTGAAGAAAATTCTCATAGAAATTTACAAAACTTTCGTAGTCTTGAGGAGTTACGTACGAAAGAAATTCTACGAAATATGCTGGAGGTCCGTATTTAGAAGAAATAAAATTCAGTTAAACACATCTTATAGTATGATTCTGTGTGATGTATATCTGTATTTAAAACCAAAAAGGGGCCCAAAGAAAAAATTACACAGAAAAAAATTATTTCACATTTTTTACGATATGTGAATTTACTCGTTTTTACGCTTAAACAAATTCAACTTGTTATACATCTTTCTATTAATGTTTTTTAATTTATAAATTGGATAGAACAAACGCATACATTTCATCCTTAGCCTTAAGGATACCAAGATCATCATTTTTAACCCTGTCATTAGTCACAGCAAAAACAACTAGAGTTTTTAATTATTAATTTTATATTTAATTCATCATATAACACGTAATTATTAATTCTTTTTTTCCTATGAAGGTATACCTATCAATCAAAATACACCGTCGGTTTGCCTAACTTGCTGGAGTTCTACAGCTGGTATGTTAATCCTACTTATCAAAATAATTATATACCAGTAGTCCTGTATTGTATGACGAGTTTGTGTTTTTAATTTGTTTTTTTTTATCAATGAATATAATAAATCTTATTATATTGTGGGATTTTCGGGAGTAAAACCGTTCTCAGTCAAACATGGTAAACGAACAGAGCTATTAAAAACTGCTCTAACTATCTACATTGATCGATAGAAAATGACCACAAGTTACAAGTAGGTAACTTAAGGCTTAATATCAGTCAACTGTTTGAATGACAGTGAATTAAACGTTACATCTTCGTTCAATTGACAATGTCGAGAAAACATTTATTATTAACTGAATAATTAAATGCTCTTTGGTAAACGTTGCAGAAACGTTTCTTTTTAATCGGGAATTAAACGTTAATTTTCGGTCGGATTGGAAACGTTTCTTTAAAGTCGGTAACGGTTTCATAAACAGGTAACGGGATTAACGGGAATGTAACAACAACAAGTAAATTAAAAACAAATTTTTAAAACCAATGCTCTTATATGTAATTAAAACACAAATTTTGCAATCAATTTATTCTTATATTACTCTTTTATTTTATATTAAAGTCGAAATATCTTAATTATATCGAAATATCGAAATTAATTAAAATTAACTAAATTAATTGACTTATTGTAAAACTAATAATTGAATATTGCATTGTCTTCTATTTTGAGCATGTATGCAAAATTTGAAAACAAAACTATCATCAGGAAGTGACTCAAAAATTGATTGCAAGATTTGAAACAGACAGAGAAACAGACAGACAGAGAAACAGAGACGACGAGTTAATAAAAGCATTGGTAAAAACGTCACAAAACAGTTGTCGTGTTTACTGGGATGTCTTTCGACCAAAGCTTAGCTTTCAATGCACATTATTGATCACTGATCACTTCAGAGGCGTAGCGACGAGGGGGCAGGGAAGCACGCGTCCCCGGGTGGAATTTCTAAAGAACGCCAACAAACATCACCGCTATGCCAATAGATCATTTTTATGATTATATTACGGATTTTATCGAAAAATTTGGAAAAAAGATGCTCCGAATAGAAAAAAAGATATAAATAACAGCAGGACTTTAAATTTATACTTGTTTTGTGATGCTAGAACATGTTTGTGCATAGTTAATAATGATAAAAAATTTGTGTAAATTTGTGTTTATAGATATAATAATTATAAGAAAAACAAAACATTAGCTCTCACGATACATTTGCTTTTTACAAGCGTCGTTTCTGGATTTACAAAACCTCTCGAAATGGAGCATGTTATCTTCTATCAAAATATTTTTCTGAAATTACATTCCTGCTTCATGTTTCCGGGATATTTTTCACCGGTAAGTTTTTTTTAAAGTTTTTAGAAAGCTGAAAAAAAAAGTTTCAACTGTTTTTCTTTTAAACTTTAAAATAAATATTTGAATTTTTAGGTTCTTTATATCTAAATAAAAAGCATTGAGAAAATTAACCAAACGCTTCTTATTTTTACAGCCTATTTTCTGTAAAAACTTGTCAACTTTTCTTCCAAATATGAGGGGGGCTGGAGGGGGCGACATTTACCCGGAAAAGATTTTCGTAATATTTCTTATACGTTTAATTAAATTTAATATTCAATAAAATATTTACAATTAATTTATGCATAGATTTTCAATTAATATTTAAAATATTCAGCGCCCCTTGGAAGGGGAACTGGAAAAATATCCCCCCTCCCCCCGTTTTCCTGTTTATAAAAAACTATCACCTACAAATAGTATGCAATTGCCATAAGTATATAATAAATATCGTATAGTGCCAATTTCTTATTTTATCTAAAAAAATTTATTTTTATGTTTGTTTCAGTATGTAGATTGTTTGTATGAATTTCTACTCAAAGATTGTTCTCTCTACAGCAATGTAAGAAAAATTAATTTAAATTGTAATTTTACTTCTAAAAATGAATTTAAAAAAAAAATTATTAGAAAAATTGTTCTTGTTGTTCAAAGTCATGGAATAAAATTCACTAGCTATTGATAATTTTGCCCTACCATACTTCATACAGCCATAGACAATTTTTGCGTTTAATAATCACACTCAATGACTTTTTCAAAGGTGAATGACTTTAAATCAAGTGCAGCTTATCTAATAGCCAATGCTTAGCGCTTCATTAGTGACAACATTTTGTCACCATTTAATGTTCTCCATACGTTTATGTTATTTATTTTTTATGTTTTACATTTATTTTTCTTTTGTTATTTAATATTTGTGCTACTTTTCTGTTTCTTCAACCATATCTGATACGTCCGTATTTTTCTTTACCAAACTGGCAAGTGGCCATTGTCCTCCATTCGATAATAAATAAACAAATAAATAAATAAATTAATAAATTAAATAAATAAATCACGGACATTTTTTGGTTTTTATGTAATATTTTAAATTTTCTGCAGCTCATCCAAGCAATGGTGAGGTACTGGCCAAAAACGTCTTCTGAGAAGCAAGTCAGTTGTTATAAAATAGTGTCTTAAAATTATGTTCAAAAAAAAAACAACAACTACACCTAAATATTTTCTTGAACAGAATAATTTATTCATTTTATTACGCGTTTTTATATTTTCATTTTCATTCTCAGATACTATTTCTAAAAGAACTGAACGATTTACTGACAGACATTAAAGATAACGAGTTTGTTGAAATAATGGATCCGCTCTTCAGACAACTGGAGAAATCAATGACTGATTCAAACTACTTTGTAATTTCTGTTAACTTTTATACATTATAAGTTTAGTGACGTCATGGGATATTTGTATAGCGCTTTATATCGGGCCGAGAATTATCGATTTTAAGTTATTTATAATCAAAGTCGAATTAAATAGATAAAAGGGTATTTTTAAATTACAGTTTAAAATAAAAAATAAGTTATATTATATTATAGTATATTACAGTATATTATTATATAACTAAGCTAAGATGCTTGAAGCTCCAAATGTTTCAATTCAATCCATCAATAAATTTGAAATCTGGTGCTTAAAAATATAGAAAGGGGCTTAAAGTCAGTTTGTCCCATTTTTATATAAACATTTATTTAATTATATTTCGAAACGTTTATTGTTTGACATAAGTCAAAGTAGCGTAAACAATGGTAAAATCGACATGGGAGAAATAGGGGCATACCTAGATACAAAATGTTTGTGGTTGGATAAAACCCATGCATTTTAGGAATAAAACTCTATTTTATAAATGGCTTTCCATTTAGTAATACACTACTTTCAATTCATTTTAATTTAATGATGTTTAACTCATTTGTTCTCTTTCGCAATCTGAAAGTTTTGATGGGATTATGTGGTCAGTTGTGTTTTTGTTTAATACAAGTTTTTTTTCACTCTCTACTCTACAAGCGCCATTTAAGCAACTTCTGCTGCACACGGCGCTATATAACTTGTCGTTTTTAATAATAATAATTATTATTATTATTATACAATTTCGTACAATAATTAATTCACAGGTTACCGAAGCCGTTATAGACTTACTGCACAACACTAACATCTGCTCTCTGGTTCATAAACACTCCCCAGAAACCGTCCCCCTCATTCTCCCGGCACTCAGCAAAGCCTCCTTTGACCCCAATAACCCCGACCTTTCGCGGGTCAACATAATCTTGAAAAAGTATCAGTTCCAAGTGAAAGACTCCTCTTTGACACCGGTTTGCAAAAATGCTGCTGAAGTCGATAGGTTAGTCGTCGATGAATACTTTTTTATGTCGTGACATTTTGTTTTTTTTTTGTGGGTTTGAATTTAATTTTTAAGCAAGGAACAAATAATTTAAAAAAAAAAGCTATAAAAACATTTGAGTCAGGGTTAGGGTTAGGGTTAAGGTCATTTGAACGTTGAAAAATTTTCTGATGACATTTTAATTTTTAAGTTTATTTTTTTAAAATTTATTTGTGTTTTTTTGTTGTTTTTTTCCCCAGAGCTGAAAAACAGAGAACCTCTTGGATAAATATCTGGAAAACCATCGATTTAATCGAAGAGAGAAGAAAACCTTTTTTGAAACGCGTTCCCGTTCAGAAGAAAATTCTCGTCGAAGAAGAATTTGAGTTGATAAAAATTTCAGAAAATAATAAGTTTATAATCTTTCCAGAAAGTCCAAAGATCCAACTGCCCCCCGGTGCCGGTCAGGCGGAAATCTTCGTCTCTCAAGAACAAGAAACGGCGGCTCAAGAAGCAGAAACGAAAGATGTCAAAACTCCCAGTCGAAGCCTGGTAGACAGATCAGAGGACGAAGAAACCGAGGGGGGAAGTATAGAAGAAAAAGACACGCCTCCTGTTTCAGATTTCGAGCATGCGTCTACAATGACATCTTTACACACCGCGACTGAACTTACCATTTCTGACATTTCCAGCTTGTGGAGTAACCAATCGACTCTCAATTCGGTTTCGGTTTATAACACTACACTGGAAAGGCAGTCGATGTTTTTCGAGAATTCTCCGGTTAACATTCCTTCTTTGCCTCGACTTGCAGTATACGAAGAGATATGGAAGAAATTCAGTCAGCTTCTTTCATCATATCATAGCCACAGAACCAGCGATGAAATTAAGAGTCGTCTGCTCAAGAAATCAGTCAAATCACATTTCAAAGACCAAAGTTTCGGGCTGTAGATAACATTCGTTAAGCTTTTGATTTTTTTTAACTCGAACGTAGTTGATCGGTTAGTTTGTGTTTTTTTTAAATAAAATTGTAGTTATATACTCTGTGTATTTCGTTGATGAGGTTTTTCTCAATCGTTGAAGCAGAGAATGAGAGAGAGAGAGAGAGAGAGAGAGAGAGAGAGAGAGAGAGAGAGAGAGAGAGAGAGAGAGAGAGAGAGAGAGAGAGAGAGAGAGAGAGAGAGAGAGAGAGAGAGAGAGAGAGAGAAAGAAAGAGAGAAAGAAAGTTAAGTCGAGTATTGCCAAGTATTGGATAAACTTACAGTTACGAGAATAAAAGAAGCTCAACAATCGTCTAATTATAACCTTTGGCTAGTTTAGGCCTGATGAGCAAAACCGCCCCCTGGCCCTTTCAAAACAAACAAATTATATTGTCCTTTAAAAGTGGTATATAATAACAGCTTCTCGCACTGGCGTTTTATGGGGGCCATCCTGCCAGGCGCGGCGCTGGGCGGGGGGGTCCAGGGGTCCGGACCCCCCCAGCTCCGACAGGTGCCACCCATGAGATTTTTGCAAATCCAAAAACTTTTTTTTACTAGGGGGGGGGGGGGTATTTGAATCTTATTGGATTAATCAGACTGTAGACTAAAAATAGTCAAAAAAAATTTTCGCCTGCGGCGGGCTTTCTTCCTTTTTTCAAACTATGTTTTTGCTGCATGGAGTTTAACTATATTATAGTAGTTTTTCTTAAACATTCTGTATAGTTTTATGATGATTCAATGTTTATTGATGATAGTTCACTGTTTTTCGTTTACAGTTAAGTACTTAATGGTATTATTGAATAATAATTTTATTAGCTTCGTTTGTTTTTTGAACTCTTAATTCGTGTTAGTTGAATAAATTTTAATTTTTGAAAAAACTATAATAACAACAACTTACATTTTTCCATTTATATTTGAACTTTGCTTTGCCAGTAACAAACCTAGATAAACTAGAAAAAACACGACTAAATTGTGTTCTGCTGGTGTAAATACTTCAGTATTTATTTCTTACATAGTTCTATTTCAGTTTTTAACAAAATGGATAAAGGACTATGAACCATATATATATATATATATATACTTCAACTTGTCCTTGGACATTTTGGACCCCCCCAGAACAAAATTCCTGGCGCCGCCCCTGCATCCAGCAATGGCCACCCCTCCCCTCTTTGTGTGGTGGCACATTTTGGACAAAGATGATAGCAATGCGATTGTGAAAGCCCTCGAGATTAGATTTGGAAATCAAAACTCGACAGAAATTTTTCGAACCCAACTTAAAACCTGAAGAAAGCCTGTAGTAACTGCGGACGCCAGAGGTCAGACGAAAACATTTCTCATTTCATCAATCAGGAGTGAAAATCTATTTTATTTTTATTTTTTTTTATTTTGCAATAGAATTTATTACATTTGTGATCATGTTTGATTTTTATTATTTAAAACATTAAAAAACCAGATGGCTTTCCATCGTCACCAGAGTTAACTCGCCTGTGTTTATGTTTTGTATTTCAGATCTTTTGACGATGTAAGAGGAATTTAGCAGAATGAATTTGAAATTGAAAAAGATTCGGTTGATTGTTCCACTTTTCTTGGTATTTGCCGTTGTCTGGTTAATTTACTGGTCGTCAAACGTTCCCGCCGCGAATGACACAACATCAGCAGGTGGTGGTGGTGGTGGTTCGCTTTCTTCGAGCTTCAATCAAAATAGAAAAGTCAAAGTTAAGATAGGTCAGTTTGGTCAAAGTGAAGTAAATTACGATTTTCCACGGACAAAATCAAAGCAACGCCCACCGGATGGTGCTTTGTCTGACACTACTACTTTAAATTATGATGCAGAAGAGTTGGTGAAGCTGGTAGCGCCACCTCTCGCCAAACCTGGAAAAATTGACTCTGTGATTCAGAAGAATAACAACAACAACAATAATAATAATAATGAAAACAGTAATAATAATAATAAATTTAATAATATTGAGGAACCTGAAGAGTCAGATAACTCATTAGATTACGTAGAATATCATGCGAGTAATAAATATAGAAAGAAAATCGACACGCCCGAGAGGGTAACCTTCTTAAGAAGCGATTTCGGAAAGTTTACTACGCCCACCGGCCAAAACGAGGAAGCGACGTTCAGAAGAGAACCTTATTTTAAAGATGCCATAGCGATACCGAGGAAACAATCAAACGTTCTGCTGAACCAGTCGAGATCAGCATCGCAGGTTCCTTCTTCTTCGAATCGCAAAAGACCCTTGAACGATCACCTTAACGGAAATGTGGAGAAAGGCGGAACGTGGTCCGGATCCGACGAAGGACCGTACGTATTGATACACAATGCAGCCGCTTCTGTGGTCGGGGTCACCCACGATAACCCGAATCCTTTTCCAACTTATATACCTCGGGATCAGTACGTTTTCACTTCGAAGAGGTTAGAACTCAGAGGTTTCTTTGCGTTGTTTTTTATCGTTTTTTAAATTTTATTTTTAAAGACTAAACATTTATTCACAAAAAACCAAAATCAGAACAGAAATAATATCAACCTAAAAAAAAGTAAATCATGTAGGACATTTGAAAGGGATATTAATCCCGCTAGAGAAATGCTATACTAATTACAATAAAACCTATTTACATGATAAAAAGTCACATAAGTTTGAATTTTTTTTTTTTTAAATTATTCACTTTAGCTTTCCCAAGAAGTTGCACCTGAGACCGAACCTGGCAAACGGTTTTCTGGGCACCGTGGTTCACAGCAAGCAGGTTCACGTAAACAGCGTTTACAACGGGAAACACGTAGAAATACACAGAGCCGGAATCCCGTCTACTGCTTCGTTCAACGTTTCTTCCACGTTTCCTGTCGTCAATTTTTCCAGAAGCCATCAGCTCGACGTTTCTACTGGTCCGATTTATTATTATTATGATTAATATTGTTATTATTATTGTTAATTATTATTATTATTATCATTATTATTATTATTATTAATTACTTCTTTGTTTATGAAGTTTGTTTTGTACACATATATAGCTGTTGATTTTCTTTTTTCCAATGCAATGTATTCTTGAAATAAATTCGTCTAGTGAATCTATTGGTTATGTAAAAAAAAAATTGAAATTTTTACACCGTTATTACTTTCTGACCGTCAGCTTTACTCGCACACCTGTAAACCGTTTTTTTTTTATCATTTCCATCCGTCGACAGGTGTTTACAGCGAGACGTCGTCGAGCAACCTCCACTCTTTCACTCAGAGGATCTACGCCCACAGGACGCTCGTCAACCTGCTCGTGACGGAAGTCGACTACGAGAGGAAGTCTAAAGTCGTCGAACCAGTCGTCCTTAAGATACAGCTGAATAAGTGGCAGGACAATCAGGATTTCACGTTCAAGATCCGGCAGCCGAAGTATCAAGAAGTCAGGTGCGCGTATTTCATTGAATATTTATGTATATGTTATTCATCTTTTTGTTTAGGTGACCCCGTTCAAAAGGGCCTCGACATCATGGGTCGGTCGCTAATGTTGTGGCTTTTTTGTAGAGGACTATATTGTCGGAATTTTTTTTCTAAAGTCATTTTGATGGGGCACCTTTTATTTACCTTAAGGATCAGCTTTTCTCTGATCAAATCTTTTTCTGGAAAAACAGAGCAAAGAGATTGGTAGAGAACCCTTGTAATTATGAATTATTAAACCTTTTCTGCTCCATGGGAAAAGAAAATTTTATTATTTTTTTTTTAACAATTTCACCGAACGCCAGCTACAAAGTGGGCATATTAAACGCCCCGGAAAGCGACGACCTATCCAACCTGGAGGTCCACGTCATGTACGATCACGTCCCCTCGGAACTCAAACCCCCGAAAGATTTTCTGAGATGCAAGTGGGTTTTCGTGACGGTGTACGCCTTCAGTCTCGACGAAGTGGAACGCCACTACGAAGAAGGTTTGAGAAGGGTTTTTTGTTTCTTATAAAGTATGCTTTTTTTTTTTTAAACCACTGGTTCTCGAGGACCAAGATTTAAGCCCGATTCAGTCGAGTAAGACCGCCGTGGAACTTCTTATGAAAAATTTCACTGACATTTTTTGACGCAGCCCGAAGACTCTTAGTGGCGAGAGACGACCTCTACACCGAACATCTGAAAGGTTGGTCGGAACTTTGGGCGAAAGGTCGTATAGATTTGGAAGGCGACGTCGATCTTTCCAGGTCCATCTATGCGAGTTTCTATTACATTCTCAGTAACATTCCTCTCCGATTCAACGACAGCAGATTCGTCGGACTGAGCCCTTCCGGATTGCCGTTTGGAAATGCGGACTACGTTCGTTTCGGTTTTCATTTTTTTGTTTCGAAATCTGCAGGATTATATATCCCGTTGTTATTACTTGAGGGAAAAAAGATTGATGCTATTTTACTGTCCCTGGTATGGTTTGAGTTAGTGGCATAGGGGGCGGTCCAGCCAACACTTCAGAGGGGGAGGGAAAATTTTGAGAAAAAAAGTCGATTAAATTTAACTTTTCCTTTTCATCAAGTTTTTTAGGTTTCCGTCTTGGGCAGCTGTAACCCACTCTATGCCACTGGCGTGGATCTGCAGAATTAAATGGTTCCGAAAAAACATACGGGGGCCAGGGTAGGATGAGGAGGACAGTTTCTCCATTCATATAATTTTTAATAATTCTCCCGCAGTACAAAGGCGGAAGGATAAAAGCCGACCAGGAATTGTACATCTTCCCTCCGATGCTTGCGATGCATCAAGAACTCTCCAAGATGATTCTCTTCTCTCGAAATTCTACGGTTTCCGGCGCCTACGCCAACGCCAGGAACATGAGCGTGCACGGGCTCGTGTTTCCGTACGAAGGGGCTTCAGTCGGTAATAATTACTTTCCGTGCCATTTTTTCGTCATTTGGTAAACTTTCATTCAACGAGAATGAGACCGGCGGTTTGGTTTTTAATAAATAGAGAAGAAATCGTTGAATGAAATGTTACACTAAATCACATAGAATGTTTAAATGCTATACTAAAATTCTTAGAAAGTTTAAATGTATTAAATGTAAGTTAAATTACTTAAAAAGTTTAAATGTTACATGTAAATTACATAGAAAGTTAAATGTTACCCTAAATTATGTAGAAAGTTTAAATGTATTAAATGTTACACGTAAATTACGTAGAATGTATAAATGTGTCAAATATACATGCAAATTATATGGAAAGCTTAAATGTATTAAATATTACGCTAAATTATGTAGAAACTTTAAATGGATTAAATTGTACGCGTACATTACGTAGAATTAAATGTATCAAATGTTGTGCTTGATCGAATTGTAAGAATAAATTTCACAGGTAAGCGTTCTAATTCAATGACTGCTTTGAGATTTTCATATCCAACTAAGTTCTCACCGACGTCGCATTGGTTTGTATTAAGCATACGAAAAAATTGATATTAATCTTTGATACGTCCATTTTCAAGGCATCGAAATCAGCAAAGACACGAGGAAATGCTTCAAAGCGCCGTACGTGACGGCCTCTGTCCTGCACGCCATCCGTCAGTACGTGTACGCAACCAACGACACGTACGTCAACGCGACGCTGTGGCCAATCGTCCGCGACGGTGCCGACTTTCTTCACGCTCGACTGTCGGTTGACGGAGATCGATTCAGAGTTTTGGGTCGGCTTCGGAGTTTCTGATCGTTTGTTGTTAGATCTAGTATGCACGTGTTTGCATGACGTGTTCATGTGTTGTGAATGATTTTGTGGGAATTGAATTATATTTGTTTTTTGTTTAAAAGTTGTGTACGTCTTTTTATAAAAAAAAATTTTTGTACATATAAGCCCTTGATTTTCTTTTTTTTTTCTATGTAATGTCGTCTACTGAATCTATTTCGTATAATAAAAAGCAACGAGATATGCAATGTAATTTCGTACGACGTTTTCAGATCAACTGCCGATCGACGAAACTCTGGACCTGGTTTCCGATTCCTTGTCGGGGAATGCGCTGATCAGAGATGCTCTGTCGCTTCCGTACGACCTCACCAAGATGCGCGGACAATACCAAGCGTGGAAGATGGATGCGGAAAATATCGTTTTCCCTCAGATCAACTCTTCGCTGCACGCTCCGTATTCCGGATACGCGGCGGGTGAGTCGTAGCAGCTGGAATGAAGTCTCCTTTTTTTGCTACAGCGTCACCGTCTTTACCGACGACAAGTTAAATATCGTAAATTTTTTGTTTTGCTCGGCAGAATCGGCCGTTAGCATCGGAGAAGCGGACGTACTCATGTACAACTTTCCACTGATGACGAACATATCGAGAGAACGATTCATTGCCAACGATCTCCAGTATTATGCTCGGGTATGTTGTTGTTAGAAGCTTCTTTTGCGTGAATTTCCATGAAATCTTATATACTGATAGGGGCTCCGTCATTGGGCAAGTATTAAGGTTATCGGGAAGGTATTAAGGTTATCAGAGAGGTATTAAGGTTATCAGAGAGGTATTAAGGTTATCAGAGAGGTATTAAGGTTATCAGAGAGGTATTAAGGTTATCAGAGAGGTATTAAGGTTATCAGAGAGGTATTAAGGTTATCAGAGAGGTATTAAGGTTATCAGAGAGGTATTAAGGTTATCAGAGAGGTATTAAGGTTATCGGCGTATTAAATCCGAGAGATGCTTTGTTTGACCTGCTTTGTGCTTCGTCGTCGCTTAAATAAACAGTCGTTCAAGATAATCTGATGAAGTTGACTTAATTTCCTATTCAGCATTGATTTTTCACACATTTTTATTTGGTAATAGTTTTATAGCATTTTTAATGTGCATAATTTACGTATAACTCCAGAGGTCAAATTGTGACCAGAAGTACTTTGGTATTTCCTATATCTGAGTTTTAAAACGCCCAGTGTATAGGACTATGAGCTAAATAATTAATCTATTGCTAAAAATTTTAATTTAAATGGTATATTTACACAAATTTACACGTAAATCGTTTTGTTCTCTTCGATCGCTGAAGATTTTGGACCACAAATCGTCTCCGATGAGCAAAGCGCTTCTATCCATCAACTGGTTGGAATTGGGTCAAAAAATACAAGGGGATTCCATGTTGAAGACTTTAATGTCTCACCATACCAGACCGTTCCAGGTTATTATTATTAGGATTGTTTATTCGAATTATTAATCAATATTTACTATAATCGTTTTTGATATAATTAAATTATAAAATGAATCCTACAATTAGGTTAATATTCAGTTTTTTTGCATCTCATTTCTCATGGTTGCATGAAAGATCGACTTTTTTCTGACTTAGATTGTTTATTTGAATTATTAATGAATAGAATGATTTTTGATATAATTATTTATATCATCAAATTATAAAATAAATCCTAAAATTAGGGTAATATTTAGTTTTTTTGCACCTAATATCTTGTTTCTCATGGCCACGTGTGAAAGATCAATGACTTTTTTCTTCAGACTTGGACTACCATATCGCGAAGCAACAAGCTGAATCCGAACCACCTCTCCGGCATGGGCAGCCTTCTCCAGTCGGTCGTCTTCGGCTACGGTGGATTCCGATTCCTTGAAAACATGCTGGTCATCCATCCGACGCTTCCGCGCGACTCGGACGTCCTGCACTTCGTCGGGGTCGACTACCTGGGTCGCAGTTTGAACGTCGTCGTGAAGAAAGCCGAGATTTCCGTCATGGTCACCGCTTCCCCGCGGCAGGCCGAAGACCGGCCGGTGCAGCTCTATCTGGTCGAGTTCAAAAACAAAAACGCTCAAAAGTTAGACCTGGATGTACAAGTCAGCGTAACGTCGGGCAAGTGCGCCGTAGTCCAGCAGGGATTTGTCGATCGCGTGTGAATTACGTTATTAAGCTCGTTGTAAATTTACGAAAGCGTTTTTTTTAATCGTTGTTTGTTACAGATTTTTTGTTTGTTTGTGGTATTTACGTGTCATCTCATGCACGCAACGTGTTCTTCGTCGCTACAAATCTCAGTTACAGCACCACGATATTACGATCCGACGGCGTGACTTCTTCCTCGGGTCACCCGCGACCGACCGACCGCTCCTTGCATTTTCCGCACGGCTTTTTTTCTTACCAGCTTGATGACATCTCGTCGACCCTGGTTTTTTTCGTTCGAATTTGTAATTTTTTCCTCATCGTTTGATTTTTTTTCATAAAGATTTGTGTATTATTCTGATTCCTCAATCCGTTTTGAATCGTCTCGACACTTAACATTCCGAAATTACTTACTTGACGTCTATTTGTTTTGTTATTTTTTTCCATAACTCATTCGTGACGTCGCAGCGTTTGTCATTATTGTCGCGATGTCGTTTGTCATAATTCTATTGAAAAAGACTTACTTACCTTTTCTCTCTTTGTCTCTCGATTAGAATATTCTTGAAATTTTAATAATCAGTGACGTAGCGGGGGGGGGGGTTTCGGCCGCTCGAGGCGGGTATCTCCAAAAAAGTCGATCGATGGGGTGAAACCTAATCTCCTTTTCCCGAAAAAATGTCGATGTCTGGGGTGGGTTAAGATGTAATCAACCTACATTTTTTTCTTAAAATATGCCCCTATTAAAAGTTCCGACCGCTTCCTCACGCCACCGGTAATAGCAATCGAACACAGAAGAAGAAGAAATCATCGGGGGCGTACTCTCGTTTTACTGACGTACTCGAATGATTCCAATATGAGAGAAGTGTACGTAACAAATTCGAAAATCAAGTGCAAATTAATTTTATGAGAAATATCAAAAAAGTAATAAAAAAAATACAAACGAATAAATCCAGTGATGAAAAAATTTTCCTAACGATCTTTTGAAAAAAGGATGAGGAAGCAACAAAAAAGACTAAAAAGTTATATCTTCTACGTGTACGCACACTCGAACACGCACACACACAAACACGTACGTATGAATCGGACGCGAGACGAACACATTCTAAAAAACGATACCAAATTCCTGCACGACGAAGCCACACATGCTTCAGAGCGTAGCGGTCGAGAGAGCGTAGATGAGAAAAGAGATGGGAACGAGATACGAAAGCTTCAATCACCGAAAAAAACTGGAGAGCAGTCGGAGAGTCGGGCGGGTGACGACGTGCGTCATTAGGACACCAGCTGTTCGTCGTGGCGGAGTAGGTTCCTTTCCAGTGCAAAGTGAAGCAGCTGTTGCCTGGAGTTGTCGAGAAAAGATAAACAAGCAACGTTTAAAGAATTCATCCGGTTGAAGAGCGATGATTTATAATTGTTTCAATGCCACGGGCTAGTTTTTACGGGCCTTAAATTCCTATGTACTATGTAAACAATTTCGGCCTGGCCCGCCCGAAGACCCTAAAATCACGGCCCGACCCGTGCAGTACCCTATTGTTGACCCGTTTAAGGGTACATTTTTCTTGTGACCGTGGGATGAGCCCCCAAATTGCAGAATTTTGTAATGACCAGTCCAATCTAACACTATTTCCAACTGAAAGATCAGGACTACGAGCTAAGCGTACGACTGCATACCCGTTCCGTAGATAAATTTATTATTATTATTATAATAGTTTATAGTCTTTTACACCAGGTGTTTTAAGACTCTAATGGCTGTATGTAGGAAGCACTTAAGTATTTCCTGTCGTGGATCAAAATTTGATCCTTTTTACTTTTCCCTCCTCCTTTCTCCAGGCTTGGGACTGGCTCGCAATTAGCGAGGCGGAGTTAAAGATAAATTTATATAATATTTCCTCTTTTATAATCGAGAAATCATCCCACCTGAACGAGTCATTCGAAAGGAGCCGCTTGCGGGCATCCTTGACAAACCGGGCTGCGGTCAACGGACCCCACTGCTTGTGCACCATGGTGTATGCGACCGCCAGAACCCCGCTCCTGTTGATACCCATGATGCAGTGGATCAGGGCCTTGCCTCCCGTCGCCTTGGCATCCTCTATGGCTTGGTAGGCATCGTCAAAGTGCTGCAGCATGTTGTAGGTTTCTTCGTCTTCCGCTTCAAATTCGACGTACCTATTATGTACAAGAGAGAGTGAACCAAAGATGTCCGACGTTTAAAAAGTTATCTCAAAATTAGTTAAAATAATAAAAAATCAAAATTAGATTTACGTATCTCTAAACTTCATAATTTAACGACTACTTCTTGATGAGATCCCCGTAGAACCGCGGGCCGGTGCACACGTACGAGGAAGCGCAGTTTATGACGTGCGTTATGCCGAGTTTCTTCAGGAGCTCCTTGTCCATGGCCTCGTCCTCGCCGCCGAGGTACAAAAAGTCGAACACTTCGGTGATTCCGTACGGGAAGCCGTAGCAACAGTTCAGGAGGTCTTCCAGCTTGGTGGTATATAACAACAACTCCTGTGGGTTGGTAACTGAAAAGTATTATTGAAAAGAATAGTGTAGAGTTATTAATTAAATGTCAGGTAATTTCAATGAAATGTCAGCTCAAGTTTATTTTTATTTAATAATTTTAATATCAACGATTATAAGACTAGTGAGGAATACCTAATTTTGATAAATAATAACTGTTAAATAAGAATTACCATACGTTTAGTACAAAACGTTGTTTTATTATTATTATATCCATTCATTCTTTAAAATAAAAGTGTTATACATCGACATCGACCAACCTTTTTCAGTCGTTCTGTTCATTGTCTTAACTTTCTAGAAAAGAGAACCTTAGAACGAGTAGAGAAGTATAAACAGCGGCAGGAAAGTAATTATTTAACAAAAGTATTAACTGTTAATACTTCTATTTGTTTTTATCATATGATTTTAGTCGATTAGTGCACACCGTTGTTGACAAACTCTTCCGACAGTTCCGACAATTTTGCTGATGTTATCTCTTCTATATTTAGCTCAAAAGCCAAATTAAAGCGCAGAGTTTTAATTTGTTATAGAACAATTTTTTTCCATTACTGTTTAATTGGTTTTTTTTAATTTTGTTTGTTTTGGTTGTTTCTGCCCTGTCTCCTACGCTTATGGGTTTCTCCATACTTTCATTTAAATTAACAGAGCCTCGATCATCTACTTGTAACGAACGAAAGTGAAAGCACGCCCAGTGAAAAACATAACTAGCGTTGAGTTAGCATTATTAGCCCTAAACTTGAAACCGCAACCTGTATGAACCTTTTTATACGACCCTGTATGACCCTGTGCCCTATATGACCCTTGACTTTTTAACATTTTCTCCCTGTCTCCCTACGAAGATACGCCGTCTGCTTGCATTAGACGCCAACCGTTCACACTGCAAATTGTTCCATTGTAATCTTTTCATTTTTTGTACTTTCTACGAAAGTTCTTTCTATGCAGATTTTTTTTATAGATTTCGTGGGCTTTTTCTAGAGTATCTATACGCAATTTTTCAAAGAGCATTAGAATTGCTCTTTCATCTTTGTTAATCAGCGGTGCATACGGGATTTTTTTACGGAGAGGTTTTGAAGAAAAAAAAACTTTGTTGGACTGTTTGGAAACTTTTTTCAGCTTTAATATTTATTACATTTTAATGCCTCTTTAGTATTTTTCTTCCCAAAAAGCTGATGACCGGGGAAAAAGAAGTCGGAAGTACTTTTCTAAAAAAATTTAAAAACCCTCTTTTTAACAAAAATCTGATGACCGTTTACATGCAGTAAAAAAAAATTTCGGGAAATATTTCGGGTGGGGGGTCAAACTTGAAAAACCCCCTCGTGGGTGTGCCACTATGGTAATACCGGTGGTGACATGGTGATGAGCCATTCATCATTAACTAAGTTGAACCAGCGCGCAGGTCAATTGGGTAAAATTGACGTTAAAATGGTCACTTCTCGTCAATGAATAAATAGGCTAATAACAGCTGCGGCAATTAATCACCATCGGAAGTTGAAGATCAGTGATGATTTTAAGTAAGCAGCTCTCTCTCTCTCTCTCGCTCTCTCTCTCTCTCTCGTGTCTTTCCAGGTTGATCGATGGAGAATTATATTATCGACGTCCGATACGTCACTCCACCGGCGTCCACAAAATATTCGGAAGATTATGCGGTGGAGAAGCGTACTTGCTGTTTCAACATTGTCTGAAGGTTCGACTAATATCTGAAAACCGGACAAATTCTTGAATGAACTATAATTTTTAACTACAATGTATCTATACGTAGACTATTAGATATATCTAAGAGTTTATGATCAAGCCAGACCCCAAAAATCAGTGGCCTAACTAAGGCTATCCTTGTCGTGATAAAGGTAACCATGGGCCATGGCCTAAGCCCCACCACCTCTAGTTTGAACTTTTCGGACTCTCTTGTCCACTTGAAGCTATTTATAAATCTCCAGCATCCCTCCGAGTTCAAGTAAATAACCATTATGACTGTGACCAAAGTCTTACAAGATGAATTCAAAAAACCCCTTGTTATAGTCACAGATGGACCCATAATATTTTCTTAGGAGCATCTTAAGGCTATAAAATCAGTTGGCATTAGAAGATATTTTATTTGATGACTTTTTAGATTCAATGGTTAGTTTATCTGACTGGCTAATGCTAACCAGCATAGCTAGCGTCAAGAAATTACCCGCGCGTTCGATTTTTAGATATCGAGGTATATATATGGCCATTAAATCGTTCTCAGAACTGATAAAATATGCCAGAAATAATAATATAACGCTATGCATTAAAATATCAAATGTTCTCCGAAATGCCGAAAATGGTTGCTTCATGGTGGTGAAATTGTAAGCTTTCTTTTGTTGCAATAAAAATATCTGCCTGCGTTGTGCCACAACATCTAGTAAACACAAAAACACACACATACTGATACACACACACACACACATAGACACACACACAAACCCACACACATCACACGCACGACATATTCGAGTGAACAAACGTTTGGTGACTTCCGTTATTTGTTACGATCATGTCTCGGACAATTTCGAAGTTTTTTGTTCTTCGTTCGGACCTTCTTAAGGCGAATTGACCATAAATTTAGCGCCTTCTCCGGCAGAAGCCGCATAATTTAATAAGTTCGCTCTTATACCGAGCCGGCGATAAATTATTCCTTTTTTTCTTCATTTAGTAAGGCTTTAAAGTGGCGGCTCTACTATTGGGGGAGTGGGGGTAAGGAGAACCCTCGTTTCCCCCCAACTAAACTCCAACCGGAAGCCATAAAATCGACAGCCCCACACTGATGCTCAATGGGATAACATATCAGACAGACACACACACACATATACACACACGCACAACATATATATATATATATATATATATATATATATATATATATATATATATATATATATATATATATATATATAACTTGCACCTTTTGCGTGATTTCCACGCTCGTTGGAATTTTCTTTTTTCTCACATACCCTTCCACGAAGTTGATGAATTAGAAGAAATAGTTCAAAAAAGAGTGATTGATTGATGGACAGATAGATTGACTGAATGATAATAATAATAATAATAATAATAACAATAACAATAATAGTAATAGTAATAATAATAAAGGAAAAGAGAAGAAGAAGAAGAAGAAAATTCTCCGGCTCTCCGTTCGATCGGCTTTGAAGCATCGGCGAGTGATTTGCCATCGCGATAAAAATCCAGAGAGGATTGAAAAGCCTTGTCTCGAAATCTAAAACTGTTTTCGAATTTTCGAATGGATAAATAATTGAATAAATATATAACGACAAATAACAATAATATTAATACAAATAATATTTATAAAGAAATTTCAATGATTTACAAGCGTACGACATCGAGCATTGGTTGATCTTATTTACAAATGTATACATACATATACATGCTCATACATACAAACATATATACATACATACATACATTACATATATATTGTATTGTACATATTACGTATGTAGATACAAATCAATTGTATTACGAATACAATGCGCAAGTATGCAATACAGAAGTTTGTCTATTTTGGAAATTCGTAATCATGCTCCGCGTGGTCAGCCATGTGGCTTTTCAGGAGGTAGGTGGTCTGGCCGTTCGTCGTGGATAGCGGTGGAAGCTGGCCCTTATCCTGAGACTGTAAAAGGACCTGCTGTGGCTGTCTGCCGTTCGGGCAATGGGACCAGCAATCTTCGGCTGGAAGTAGGGTTTGCTGAGGAGTCTGCTGGTGCGCTGCAGTGCCGCAGCAGCTCGGCGGCTTGTCCTGGGAGTACCAGCCGCACGTGGTAGTCGACGTTCTGTCGTTCTGGAAGTACTGGTTGAGAGCGAACGCGGATTTGTCGACGGCGGTGGCCGTCAGGTCCATGCGAATCTCGTGGCTCGAGTCGAAGTACTGTGCCTCTTTGGCCGACGCCATCGTCGTCATCATTCTTTGTCGTAAAGCGTCTCTTCTGTGTAGATGAGAAAAAATTTGTATTTTTTCATCCAAGGCAGTAATAATAATAATTAATTAATTAATAATACAGTTTAAAAAAGATTTATAAAAACACGTTTTTATTTGAATGCACTAAAACGGATAAGATAAATTGTAAACTTAAAAGCGTGGGGCGCTTTCCTTTGCACTCATACGATCGCAAAAATTGCGCCCCACGGTTTTATGTCTACCATTTATTTTATAATTTTTTAGAGCATTTAAAAATCTTTTTTGATAGTATTATTTTCAATTTTTTAGTCTTTAATTGTTGCAATCGATTTTTAAGAACCAAAACTTTTAGTAAAAAAGAAATATGAAAAATGCAGATTTTTTTATACATTTCTCCAGAAAATTACAAGTCGTATCGATTAAGTAAAATTTAAGTAATAAATTTTTAAAATACATTTTATTTAATTTTTCTCTAAATGATTTTCTGTACGTAAATAACGTTAGATTTCATCACCCATATTAAAAATTTTATTTTTAATTATATTTTTATTAAATATTTTTGTGACTAGAATTTAGTAAAATATTGCACTGTCACTGATAAAATACATTTCTATTCCAGGTTTCAACTCAATTCAATAAAAACTCGTGATCTAAAATTGTTTTGAAAATACGAACCATTTTAAATCGGAACGGCCTATTATGTATATGAAAAAATATGTTCCGTGCATTTTAATTTTTTTTCTCTTTTTTTCTTTCTTTCCCTTTCCCTTCCCTTTCCTTCTCCTTCTTCTTCTCCCTCTCCCTCTCTTTCTTTCGCTGTCTCTATCTTTTTCTCTTTATCTCCCTTTTCTTTCCTGTCTTTCTGTGTTTCTCTCTCGGAGATTAATGACGAAATAAAAACTAGAAAATCATATTTCAAAACCGACAATTAACTATTGAACTTGATGAACATTAGGCGAGTCGGAAAATTGATTCGTCAAATATTTAGTATCTTCACTCCGCTCCGGGGTCACTTCGGGGTCAGCTGCACCTCGTCACCTTGACGACGTAATAGCAATTAATTATTATCGAATTCACTTTTAAATTCGCTAGTTCGCCATTGGCCGCGTGAAGTAATTAAAAGCTGCATTTGATTTTCAAATTACTTATATTAAATAAACTTATATCATGGGTTACATAGAGTCTTTCGCACTACACCTGTCTAAAACGAAAGAACAAGTTCTAGTAAGCTCATAACGAGCATTCATTCGATAAAAATATTAATTAAATTTAAATTTAAAAATTTCCATATATATATTATATATATACTTA